>OY855910.1:8502425-8877760 GCA_963693305.1 Meandrina meandrites
AGAGCGAATAATCTAATTGTTTTAGTAGAATTCTAACTGAAATAAACGCAAATAATGGTTTCTAATTATTTTTCTACGCATTTTCGAACTATTAAACGCTTTAACAAAATCGCACGCATTGCATTGTCCTTGGTAAATTTGCAGTTGTTTACGCGCGTGCACCCGTTTTACAATAATTTCAAGCTTTAAAAGTCAAGAAACCGCTAATGTCCTTCTTTTAGTCTTCTCGGGAATTTTTTTATCCATTTTCATCTAAACTTCCTTCCAAAACTTCGGAAAAACGATAAAAAAGTCGAATTTTGTGGATGAGCTTCGGCAACTGCACACTAATGGCTGATAGTGTTCAATAGCTCAGCCAATCACATTGCAGCATTTGCATTAGTGTACAAGTAGAATTCTACTAATCACATATATGCCATCTTCGCGCATCTTAGGGCATAATCCTTTGTATTTTCCGTTTTTGATATCCTTCCCCATGTTCTGTTGAGCTTCGCGAATCCAGAACAATTCAGCCTTTTCCACATCATGTGGGGTGAGTTTGCTTGTCGCGTTTTTTAGAGATGATTTCGGGTTTCTGTCGTAGATTTTCATAATTCTTGCAGTCACTCTTAATAGCTTGTTATAATCTGAGTACTTGGTGATGTCAATTCGTCCTGCAAGAATATCTTGAAATCTTTCGATATTTGTAGCCATCGCTGTCCTGATTCGTTCTGGTAGTTGTGGTTCTAAATTAATTGCGAGTTATTGGCCACACGTCCTCTGGTTGTTTTAGAAATTCGGGTCCTTTCTGCCATATGCTTTCGAGCCCGATATCGCTTGGCTTCTTACCTCTCGTGAGGACAATCAGCGATGTTGTGTTCGCTCTCTACCCAGTACCAATCGGTTTGGCTTGTTCCTTCTTGTATTTCTCCTATTCTTGTGGCAGCGAATGTGTTAAATCCGTGGGAATTTTTCTGTATCATAGCATGTACTATTTGTGAGTCAACGATGTGATAAATTCTTTGAAATCGGTACCTACATTCTTTCTCTATAAAGGTCTTGAGGCGTTTGTTCAATACCGCTCCACATAGTTCGATACGATCGATAGATATTTTTTTGATTGGTGCCAGGCGATTCTTAGATAAAATCAGGTTTCTTTCAAATTGACAATTTTGTAGTTTCCATCGTACGTATGCGCATGCAGCATATGCGTCTTGAGATGCATCACTAAATACTATGAGAATAGGTTCTCCAATTGCATCTGAGGGCTTCATACATCTCATGAATCGTATTTGGCTCATATCTTGCAAATCTTTAAAGAAAGTAATCCAGTTCTCTCTATTCTCTTCAGGAATGGGATCATCCTAGTCTAGTATCTGATCACTTCCCCACAAGTGCCGCATTAGAACTTTCGCTCTTACAGTGAACGGTCCAGCTAGTCCAAGAGGATCGTGCACACTATTGATCTGTGAGAGAATCATCCTCTTCGTGAGTTGTTGAGGAGGGATTTCAGTGGTTGTGTTGTTTGTGGGTAAAGCAGTTATCTTTCTTTTCGGTGAGAATTTGATCTTGACTTCAAAACATAGTTGATCTTCACATGGCCTCCATTTGATCCCAAGCACCTTTTTACGACTGTTTTTGCGTATGCAAAACGGGAGTTACGGATTGAGGGGCGATTTGAAGCCATCCTTCCTTCAATCCTTCACTCGGTCAGATGTAAACAAAAGGCCGTTGACAGATGGTTGGCAGACCTACATGTAACGCCACTCTCACTTTGACGTTGCGGTTTATTAAGACCATAGTTAAGACCGATGACAGACCACTGTACTTAACGCGCTGATGGTTTTGTTTTGATGGGTATGTGATGATAATTTGAAAATCGATTTTGAACATATTTTATTTTTATTTTACTTTAAATCAGGTGTATGTTGTTTCTGCCCTATAGAAAAATTAACAGAATTTTCTTAAGTTCGCATGTGACGGTGAAAGCGAAATTGAAAGCGAAGTTTGTGTAATCGCTAGCTGACAGAAGATTATCAGTGTCACGCGACAAAGTTCAACCTAGCCGATTTCAAAATAAATTTTATTCGACGCTTAATCTTCACAGCAATCAAAGAATGCAAGATGAAACCTCTTATGCTCATGGCACTATCAAAACACATTCCGGAAATTTAACGTTAATCGTAAACGCTGTACAGAGAAAAGAGTGTACAGACGCTAGCACGAAAACACGCAAACTTGAATTTGTCTGCTTGGAGCTTGCTTCTTTTACAACCAATGCAAAACCCACAACAGATAAATGTTCATCGCATGCAAGCAAAATCATCAGCACAGGTCGCAGCGGAGAACACTCGAGTTTCAACGACGAAATAAAATCTGGAGCGAGATTTATTCCTAGCAGAAGACTACCTATCCCAAAAGCCAGAGGACCCTACCGCAAGTAAAAGAGGAACAACAGAACTCACAGTGTAAGCAACTAAAATAGCGGTCGCAGAAGACAGGCAAAGTCATATTTTAAAAGCATATTAAAATAAAAGACGATGCGCGGATCGTTAAAAGTTATCATATGTTTTCAAACACGAATAGAAAAATACATAGAAGAAAACAACTTGCCCCAAAGTTATCCAGATATACACGCAATCGAATTCCACCAAAAAGTCGTTCCACGTACCATTGAGTTCACCACAAAAATTATCAGTGTCACGCGACAAAGGCTTACGCAACCGATTTCAAAATAAATTTTATGCGACGTTAATCTTCACAGCAATCAAAGAATGCAAGATCATGCTCATGGCACTATCAAAACACATTCCGGAAATTGAACGTCAATCGTACACGCTGTACAGGAAAAAGAGTGTACACATGCTAGCACGAAAACACGCAAACTTGAATTTGTCTGCTTGGAGCTTGCTTCTTTTACAACCAATGCAAAACAAAATGAAAAACAACGTAAATCCGTATAGATCTTTACAAGTGATGCACGTTCGACTTTGACGATTTAATTCGTCACTTGTTAAATAAAAGCGACAAGAACTCGCACGAACACATTAAATGATGAAGTCATCGCTTAAAAAAACAGTCGTGGCCCAATAGGGCCTTTTGATCGGTTGATGTATGTGGTCTCTGTACCATGATTGTTTCTTCTTGCTTGCTAATGTCTCCCGAGAATATCCACTCTTTGATTTGAAATCCTCCTCTGATGATAGCTTTCTCTATGTCTTGGCTGAGCTTACTGGCCAGTGTAATGTTATCTTTGCTTTCGATTATATCGTCCATGTAAGTGTTGTTTTGGATTATGTCTGCTGCTTCTGGATATTTGTTACGCATCATCTCTGCCGTTTTTCTCAATGCTATAGTGACGATCGTGCCAGACGGTTTATCTCCAAATGAGACTCGCTGTATTATATAGGTGTCTGGTTCTCTCGTGCTGTTCATGTCACGCCATAGAAATCGGTGAGTATGTTGGTCTAACTCCGACGTTTTCACGGTATGATACATCTTCTTAATGTCGCCTATAAAAGCAACTTTGTTTTCTCGGAAACGTATCAGGACTCCTAACAAGTTGTTGAGCAAGTCGGGACCCTTTGCCCAATACTCGTTCAAGACGTGTCCCATATAGTTCGCGCTGCTGTTGAAAACTATTCGGACAGGAGTCGATTTGGATTCTGGCTTGAGCACTTCGTGATGAGCAATGTAATGCGTAGGACCTGTGACTCGTATCCAACGCGGGCTCATGGAATAATTGTTAAATAATCGAATACAGTACAAATAAGATTAATGTTAAAAAAAGTAACGTGATTCGTCGAGCTAGCTGAAAGTGTGAAGGGACCCGCGTGAAAAATATTCAAAAAAGGCGGTCCCAGGTAAAACTTGTAACAAAATCCCCAAACAAAGCTCTTGAAACTATGCCGCGGCAAGGCACAACAGGCGCCCTGAACAGGGCCCTTATACAACAATAATGTAATAAATTCCCCGATGGGGGCCCCTGAGAAAATCTAGCGCTAACAAAGCTAACAAGATCCAAGGTCAGGGCCTTTGAACAACTAAACTAAGATAACCGCCAAATTTGCAAGTTAATTTTGCGCTAATTGTAGTTTATTCTTTTTTTCAAGTGGAATTCCTGACGTTTATTCAAGCCAAAGGGTGCCAGAGAGAACAACTGGGCACTCCAATATGCCTCTTTAGTGATTAAAAGCTTTTCGATGTTACTTGAATTGTTTGCATTTATCTGCACTTATTTCATGATTGACACATTTTCTTTTGTTATTCAACAACCTTTATTTAACTTACAATCATGTTGAATATTAACTAACTGAAAGTCCGGGGAGGGCTTGATATTAGGGAGCTTAAGCAAATTACGACGGCAACGGCAACGAGAACGTCACCAAACAAAAGGTTTAATGACCGGAACAATAGCTCTGCACGTGCATTTGAAGTCTTGGTACATTTCCTAGCCGTTCTCTGCAAGACGACAACGTGAATTGGCCCAAATCTGCGTATTCTGGACAACGTGAACCACGACGGCTAATTTTTGATTTTTCTATTTGGAGTTCAATGCTCTCTTTACATATTCAGCTCGAGCCAGTTCTTAAACTGATAGATACACTGAATACATCTGGATAATCGCGAGATTCTCGAGCGAAATATAAATTCATTTTTCAGCAGGCGTTGTCCTCGGCGTCGCCGTCGTCATTGCTTAAGCTCCCTAATGTAGCAGGGAAGAGCGGAGCTGATGAATGAATTTATGAATATTAATGAGGGATTTATCTGTATAAATCCCTCGTTTGAGGGATTTATCTGTATAAATCCCTCGTTTGAGGGATTTATCTGTATAAATCTCTCGTTTCAAGGATTTATACATATAAATGCGAGGGCTTTTGTCTGCATAATTTATAAAACCTCTCATTAGCATTCTAATATTCTAGGTTCCGATTGATCTATTCCTGACAAAATAAAACAATCTGGACAAATTAAACACTGCAATTCCAACAAAAAATTTTTACTGCAACCTGATACGAAATACTTTAAGCTATAGCAGTGGCAGCCCAAATATTTTTTTAGTTTACTTTCCCTAAAAAATTAAAGTCTATAAAATAACAAAGCCTTCTTTCATTTCTAAATTCATTTTGGAAATATAAAATTCATGTCAATGAAATCATAAAAGATTAGCTAAGTTCGGTTGAATTTCCGTCATGCCGTTCTCAAATTTAATTGTCGCTGCACACTGCCTCAGTTAAAAATTCCTTCCTCTTGAGTTCAACAACAACGTGCATCTCATTCTTGAAAAATTGAGAATCCTAAACGTTTCCTTACAACTTATCTGGTGTTCCGAGCAGCCCATGTTCATGTCCTTGGTTCAACTCTTCATAATTTTTTTTAGCCGTTCCTGTCGAGGTTTCAATTTCTTCGTACGTTTACTACTACCATTAGACGCTGTACAAAACACGCTAAACCGCACCTTGCGAACAACACACAGTGCAAAACAAACCATCAAAACAAGGTTGTGTTATTCAAATAAGGTTGCAATCACAATAAATCGCGAAATCCGTGGAAATGCACGATCGGGCTATTCTGAGAAAACCACACAATGGCAACAATAAAAAACAACAAGGACTACATTGTTTACGCTCGGAGCCGATGTACTACTAATTAGACGGCTTTTGTCCTCTTGGAAACGGGCTTTATATAATGATCCCTCATGAATAATATCATAAAATAAGTCAGTACGGCCCTCGGGATGTATATGGATTAATACCTCCGTTCTCGGTATTTATCTCTTACTTGATCAATACACTGGAAAGAAAAGTCGTTTAAGTCGTGCGGTGTTCTGTTGAAATGCACCATAGGTCACCATAGCAGACTTGTGGTTGCGAAATGTAACTCTAAAATCTGTTGTTGTAGAACCAATGCATTGTAAGTCACATTTCTTACACGAAGCCAAATAAATGACATTTTTTGAATCACAAGATACTGATAATATGATAATAGCGTTTCCCTAACCAACCAAAGAAAGCTAACCGTAAGCAAACAGGAGTGGAACTAACCACAAGCAAACCAGAGTGAAACTGACCGCAAACGAACTGGGGCGGAACTAACCGCAAGCGAAGAAGAGTGAAACTAACCGCAAGCAAACTGGAATAGAGCTAACCGCAAGCAATCCCGGCCAAAAATCAATCAAAGAACCAACTTGAAAATCCAACTCGAAAATCCTAACTCGAAAATCCAACTCGAAAATCCAACTCGAAATCCTAACTCGGTAAATAGGCAACCTCTTTTGGTATTCCCCCCCCCCCCCCCCCCCCCCTCGCTGGTTATGAACAATTAAAAGGGAAATATTCGTTTCGGAGTTGTTTATTTCCCCATCAAACCACCACCGTTGGTTCCCAGGATGTTAAGCAATCACGTTGGACGATGTTTGTCAGAGGAAAATAATTACTTCCGCGATATCGCCATTGTATGCTTTTCTTGAACACAAAGAATGGGAATTAATAAAATACCTGTTTTCTTACAGTTTGCTGCCACAGACAAAGAGTAGAATTGTGCCCTGAAGTTTATTGTAGTGCGCAGTGATCCAACGATGTTCCAACGTTGCGCTTGTTCCTTGTTACGCTTAGTGTTATTTGCCACCCGCAAAATACGTGTTTCATAATAGTTTTATTACCGTAAGGTACACAACAGTGGACTAAATAACGAACATTTCCGTCTACAGCAATTTTTTTCTATTCTCTAGCGCGCTGTCCTGTGGGGACGTATTACGATAGCAGCGAGGATGACTGTCTGATGTGTCCAGAGGGTTCGTACAGTCCTAATGAGGGAGCGCTAGCATGTGAACTATGCCCAGAAGGAACATGGACCTCAGGGACAAGGCAACAAAACTTTACGGCTTGTGCAGGTAATTATTTGTGTCTCTTTAATTGCAGCTTTTTGATTAAAAGCATTTAAATAACATTCACATTAGAGAGATTAAGCATGACGTTTGCTTTTCCCGTGAAAGGCAAAAACTCCCCTTCTGCCGTCTGCCGTTTGGCGGTTGTACACCGAAATGAGTATATAGATTTGTGTTTTTTGTGAATGTATGATTTTTCCTATTTTTCTGACGGGTTTATTTCAGAATTCGATAAGACAAGCTCGCGTTTGCCGTTTGCCGTATGTCGTCATGCTTATTCACTCTATTAATTTGTGTTTTTATACGCCTTCTTTTGCATTGTTTGCTTCAGTAAAAACTTCAAAGTGAAAATTTCGAGGAACGAGCAGTTCCACACCAAATGTGATATCCTTCTCATGTTAATTTGAGTTACAGTGCGACTACTCAAAGCCGGGCCACATAGAAGAAAATTACTTAATTAAGCAGATAATTGAGAATAATATTTGATGGTGACTTTATTCAAGAACGAGCCAATTACGTTGAAAAATACAAAGAATCGTTATTCTACAAAATTCAAAAGCCAACAAAGTTGCTGAAGATGCGGACCTCTCAGGAAACTCCATAATCTTTTTGATTGGTTGGTTTCGATCCTTAATTTCAACGGTTCGTTTTCAAGCTAAATTTCTCGAGGGAAATTACTAATTTTCTTCCAAGTGGCCCGTTTCGAGTAGCCCTGCTGTAAAATCAAGAGAAAGCTGTCAATTTAATGCCGGGTTATGAGAGATTCACACAGGACAGCCGGTAGCAAATTTCAATTAGGATCACAAGTTTGCACTGAAGTATTTTACATTGTAACTCTTCGTTACATGTAACTATATAGCTAACTACTGATAAGAGATTCTCAAATTCATCCGCTCTAAATAGTAGGAAGTAGAAATCAGCAAATATTTTTTTCTAAAGCCTCAATACTTCAACTCCCGACAACTATGTTTGTGTTAAATAAATAATTACACAAACAAGATTTAAATAATATATGAATTCGTATAGCTCGAATACTAGACCTTGTGAAGTGAGATATAGTGGTAAGCATCTTGGTGACTGGTATTAAAACAAAAAAATAAATGTTGTCTGATTTGAATCATTAGTAGCTGCTAAGCACTTATGTACAATTTGCCCATACATGCTCTGTAAATATGTATATTATGTCTGCCATTAAATAATTCTACTGCCCGAATATCACACCATTTGACCTAACTTTGGAGAAAAGCATCTCTGTATGATTCTTATTATCCCTAATAAGCGTGTCCATACATTCTATTTATGGATCTGTAACAAAAACGATTGAATAGTTCTACAACTCGGCTATTAAACCTATCGATCTAAGACATTGTGGAAAATATCTCGATAAGAGTGTTATTAATTAAGCGTCCATTTTTGTAACTTGCTTGGATCATTGAGGAGCCGAGACATTGGCAATTCTCTGCAAGGTCCCTCTGTAATTATATAAATCATCCTACAGACCGAATATTAAACCGTTCAACCTACAATTTGGTGAAAAGTATCTCTGAATGACTCTTATTAACCCTACGTATATTTTTGGCGAAAATCATTTAACAGCCGAGAAATAAGCAATTGTTTGCAACGTACTCTCAAAAAACCTCCAAATGAAATGTTTAAATTATTAAAACAAATAGCCTCTTCAGTAAAAAGCTACGATAGCTCAGTTGATAGAGGGAAGTTCTTTGTAAGACGCCCCATTTGCCTGGTTGTTGATTTAAATCTGAACTGTAGCATGATTGTTTTCCTTTTTTTCTTTTCTAGACTTTTTTGTAAATCAGTAAACTTAAAATTGATTGAAAATGTAAAGTTCATATGGGCGCAACAATTAATTTGGATATTACGCGGATGCGGGTCAACCAAACTCCCGATATTTCTATTTAACTTTAGCCGCTGAATCCAATGAATGAGAACGCTAAATCTACTGTAGATGCAATAATAATAATAATAATAATAATAATAATAATAATAATAATAATAATAATAATAATAATAATAATAATATATAAAAAAACAACAAAACAACAACAACACAATGAAGAGTGTCCACAGTCAAATTTTGTTGTTGCTGGAGTACAGGGCTTATTGTTGAAAACAAGACGCAAAATATAAATCTCGACAAATTATTATGCTTCTGAAACATTTTAACGACTTGTGGATACAAAAAGTCACAAAAATGTTTGCGACTACCTTGTTTGTGCAATTGCCCCTTAGATAAATAAATAATAAATAAATAAATAAATAAATAAATCAATAAATCAATAACCCCGAGGTATATATATATGGTTGTGGCAAAAAACTTTCATATAATAGTGTTTTTTATTTCAAAATAATTATAATATTACAAGGGCAATTTGGAAGTAATGCCTTCCCGCTATAGTAGCTAAGTTACTAATAATTTAGTCAATTTAATCACTGCAGAGGAATGTGGTCCGGGATATTTCTCTTCAACGGGCATAGCTAAGTGCTTCACCTGTCCTACTGGAACCTACTCTGCAGAGGAACGAAACAAAGCCTGCATAAGCTGCCCAGTAGGAACTTCGACTGTTATAAGCGCCGCTGGTGGAATTGAGGATTGTGGAAGTAAGCGCATTCGGCTTATAAATGTCTCCTGTTGTAATTTCCATTTATGCGTGATTACAAAAGACTGCTGGTTTCTTTAATAGTGTTACAAACTGGTGTACGTTCCATACAGCGAATGTTGACAACTTTACTATTTGTTAAGTTCTCTCAAATTCCCCGACTTAACAGATTAGTTTGTACCTCTCGAGTATCATAAGTGTTCTACTGGTAATATGACTAAAGGAACAGTCTCACCAAGATTTAGCCTACCTGAAAATCCAATGACTGTGTTGGTATTAGTTGGAAATCCACTAATAGTTGCCTAACCTTACCAAAATGCACTGTATTGGTCGCGAAGGTTGTTTAAAATTGGTGTGGCTGCAGACGGGTGGAAAAGAAGTGGTCCAAAATTTGCAAACGTCGGGCCGATATTTTCAAGTTTGACAATGTTACTTGGAGGAAAATCACTAATAAACAGTGATTATGGTTTATGCACATTTTATAGAGTCAATTTAAGCCTTTTTTGGCGTATAAAGGATATCTTGTTGATCTGTGAGTGCACCTTTAAAATTCTAGCTTGTGATACTGCCCCTTAAACACCATACAAAAACAACATTATCTGAATGCTTGGACTTTAATTTTAAAATGACAAGGTGGGTACTTTTGACACTGCTCTATTTACAATTCACATATGTATATATTTCAGTGCAATGTGCCCCAGGAACATATTCAGAAAACGGAGTGGAACCATGCTTACCTTGTCCTGCTGGTACCTATCAGACTGAAACTGGACAAACCTCTTGTCTTCCTTGTCCGGGACAGGAGTCTACACATGGTACTGGGGCAGACTCTTTGGACTTCTGTACAGGTAAGACACCATAGTATTTGTAATATTTTAATATGATGCTTAAAAACATATCGTCAATCAAATCATTCAAACTACAAAAGTCCTAACTAGTTGCAGGCCTGCCAATCTGGTTAATAATTTATTTATCCTCACTGCATACCTATTACCACATCGCGGTGAACTAAGTTATGGGAGGTGTCCGTCACTACAACTCTAGATCTGGCAGCAAAGGTTGGCAATGGGAAGAAAGGGAAGCTCCGTCATCAGTGGAGATTGGTGGGACGACAAAAGCTTCCTCCGGGGGAACGCCGGCAAAATGACAATAATCAAGGCAAAGACCATGAATTTAAGCGAGGAGGGTGCAAGGCATCATGTCCGCCCTGAGGCATGAAAGAATGGTGGAATTCGAGGGAATAAAATCGAATTCCGCGATGCGCTAATTACTTGTAGTGTATGCATGTTAAACTCCCTTCCGATTGTAGCCAAATTGTTACAGATGCTTCTAAAGATTCATCATGGGCTACACCATCCTCGGAGACCCAGGGGCAGTTAGTCGGGACGAAACGAAGTAAACCGGGCAGAAATCGTAACGCAAAAATTTTCTATAAAAGTAAAAGAGCCCCTGGGAAACGAGTCTCTCCGAATGCTGGCTCCTCATTGAGCCAAATAAATCCTTTGTATTATTTTGCCCAATCGGCGAACAGTAACTTCAGAGTCACTTTCGTGTGTTCTTACACGGCGGTTATTGTATCGGCCATATTTTACTGTAATTAACATTAGATAGTGAAGTATTTTCACCGGTCTCACCTACACTTCTATAATGAGAATGGGAGCCCTGGCAGACACTCTCAGCGGCAAAAGGGACAATGAAAAGGAGAGGGAAGGGCGGGAGAACTGTTGAGAGAGACCACAAGGGGGGATAAGTACAGATGAGACCAGATAAAGACAGCTATGTAAAAGATACTACCAACTGCGATGAGACATACTTCGGATGTGCGAGAAAAGAGAGCGAGTTGATGATGGGATTCTCCTTATATACGCTACAGTGAGACCGCTGACAATAGTGAAGTATTTTCACCGGTCTCACCTACACTTCTATAATGAGAATGGGAGCCCTGGCGTCCTAGGCTTATGGCATAAGTGAAATATACGAGAAACAGGCAACAAAAGAGCCGGGAAAAAGGATGCCAAACACCCATACCCCTGGCCAAAAACAAGGACCAATACTTAAGACCAAATCTCCCACACTCCAAAACAAGGACCCAAGCGTAGTGAAGAACCAGCTACCCAAACTTAAATCGAAGAGGAATCAGAAGAGGGTCGTTTTACTCCTGAGGGACGAGAAGGAAAAGCACAAAAGAAAATTTTTTAGGGAGTCCAGGGGGATTATATTGCTCACAAAATACGAACCTCCCCATTGGAAACCAATGAAGGTCCTGCTATTAGAAGTGAGAAGGATATGGTCGTAGCCCGACTTATCATCTGTTACAGACTGATACGAATATGTGAGGACATAACGCGGGAGCCCAGGGAGATGATATAACTTGAAGGGCTTATCGATTGTCCACAAATTAATGAAACGATCATCATTACAGAGACGAAGTTTTGTGGGCTCGACTGTTCAGGGCATAACAACACGTGGGGGTGACACGTCCCCTACCCCATAGGGAGATTTCACCTGTAGCCAGACGGTCTAAAATACTACGAGAAATGAAGGAGGCAAACGTTTTACAAGATATATGATTCTGAAAAATCTTGCAAGGAGGCAGTACACAGTCAAAATCCTCTCCTTTGAAGGACCCACGAAAATGTCGAAAAAATTTGAAGACATTGACGCCATCTTCAATCCAGCTCAAAACGTCTTAAGGTGTATAGAATCCATCTGCGAGGCGATAGAAAGCCAGGCTTTATGGAAATTGTGAAGCTGTCCTGCGAGAAAGTGGTGCGGATCTCTGAAAGCAAGCATGGAGGGATCTGACAAAGCTTTACCAGCGATGACATCTTGTACAAAATCAGGTTGCAAATGTTGATTGTAAAGGGATGAAATAAGGACGAAAGAAAAGTTACTAAATGAAAAAATCTCAGGCCACATTCCCCAGGGGTGGAAGAATAAGTTTGAAAACTGAAAGGCAATAAAAGGGGAAAAGAGGATCCCAAGGTCAATTCCCCCAAAAACGGCTAATAGCAAAGGGGTATCCCCGGGGAATGGCGGCCCTAGCGCCCGGTAATCCTAGAGAGTGAAAGTCACCCCTCTAGCCGGCACCGCCATTGGGAGCTAGAACAAACGGCTAAATGGGAGAAAAAACGTGTAGGATAGAATACCAGGAAGCAAATGTGACCCTCCACGGGAAAACAGGGACAAAGGTGATAGCACGCTCACAACACGCAAACACAACATGCTTAGCGTGTCTAATGTCACGGATATGTGCATATTTAATCAATATAACAATGCAGGACACACTAGCTTTGTTTCGGGATATTTAGCACGCTTAACCTTTTGTTTCGTTAAGTGTGCTCGGGGTCACGCTTAGCGTGCAACTTAACACGCTAAACACTCAAGAACACGCTAGAATTTTGGTGGAAACTACACATTCACTACAGATTATTTTATCCCTAAATAACTATAATTATGAGAGACTAACACGAACGAAGAAGCAACATCAAAAGTAAACGCTTTAGTTATTCGAGTTAAATGTACGATCTACTGATCTACCGAGCCGCTAGTGTTACAAATACTTGAAGATCAAATCAGCTATAAAATTGAGAGTAAAAATATTCCTTACTTAAACTTTCATCGTAAGATAAATTCAGTTGCCATGATTCAAAAGCCCATTGAGTTTCGACTTCTTAGATGTTCTTAGCGTTTTTCGCCCAATTCGCTAAAATCGCTGAAATTTAACGCAGCCACTAGCATGAACGACCAGGCGTTTCAAACGTACAAGAGAAAAGCCGAGAAGACCTGGAACCCAATCTTCTTGCCTGCTAAAGACTAAACAAGAGAAGGGCAGTTCCCAGGAACCTAAGTCGCAGCTTTTGCTAAACTATACACAGTCCGATCGAAGCTTTCTTGGATGTATTCTTGAGAAATGAAATTCGCAGCAAACAGAATCAAAGCAATTCAATACAAGTTATTACGACGACTTGGTTATTTCGTTTTCGCAAATGAAAAGATGGTATTTTTGTTTTCATGAATAAAGGAATGGTAGGTTGAAAACATACCCTAGACACTGTTTTCGCTTATTCTGTTGAATAACACAATCTTTCTTCGAAAAATAGGCTGGTGACACGCTTTACGTGCGCGTTCGCACGCTCAGTGTGTTGTGCTTTTTCGCACGCAACTGACACGCAACTCTTGTTTTGAAGCTTGACACGCTTTTATTGTTCGACGGCTCACGCTTCTTTCTTAGGCCTCGCACGCTTTATTGTGTTTAGTGTGTTCTGTAAAACAAAAGATTTACTAATGAGGCAAGTTTCAGAACACGCTTTAAGCGTGCTAAAATCAAAATCTATTGTTTTAAGGTGGAAGCGTGTTGTGAGCGTGCTATCACCTTTGTCCCTGTTTTCCTGTGGAGGGTCACAAATGGGATAAATGAGCCATACAATAAAAGAAAACAACCCAAGGGGAGCAAGGTCGCCTAAATACAGTAAAATGTACTACAAATTATCACTGGGGAAATAAAAGGAATTTGCAGAACCAAAAACTGCAAAAAGACCATTTAGCTGCAATAAGTCAGAGGGATCTATTGTAAAGCCAGGAAAATAAAAAACTCCAATAAACAAGCGGGACCTTCTGTTAACCCGCGAAAAATTAAAACTCCAATAAACAAGCGGGACCTTCTGTTAACCCGCGAAAAACAAAAACTCCAATAAACAAGCGGGACCTTCTGTTAACCCGCCGAAAAACATAAACTCCAATAAACAAGCGGGACCTCCTGTTAACCCGCGAAAAACAAAAACTCCAATAAACAATGGCTGCATTTATAAGCACCCATCTGCAAATGTGGATGAATTCACATCGATACTCAGTGAATTCCTACAGGAATTAAATATGAACAGATATGAAGTATATATATTAGGGGATATGAATATTGACCTTTTAAAACATCACACACACCTGCAAACAGGTAGATACCTTGATATGATTTATTCCCACAATCTATTACCAGTGATAACAAAACCCACTAGAATCACCAGTCATACTGCAACCTTAATTGATCATATTTATACAAATACAGTTAACAGGTTGATTTCAGGGGTTATAGCCGTTGATATCTCAGATCATTTACCAATTTTCTGCACAGTCGAATCATCACTTAGAAAACAAAATGGGCAACTTTACTTCAGAGACTACAGTAAGTTCAACCCTGAATCATATCTTCAAGACATCAGTGCTGTGGATTGGAATCTCACCTCTGGTAAATGTAATAATTTGCATGAAACAACAGCTAGAACTATTAATACACTCAAATCAATTGTCAATAAGCATGCACCCCTAAAACAAGTATCTAGAAATAAACAAAAGCAATTAAGAAAACCTTGGATCTCAAAGGGAATGCTCAAATCAATTAAAACTAAACATGCTATGTACAAAACCCATTATCTTTCCAATGACCCTGTCAAAATTTGTGAATTTAAAAAATACTCAAATAGATTAAACCATCTCAAAAACATTAATAAGAAAGCCTATTTTTGTAAAAAATTTGATTTGTGTAAAAATAACTTAAAGGCTACATGGAAAATAATTGGTAATTTAATTAAGAGGAAGACAAAGGGACAGACCTCACCTCAAAGAATAGTAAGGAATAACAAGACTTTCACTAGTAATGAAGATATTGCTGATCAGTTTAATAAACATTTTGTCAATGTTGGCCCAAGCTTGGCCAGCAGAATTGAAGATAGCTTTGAAAATCCTACACAATATATCCTGTCATCTCCAGCTAATAGTTTTGTCATGTCCACTGTTACAGAAACCCAGGTTTCAAACTTGTTTAAGACACTAGATAAGAATAAATCATCAATTGATATACCTAATAATTTAATAAAACTAGCAGCTGAACCATTATCAGTACCTTTCACTCAAATCTATAATCAATCAATACAAACTGGTGTTGTACCAAATATTTTGAAAGTTTCTCAAGTCACTCCAGTTTACAAAAGTGGCGACGTAACTGACCCAGGAAACTACAGGCCCATTTCAACTCTTTCACCTTTCAGTAAGGTACTTGAAAAATTAATTTATAATCAACTATATGATTTTCTGGAAAAACACAATATTTTGTATAGATATCAGTTTGGTTTTAGGAAAGGGCACTCAACAGAGCAAGCCATTTTTGAGATCACTGACACCCTCAAACAGGCTATGGATAAAAAGCTGGTTACCTGTGGTATTTTTTTAGATTTTTCTAAAGCATTTGATACTGTGAACCATAATATTCTTTTATCTAAACTCTACCACTATGGCATACGAGGAATAACCTTTAATTGGTTTGAAAACTATCTACATAATCGCACTCAGTTTGTTAAGATTGGTAACATCCAATCTAGTCCTGAAACCATTACTTGTGGAATACCACAGGGATCAACTTTGGGTCCTCTTCTATTCCTGCTTTATATTAATGACTTACCTAACTGCTCAAAAAAACTATCCTTCCGTATATTTGCTGATGACACAAATATGTTTTATACAAGTGATAATCTGCATCAGCTTGAGCATGTCATGAATGAGGAATTGAAACTAGTTTTTAAATATTGTATCATCAACAAACTATCTATAAACCTTACTAAGACTAATTACATGATAATTTCATCTACAAGACTAAGACCATATATACATATTTCTAACATTGCACATCAAAGTCAAATTAAGTATTTAGGTATTTATATAGATCAAAATTTACAATGGGGACCGCAGATCCAGCACATTAATAATAAATTAGCAAAAAATATAGCAATTATTTATAAATTAAGATATTTTGTTGATCTTCATACATTGAAACAATTGTATTATTCTTTCATATATCCATACTTATCCTATGCCATCATAAGCTGGGGCAGTGCATGTAAAACTAATTTACGTAAAATCATAACTAAGCAGAATAAATGTGTCCGAAGCATTTTCTTTGCTTATAGCAGGGAAAATGCTTCACCATATTACAATCTTCTAGGAATTCTCAAATTTGAAAATATGTACAAATTTAAAGTGGCTCTGTTTACTCATAAAATTTTAAATGATTCAACAAACATTCCAACAGTATTTCATAGAACCCTTACTCGGGCATCTGAAGTCCATACCTACAATACACGATTTGCTGCGAATTTGAATTTTCACAGGCCAAAAGTAAATAATAACTATGGGTCCTCTACTTTTTCTTTTGTTGCATCAAAATTTTGGGAAATTATTCCAACAGATTTTAAAAAACTGCCTTACACTTCCTTTTATAAGCAATATAAATTATACCTTTTAAATACTCAATATTAATCTTCAGCATAATTTCTCTGAATTCCATATATAACTTAATTATGATTTATTCACTTAACTTGTTTAATTCGCATACTTTTGTTAATCACATTTTACTTCCTTTATTCTATTGTTTTTATTAATTAATGTGTCATGTCTTCTTTTTTTTCTTTTTTAACGTGTCAGTGACCAACACGATAGCATGTGCTTCTTTGGTTTTGCCTTTACTATTATTATATTTTCCTTATTTTAATTAATGAATTTTCTGTAAATAGTGTGTGATAGTAAAATATGTCTGTAAATAGTGTGAAATAATAAAAAATCTGAAAATCTGGAGCAGGTTCTGCCGCCGCCGGTGGCTCAACTTGCGGGACAACTGCTTGGGCGGCATTAATGGCGCCTTGGTCCACTCTTGGTCTCTGAACTGCAGGTTGTTGCTCGTCAGCCATAACGCAAAGAATATTAACGGCACAATTAGACGTGCACAGGATGCGGGTGTGCGAGAAAAGAGAGCGAGTTGATGATGGGATTCTCCTTATATACTCTACAGTGAGACCGCTGACAATAGCCGAAAATAGTCGAAAGTCATTTCGGATGTCAGACAGAGATATCTCGACATCCACCAGTAATTTTTGTTTGGACCAATCAGAGGTATCGTAAATATAAATTGCGTCTTGTTTACCTGTGCAATGCATTGGGGGGCGGTTCGGCATACTGGTCTGTGCATTTCTTTGCAGCACGGGAATATTCCAGTTGGCCGAAAAAAAATATATATATAAAAAATAAATGAAATGAGTGATTGATGTAAGCTTCCATATCTCAATTTTCTGAAATTTTTATTGGGGTTAAAAGTACTGAAAGTGCAGGCTTGTACGTTTGATTTTACGTTTTTCTAACTTTATCTCAATATTTTTCGGCCGACTGCAATTTTTCCACGCTGCGTACATTGTTTTACTGCACGTGCCAGACAATATCAGACGAGTGTGCCGAACATCCGTCAATGCGTGGCATACAGGTAAACAAGCCACTATTTTCGATTCCTCTGATCAGTCCAAGTAAAAATATCCGGGTAGATCTTGAAATATATTTCTTTCTGACATCCGAAATGATTCCCCCCCCCCCCCCCCTTTTTTTGTGGTCCTCTAATGTAAATTAAAATAAAATGCCGTGTAAGAACACACGAAAGTGACTCTGAAGTTACTGTTCGCCGATTGGGCAAAATAATACAAAGGATTTATTTTGCTCAATCAGGAGCCAGCATTCGCACAAAGGCTTGGAAATGGTCTGGAGAGACTCGTTTCCCAGGAGCTCTTTTACTTTTATAGAAAACTTTTGCACTACGATTTCTGCTCGGTTTACTTCGTTTCGCCCCGACTAACTGCCCCTGGGTCTCCGAGGATGGGGCTACACACGAAGCTTTTGACGTTAACGATAAAATGATATTAGAAAGACTAAGCATGACGTTATAGGACAAACGGCAAACGCGAACTTTCATTTTGTTACCTTTTGATCGAATTCTTAAATAAATCCCTCAGAAAAATAGGGAAAAATCATATATTCACAAGAAACCAAACCAACTGATTTCCGCGTACAAAAGCCTAACTGCAGACAGCAGAAGTTGAACTTTTACCGTTCGCGGGAAAAACAAACGTCATGCTTAATCTCTTTATTAATGCTCTTGTACATGTGTACCATACACTTGAGAAAGCCCATTTACTGTTCTTTTGGAGGGCCCCTACATATACTGGAAATGGTTTGTCAACTTTCAATTGCAGAGGTGGACACGTGTGTTTCTAGTCCGTGCATAAATGGTGGAACATGTGTGAACACGAAAGAATCTTACCGCTGTGACTGCCCACCTGGATTCAACGGAGAGAACTGCGAAAAAGAGACTAATGAGTGTCTCTCATCGCCATGTTATCAGGACTCCACATGTGTCAACAAGGTATCTTAGATAGATACTTCTGTGAAACCTGTTCAGGTTAATAGCTGTTATCTCGACCTGAGTTATTAAGTAGCCTGTAAAACAGATTATTTATCTGGGAATTTGACAACTCGTGCATCGCAAACGAATCCCTCTAAACGCTGCGAAATCGAACTGTTATCGAGTCTAGTGTAAATAGGCAACTTTCATTGCCTTTACGTACCCCAAGAGAGCTTTTGTATTTGTTTTTTGTTTATAAATATGAAACTAAAAGTAGTTTCTACTTTGTATTAGACAAAGTGTTGCAAATCCAGTTCTATATAGCTGGTCCTTTAGTATTTCAGCAAGGCTGGACTTTTCATGTTTGAAATGTTCTCATATAGCATAAAAACGTTTATATTGAGATTTATACCATGCCATAGAAAACACAGCCAATCAGAAAGCCGATGTATATTTGACGGTATTAAACCTAACCTTCCCAACGTGCGCAGCGATCTTATTTCCGACGAAATTTAGTAAGCGCATTTTCTATCCATGTGGCATGGTATAACTGAAACAGTTATGAACACTTTCCTGTGGCATACCATGGAATAACCCACTTGTCACTTGTATTTTCTTGGTATAACGACTCGCCTTATACAAGCGACTCATGGGATACTCTATAGTAATAGCATTCGAAAGTGTTGCATTACTAGCATTCGACTATAACGAATAGGCAACGTTTATTTATTTTATAGGTAAATGCTTTTGAATGCCTTTGCCCAGAGGAATATACTGGAAACGAGTGCGACCTTCCGTACAGTCTGTGCAACCAACGCACGCCTTGTGTTAATGGAGGAAAATGCATCGATAAAGCTGGAACATTTGCCTGTCAGTGTCCTCAGGGGTATAGTGGAACGTTTTGTGAGCTAAACATAGACGAATGCGCTTCAAATCCTTGCCAACATAACGGTGTGTGCATCAGTGGCTTGGATTCATACTCCTGCAAATGCCAGGGAGGATACACGGGAAAGAACTGCCAGATCGATATCGATGACTGCGCGGCAACACCGTGTCAGAATGGCGGTAGCTGTGTAGACGGTCTGAAGTCGTACAGTTGCCAGTGTCCAACAGGTTATTCTGGTGTCAACTGTGAGCACGCCATCGATCGCTGCGTAGGTCAGCCATGTCAAAACGGTGGTACTTGTGTGAAAACGTCGACAGGATTTAAGTGCACGTGCATGCCTTCATATTACAAATGTCTTTGTAATCAAGGTGGGGTGATCAATCTTTGTAACTCTTTGATTAATGACAAGAGCGTTTTCGAAGCGCTCAAGAATGGAAGACGAGAACTAGTTATCTATCGAGTTTCATTGAGACTAGACACACGAATCTAGATAAAGCCGTTTGCATATATGCTGTAGTTTCTCATACTTAAAAATAAAAGGAAAAACTCGATAGATTTTTTTAATTCGAACGAAATTAAGATTTCAAAATTCACAATTTACGCACCTTAAACCTCTTCTGCTCGGATCTTTCCAGACCTTACAGCAACATTTCAACTGGCATTAATCTTTCAAACAATATATGGGATCTTAGCTCCATAGCATTTATACTTAAGCGTTGTTGTACCAGCTCCCAAAAGTACACAAGCATAATATTTTGAAGCAAAAACTCAACAGTCAACTGTGCAGCAATTTCTACCCAGCCGATTTCGTTGAAACTTGCTCACATTAAAACTTGGATAATTTGAACTTGTTGACATTATTTAGAAAAAAATCTATCGTCGCGTTTGGAAAATATTCGCGTATTTTTTGTCATAAATTGATGTTTTTAAAAGTGCTCACATCTCGCGATCGTTTGCTTTGATCGCCCTAAACATTTGCTATTTCAATTGCAAAAAATCAGATAAATCGGTTGAGATTTACATGCCAAAAAATTGATTTAGAAAAGAATACTTCTGTTCCCAAGAATAGCCGCGTGCCATCTTGATGCATTTAGGAACATATTGAAAGTATAGATGCTCAGTCAACTGTATGTTTGCCAACGTGTAAACAAGGTTAACTGAAAATCCATAAAAAAAACTAAGTGAATAAACCACCTTAAAAACCTCACATTGTTACATAGATGCATATGTCAAAATTTATTTTAATATTTTTTTTTCAGAGCTTTCGTCCGACTACGATCTGTCTTTTCAAGTCAGAGAGATCAAGTCATATTCCAAGATCAAAAAACCGATTCCAGACCTTAACGCATTAACCATCGCTTTTTGGATGCGTACCAGCGATACTAACCCCGGAACAGTGATCTCATACGCCACCAAAGTTGGCTATGTACTGCAAGACAACGCATTAACCTTACAAGACTATGCTAGTTTCAATCTATTTGTAAACAACAAAACCGTCTACACCGGATTGAAAGTAAATGACGGCCAGTGGCATCACGTGGCAGTCACGTGGGAAAGCGCTGGAGGGACATGGCACTCGTACAAAGACGGTGTAAAGATAAGAAGTTCTTCTGAGGCTTTCCAACAAGGTGAAGTTATAACTGGCGGTGGTGTATTGATCCTTGGGCAAGAGCAAGACGAACTTGGTGGTGGGTTTAACACTCGAGAAGACTTTATCGGCGATGTAAGCCAGATGAACATTTTTGACTACATCTTGTCCGCTAACGACATTTATAACATGGCATACAGTTGTGATAATGTCAAAGGTAATGTTGCGGCCTGGGGCGACTTCAGAGAGCTGCTATTTGGAGACTACCACGTGACTGAAAAGTCTTATGCATGTGACTGTAAGTGTTCATTTCTTGGTAACAAGTTTATATATAGTTTACATACTTTAGGTACATGCTCTCCTCCTCCTTCTCACTTCCCCCCTCCCTCCCTCCCCCTCAGGCCCCATTTACCTGTTAAAATCACTTGGGGTTTGCTGGCTTCATGAAGTTTAGTTTTAGTTTATTTGTTTAGTTCATTTTTTTTTTCATTAGTGGAAGAAGAAATGGCGCAGTGGCCGGAGCTCGGCTCGGTTTCATATGCGAGCTAAGTTTGTTGTTTGTTCTCTTCCGTTTTTCCAGAGTTTTCCTCTCTTCATAGAACCCAAAACTCAACCTCAATTAAATTTGGAAACAGTGGATCTTTTTAGTTGAATCCCGATATCTCGAACCCTCGATTTCTCGGACATAACTCGAAGTCGTTTCCCTTGGCTTGCGTTTACTTATTCGAAACTACAAAATACTCCCAATTCTTGAACGCCCAGTATTTCGATCCAGTGTTCGATTCCCTAGAATTTTATTGCACTTACAAGCTACAAATGTACTGTGAAAGATGAAATATTCAGCATGTCGCGAGCGTGGGACAAAGAATAAAGTCTGAGTCACCGACGGTAATTGAACCCATGACCTCCCAAACACCGGGCGGGCGCTCTATCCACTGAGCTACGAGAACTCAATTGGTAGCTAGGGCATTTACTACGTTCATATGTGAAAATGGTACTGCTTGGATCAGCAATGTCGATAGCGTGCTGTAAGGTGATAAATAAAGAAAGATTGTAAATTTTAAATTTGGTAAATGTAATATGAAATATGAAATAATCAGCATGTCGCGAGCATGGGACAAAGAAAAATCTGAGTCACCATACAGATGTGCTGTTTTTGAATTAAAAAACGCAAATAGGAGTAGCGCTGGTTTTTTACGTGCTTTTGTATACATGTACTTGAGGAAAAGAAAAGACTACTCCAAGGGTTACTGAAACTACACCATTCAAATGATATAATCATATAAAAACGTCGTGTGTTTCAATCTCTTTTAGTCTCGGCTGAACAGCGAAAGTTCTCTCTAACTTACAACTTCTACGTATCTGGAAGCGATGACAAAGTGGTGGATAACACGTCCCCAGAATCCTGTGCGTCGTCTTGCCTGTCGGAAGCATCCTTCATTTGCAGGTCTTTTGACTTTGACAACACAACCGACAAATGTTATTTGAGCAGCAAATCAAGGACTAACAGTGCGCTGACAAACTCATCAGACTACAGCTTCTTTGAGCTAAGTTAGTACAACTTACATACAGTGGAACCTCGATTTAACGAAGTGCCAAGGGAATGTGGAAATTTATTCGTTATATCGAGGGTTCGTTATATAGAAAACCTCGATTTACCGAATATTCGCTATATCGAGGTATAGTTAATAATTAATTTTCAACAGACAGCAGTGAGCACAACAACGTATTCTTTTCGATCTTGTACTCGAGGCTATCATGAGTATAAAGATATCTCGGATGTAGTTGTTGGTGAATTTCTGGAGGATTGAAGAAATTTCATCCTTGTTAGTCTGTTTCGGATTCATCTTCCGTCACATGTTGACATTTATTCGTTATATCGAGGTATATTTTACGTTGGGCTTCTGGATTGTGTTCGTTATAACGAGGAATTCGTTATATCGAGGTTCTGTTCCATACATTTTACTGTAATTTTGGCCGGGCTGAAGAAACTCGTTCGTCATACCGAGGACTTCGTTATATAGAGGTTCGTTAAATCGAGGTTCTATTGTAGTTTTTTCCTAATGTGCCCATTTGATGGCGTGCAGTTAAAATGTTGCGCTATGCAACTGATCATGACTCTTGATCTTTCTAAGTCGGTTTTCGTTCTCAACTAAAAGTCATGTACTGACGTTGAACGTTCTTCGCCGGAGAAATGTTTGCCCGTTGTCCCGTTCACAACGCAATTGAGGCATGCATATTCGCGTAAGGACGAAGTGCTTCAAAGAAATCAACATATATAAGTTATTAGCTTTATTGTTCTAACAAGAGTATTATCGGAGGTATTTTTCTAGCATATCTTACGATTGAAAGGAAAGCTTTGCATACCCTGTTTCAGGCTAAACTAGAGCCCTAAAAATACTCAGAAAGCATATTCCTTATCCAGGGTCAAATGCTTTATATTGGTAAGTAATATTCTGTAATAAACATGGGACACCTTGTCCTGATGCAGCAGAGTTCTTATACAACACGAAACGATAAATATACAATGACCGAGCGTGAGGTCAAGATGGCGGGATATTAGCCAAGTTCTTTTTCTTCGTGTCCATGGACCGAGACGTGGTAGAGGTCCAAAAACACGAAAAAAAAAAAAAAAAGTACCCAGTGGCACACGAGTCTAATGCGTCATGGGTTGTTAGTGCGGTTAAAATACGGTTGAAGTAGTTTCGGTATTTAGGGCATAGAGGAAGAGGTGTAGTGGAGGTTAGGTAGTAAGAGAGGTTCAGAAGAAGTCGATAACATTTGTTCTCTTAAGAATACATATTTAAAAAGTTGACGAAATGTTATATTTGAAATAGGAAAAACATGTTACTTAGGGTTTGAGTTCATCGATTCATGTTGAAAGATTAGTGCGCTGTAGGTAGAATTTAGTGGGGGGGGGGGGGGGGGGGGGGTGGGAATCCTGGAAAATTTGTTTGCAAAAAAAACGCAAGTAAATTTTTTGCAGGCATGAAAAAAATTGTCTGCAGGAAGATGCCACCGGAAAAAAAAAATGTTTTCATAGAAAAGGATACAGAAAAAAAAATGTTTGTCTTGGAAAAATTTTCATCCTCTAGCTTCCAAAAAAATAATGGTCCGCCCCATAGATAGACAAGATACAGCCGTTCATTCAGTATTCTTAATATCCTAAATTCCATCAAAATAAGCCAAAATATTTCTTTTTCGATTCCTTTGCAGTTTATGCAATACTGCTCAACAAAGATTTCAATTTCCTTTAACGTTTCGACACAAGGGAGCAACGAAAACATTGCGTGCAGAATGTAATTTGATTAAGCGAAATATTTTCACGTCTATTAAATACTGCAAGCACTTGAATGAAAGAATTTTGTTTTCATGACTGAGAACAAATTGTCAATACATGAAAATAACAATCAGATCAGAATTCAATAACTATTAAAGCGAGTTTTCATTCTGTCTTAACTACTATTTGGCAAGTTTCAGTATTTATGCAAATTTTGCGCGAAATGAAATTTGACTACACTGTCTTGTTTTCAAGCTCTAGATTGTATCTTGAATGGTCAAAACAAAACTCTTTTTAATGAAAGTTGCATTCTGTGAATGAGATCCTGTTTCAGTTGAATTGAACAATCAATTGCTGACTACAATCTTATTTAATTTTCCCATTTTTTTTTTCAAAGTTATTTTTTGTTTATGAACAAAAATGTCACTTCCGGATTTTTTCATCAAAAGATGTCATCAAAAGATGCGTTTCCCAGGGATCATATTATTTTGCACTGTAAAACATTAATTCCAATTACATACATGACAATTTCTTTTACAAGTGCATGTCGTGCTCGAGCTCCGTTCGACGGTTGCTTGGTTACAAAGATCCTTGCTTCCTGATTGGATTACGACCGGGGATTACGATCACAGCACCAAGCCCGCAATGAGTCGGGCTATTGTTTAAGCACAATTACCCCGAACGATTATCGATCCTGAACCATTCCCTTGGGATTGCCAACAGCTTTTTTTTACTACAGAGTCTATTGCGCATGCGCATTAGACTCAAAAACACGCGAGGCTAATATCCCGCCATCTTGGCCGAACAAGCTTAGACAACGGCTGCAACAAAAACAACAACAAATTTGCGGGAAAAACGCAGGAAATCTCCATCGGGCAAGATATGGCCATCTTGCCTGCTCGGGGAGCCAATCACAACGCAGGGTTTAGTTCAGTTGTATAATAAACTCAATTAATGGCAATCCGTGAAGTCCTAAATGAGGGTTACTAACTTAACTGAAGTTTGAGGAATACATTGAGCAACTTATCTCAAGTATTTCAAACATACTCCTGAGTCAAGCTTTCGACAGAAGTCTTCTTCGTATATAAACACAGCTAGCGGGATAAAACGAAAAACTATTACAAACGGAAGTAGAAACACGTCCAAATTAAAAACAGCTTCACTTCCATGCCAGGCCAAAATGATTGTAAACACGTGAACTTTTAGGTGGAATAAAGCGGGGAAATTAAAATTAAAAACAGCTTTAACTTCATGGCAGGCAAAGATAATTGTAAAAACTAATTTTAGCGGTTTCGACGGAACACCACGCATCATGGAGGGAATTGAATGTTCTGAGCTTTAACGACAAACCAGTAAATTGGAAAGTTGTACAGTTTCCTACAGTATATCTAAATTTAATGTAAAGTGGATAAATCATATAACGACAACAGTGCTAAATTCCATCTTTTATCTGACTTCATAGGTAATATTTCTTTGTAGATTGTCTTAAAAGCCTTGGAGTATCGGCAAACAGTCGTATTCCAGACGCCGATATAACAGCATCAAGCCAGCTCGATTCCACGACCATCCCATCAGCAGGTCGCCTGAATACACAGGCTGAGGTAGATACCCAGGGGGTGACCACTCAGACAGGAGGTTGGGTTGCCTCCAGTAATAACAAGAACCAGTGGCTGCAGATCAAGTTTAGCCAGATTTTCCAGATTTCTGGGGTGACCACACAAGGCAGAGCGGACGCTGCTCAATGGGTGAAGAGTTACAAACTCCAATACAGCACTGACGGATCAACTTGGACTTACTATCCTGACGTAAGTAATTCTTGGAATAAGCTTGTAACAATCATTCAGTTTACTTCTGGATGGATGGACGGACGGATGGACGGACGGACGGATGAATAGATAAATGGAGGGAGGAAGTGAAATTAATTAATACATAATTGCTGTATAACGAAATAAAAAGTGTTTGTTAATAAATTCGGGTAACGATTTGAAGGAGAATTTGTTCTGAAGTTTTGCAACTTCCATTACTGCCTCAGTAAAGAAACCGAAACAGATAAGGTTTAAGCTTTGTTTTCAGAGCAAAAGGTGATTTGTGAGCTTTTTGGCTATTGTAAAAAAAAAAAAATAAAATCAAGTTATCACAAATGAAATCATGCGAAGAGGACTCGGAAGTCTAAATACCATTAAGCAATGCATCTGATTGGACGAAATATCTTTGACTCATTTAACGAATCACAAAACACAGTAGAGATATTTAATTTAATTTAGACAGTCACTTAAAGGGCACTGACAATCTTTTAATAATTGCTTTTATTAAGCATTAAATGCAATGCGTCGTCAGCACTTCTTAACTCGTATACATAAAAAATTCTACAGACCCTTGCTGGTAATACTGACCAAAACACGACAGTACGTAATGAAGTGAGGCTGTTTGAAGCCATGTATGTTAGATTTAGACCACAAGAATGGAATGGACATATTTCGATGCGAGTAGACGTACATGGCTGTCCACAATGTAAGTACTTTGATATATTATTTGGGGCTCCGTTTTTTGGCCAATTCTGGTTGCACTTTATTACAGTAGATCTAAATTTAATTTCGATTTCAGCCTAAAACGCTTGAATGTCAGAGAACTTCTGAAAAAAAAATGAAGTCTGCATAATTTAACAATGATAGTTTTGTGAAAGTCTTTCTTTTTAATTCAGTCTGTGTTAATTTATGGAACAATTATTGTCTTGTAGTAGGCTCCTATAAAGTGTTTTCTTTCTGTTTAGCCATCGTCGAACCTGCGGATAGCACGGACGAATGCAGCACGTCACCTTGTCAGAACGAAGGAACTTGTGTAGATAGATATAACGACTACTTGTGTTTGTGTCCAGCTGGTTATTCAGGAAATACTTGCCAGACAGGTGGGAATAAGTTGCAACTAGTCAGACCTGCCCCGCAATCATGTCATATCGATTATCTATCTTGTTTTGTTAACGAGTGCGGAGAAGCATATAAAAATGTCTGTCATATTGAAATAATGTTGCCGTTTGAATCTTACGCCAAGGAATTCTACTTTTGTTTTGTCTTTTAGCGACCGACTGTAAAGAGATCGGTGCACCGATTTATGGCACAAAGTCTTCGTCTAATTACAACGCAGGCAGTACGATCACATTTACTTGTAATGCAGGATATACACTACAAAACTCATTGTCTAGGACATGCGAAGGTGGAAGGTGGACTGGGAGCCACCCGCAGTGTACAGGTATCTTTGTTCAATTGGCAGTCTCTCGGATGTCACATTTTTCCACAGTTCATCCAATCTCGTCCCCAGAGCCCGCGTCCCCTTGAACAGCGGTCGGGAAGCGCATGGGCTCTGGTCGAATCCAAAACCGGAACCAGGAAATCCTGGTTCCGTTTTGATTCTGCGCGTGCGTAGGAGATTGTGTTTGAAATGAACAAGTTTTAACAGCCAATGAAATTTGGCCGTTTTTTTGGCGGGCTTTCAGTCTAGCCCAGAGGTCTCGATTCCTGGCGCAGTCCAGAAGGATCGCGGGCTCTGGGGACGAGATTGCAGTTCATCCTTAAATCAGGATGTGAACATCTCATTGTACAAGACAATTTGTACAAAAATATATGTACAAATACTAGTTTGTGTGGTGTATTCTGTATTTAGATACGGACGAGTGTGTCAATAATCCTTGCAATCAGTGGTGTAAAAATACGAATGGAGGATACGTCTGCCATTGCCAGGAAGGCTATGAACTCCAAGGATTGACCACATGTGTCGGTAGGTTAACTAAAAGAGAGATCGCCACGTATATGTGGTTACAGATAGCTTATCTAAGCTAATAAGGCGCGTCAATAAGAGATGATGGGTAACATCAATTACGGTTTTGGTGCGAGAACAGAACTACCCCTTACTTTAAATTTCAAATGCTTGTTAAGTCATACTTGAAGGCATAGGATTGTAAGTAACTAATTCAAAAACCACCACAGAATCGAACTTTATAAGCGCCACTGGAAAGCAAATATTGAAATATATATATATATATATATATATATATATATATATATATATATATATATATATATATATATATATATATATATATATATATACTTTTTATTTTATCTTTTGTTTCTTTCAGATATTAACGAATGTTCAAGTTCTAACGGGGGCTGTTCCCACTCGTGCCACAACTCTGCTGGTTCCTTCTCTTGTTCCTGCCCAAGTGGCCTCGAATTGGATTCCGGGAAACGAAGTTGCAAAGGTGAAATTAGCTGTCAATATCAAGCAAAATGCAGCGCAAAAGCAAAATCAATGGAATAAATCTTGTGCTATTAGAATTAGTTATTCGGAAATAATATTTAGTTAACTAGAAGAAATACGACTTGAGTGTTAATTAACTTGTGGGAAGTTCTCCAGTATAGATTCGTGATAGGCATAGCTATATGATAATGCCATGCAGGTATGTACAAGGACTTACTATTAACTACAACAACGGCGACATAGAGCACCTGGCTAAAATTATGGTGCAATTGTCATCTTTCCCATAACAAACATCAACCCACAAGGACTTTAAATTTTCCGTTGTGGCTTGAAAAATGCCTTAATTATTAACACGGGAAAACCCGATACGTGCAGAGCATAAGGAAACTCAATGGGCCTAGAAAACTTTGGGATGACCAATATAAAGTAAATATGTGTTATGGGTATACCGTGTTGTGTTGCACAAAATAAGACACAAGCAAAGAACTCCAGTCCTTTTCTGGATAACAAAAAATATACATAAATGCAGAACGATAAAAAAAAGGCAAAACTGGTAAACTGGAAAGCAGAAATAACTGGTTCCATTTGTGGTAATGCCTTCCTGCAGTCAAATCAACCATACCATTATTCTATTTCTAGATACCGATGAGTGTGCGACTTCAAATGGTGGATGCGAACACACATGCGTCAACACCTATGAGTCATTCTATTGCAGTTGTAGGCAGGGATACACTCTGAGCGCAGACAACAAGAATTGTTTAGGTGAACAGTAATCTTAAGCGTTTTTATCAATTCTGTTTTTATGTTTTTCTTTTATTTACTGTTACGAAATTCTGGATTATACCTGAACTCTATTAGGGCTGCAAAGCATCATGTACTCGTACCAGCTGTTGGAAATACTTATTTGTGGCTATTAAGTATCCCTTAATATCTTTTGCATGGTGGTTCTTACACTTTCCTGTAACTGTTTTGAACGAAACCTCAGTTTTCGGCAAGAATGCCCCTCGACCCTAAACAACAGGGCAATGAAAACCTCCCTCCGATAACGCCGCTAATAACATTTTTTCGACGCAATTAAGCACCCATGAATCCAGAAGCAATATTTACATTTTCTTCTAGCTATATGTATTCATTTTCATTGCTCTGGGACGTTTCCTGCAGACGACACACCACGCCAACAAGGAATGCAGCTAACATTGCCGCTCAGGTCTGCCTCTGATGGTAGCACAACCGCAAACAATGTAATAATATTCCTATTCACTGACACCGAATATGGCATGCCATGATTTTAATTTTGTATCTTGTATCTGTGCAGCACTTTCATGCCCCAGTTTGAGTAACCCAGATAATGGCAACGTTGCACTGAGTTCCGGCCTCGCTTTGGCAAGCACAGCGACATACAGTTGTGACAGTGGATACACAGTATCATTTACAGCAACAAGAATTTGTCAAGCAGACGGACAATGGTCAGGAGGAGAACCTAGTTGCATACGTAAGTGTTTGTCTAAGTCAGGTCAAATGTGAAGAAAAGAACTAGAAACTGCCAACAGATCCCTACAGGCGTCCCATTAGTTTACATTCTTGCTCTTAAATAAACCAACACAACTTGTCACTAGAAACTTCTTAAGAATCTCAACTCTGGGAAACTATTGTTAGGTATTAACAAAACGTGAAGGAGTTGATTCAGGACTACCGAACACGTATCCGATTCATGTAGTTAGTGACAGGGAGGAGAATTTGAACCAACAGCTAAGCCACGTTTGCGTGACAAATGGCAAACTAACGATTTAAGACGGAATCCATCACGACAATCGAGTAACAGTAATTTTAGTTGGACAAAAATCGAGTAGCAGAATCATTTAAATCCTATTGCGTTATTTTCCACCCTTTTTAAAAGCTAAACATACAAGAAATTGTCCGTGATAACCCCCAAAACAATGTCTTATCAGAGCTACAGTTAAAATCTCACGTGTAGCTATTTCGTAGAATCGTCTCTTAAGCGATTCAGTGGAACTTCGTAATTTGTTTTCGATGTTTGGTGTTGTTAGAAATGATAACTTTTCACGGATAACATATCTGAAACAGTTAAAAGCTTCCAACGGAAGGTGTAAATAATTTTGGTACATAATTTTGCTCAATAAATACTCGAAGTCCTGGCAGATTGCGCCTTAAGAATTTATTAGAAGCTGGGAAGTTTAATCATAATGAAGCACTTTATTTATTTTTACCAAAATTGGAAATCAGCGTAGGTTCTTTCCTGCATACCTTCCAGACATGCGCAGTAGAGGGTTTATCGTGCATCTAGCCGAACCGAACGATATGCATATAGCGTAGTATCTTGTTGACGTTTTCAAGGCACCATTCATTTATTTATTTTTTATAATCCCTAAATGGCATGCAAACATACAAAACTCAAAAATGAGTTATTTCCTATAACGTTTAGGTGTTTACTGCGCGGAAATTGGTGAAGTAGGAAATGCCGACCCAGTTGTTCTAACCGGAGTGGTTGGCAACAAAAATGTTCTTGGAACTCAGGCCACCTTCACGTGTAAACAAAATTACGCGATGGTGGGCGATGCAGTAAGAACGTGCCAGCAAGATGGAACATGGAGCGGAACACAACCAAGATGTATTGGTATGTTATGATAGAGCACTAGGAACACAAACAACCAAGATATATTTTTGTATGTTATGATAGAGCACTAGGAACACAATTAAGATGTATTGATATGTTATGATAGAGCACTAGGAACACAACCAGGTCCAATGGTCACACAGCTTAACCTTCTCGCTCGCAACAGGTTGAGGTCTCGTTTAGGATTGCACTTGAAGAAGTGAAAAAAAAAAAAAAAACGAGAGGTGGCCGGACTATGTTGTTGGTCATGTTAGTCTACCCTATCCGGTATGACAAATAATAAAAAAAAATTCAGGTGAAAACTGTGTGAGCTTAGCCCAGATAAGTTTCCTTTAGGGGTTTTATTCGAATTTTCCGATGATATTTCTCGTCCTTTTCGTGTCGGTGACCCCTCGTGGAGTGTTTATATAGTCATTAGGAGGAAGGAAGCCTATAAAAATATAAATTATAAAAGTACTTAAAAAAGATAGCAGTAAATCTGAAATTCCTGCGAGTATGTTCTTTATAAACTCTCCTTTAAAAATTAACGATAATTATTAGGGAAATTTCGTGTAACGTTCATGTACCTTTTCATTTTCAATTTTCACAATTCGCACATATTTGAAATGGCCGAGTATGATTTACCCATTCTTCTTCACAAGAGATTTTGATGTTAGAAGTCCGTCATTTTGTTTGTTACCTGGCAACTACACGACTGTTGACGTCAATCTTTTGACCAAACACCATCCTCAGAAAAAATGAAAGAAATATAACCCAATTTAAAACTCGGCCTCACTTTCCAGGATCAACATCTAAAACTTTATCTTAGCTCTTTGTTGTTGTTAATTGCAGCTGCCTTCTGTAGTCCAGTTCAAGTCCCTGATAACGGCGCGGTTCAAGGTTTTCGGTATGAGCTGGGCGCCACCCTACGTATCAGCTGTGACGACGGATACGATCTGGTACCATCAAGTTCGTCGTTTAGAACTTGTGTCTCCGATGGCCAAGGAGGAGGAGAATGGTCAGAACAGGATCCTGTGTGCCAACGTGAGTTTTTCACTTATAGACCTTACAGATAACGGGAGCTGAGATTTAAACCCACAACCTTTCGCATACTACAACTTTCGCGTTCCGGACACCTCGCTATTACGCACACTCGCTATTAAAAGCTACAGAAATTTGATTGGTAATGACTCCCGCTATTACGGACTCTCGCCATTACGGAATCACGGACACTTTCGTGGTACCAATGAGTAGTAATATTGTTTTAACCCTCGATAAAGCGGACCCCATGAACTTCTCATATAACATTATTACGTCAAAGTGCAGTCTGGTTCTTATTTTTTGTCAAAACACACTTTTTATTTTTGCATCATTTGCTTCATTAGCACTACAACAGAAGGTAAAGGATTGCGCCTTTATCTTCCAGACTCTATAGGACAGATCAAACTCTCACCCTCCAATCAAAACGACTGCTTAGCAGTTTCAGCCCTTTTTGATAAGCTCGTTATAGTCTATATTTTTTGACGTATGTTGTAACGGCACAATATTTCTCACAGCCCGCTTTTACAGGCTCTTGATATTACGGGCACTGAACGAGGTCCCCACTTATGTCCAGGATAGAACTCTAATATCATATTACTTCATATCTGACAGAATTATGTGTGCTTTAGTGAGCTTTTATCAACGAGGACACTTTGTGACACCTATCATAAATAGCGTGCATCTCAGTAGCGTTCAATGCCGGACATATCTGTAGTGGTGATCAGTGGTCCTTACACAGTAGACCTTATACAATTTTAAAGTAGATATATTTTATTTAAAGAACATTTTTGACGATAATACAAAGCGTAGGATAAAAGGGTGGGCACCAGTTGAGTGACCAAATTCATTGGTATAATTTGTTGAATTAACTTTCAGTGGTGGACTGTGGCGACCCCGGCAACCCTTATGGTGGGTACCGTCACATAGTAACTGACACTAAGTACCAGTCCATCGTGACATACACATGCAAACCAGACCATCATCTGGAGGGAGAGGACAGTCAAGTTTGTGAAGCCAGTGGACTATGGAGTGGCTCAAAACCTGTTTGTCTAGGCATGTAAAGTAAATTATTAACTTTGTTAAAGGTAAAATTGCGAATTCAATGTTGCGCCTCACAACACTGATACTAGAAACTGAAAAAAATACAGAATTAACTCTTAACGTAATTTGGAGTGCTGGAAAATAACTTAGGAATTTCTTACTTAGTGTTAGCCCTAGAAAAATCCCAGGAATTCTTTGGCTGCGTAGAATTCGCATATACACAACCTCCTCCGGATTAGATCTCAGTGGCTCTATCGACTGAGTTGTAGGAACCGTACGAGAGCAGGTTGTGGTAATTACTGACATGTTTCCAAGGTGAAATGGGAGTATCAATTTGACTAATTAACACTTAAACACATTTTAGAACCTTTTGTAGGTATCGCAATTACCTCTTTTTAAGGGAACTATTTCAGTTTTATCAATAAAGCCCTTGACAGTCGGACAGTCGACTCTCAAAATTAGCCTCATTTCAATAGTTAGGACAGCAAAATTTTATCTGTTAGGCCCTTCAGGCTTATTTTGTCTCCAATACCGACAGAGCGTTCCTGTGGTAATCCTGGTGTCCCTGATAATGGAAAGAAGAATGCATCAACCTACCAATATGGCTACTCCATCGAGTTCGAGTGTGACGTCGGGTACACCTTGCAGGGATCTCAGATTCGCACGTGTCAAACTAACGGCCAATGGACTGGTACACAACCTACGTGCCAAAGTAAGTTTTTTCTATGACTAAAAATAGCAGTTCGTCAAATATTTTCTTAGCAAGGGATTAGCTAGTAGTACTCCCCGATTAGATGAAATATGTAAGTACGTGAGGCGCCGATGAATATGATTTGCAAGACGATTTGGGATAAAGATAGGTACAGGTCTCAACCCAAATAGGATGCTAAAATAATAAAGACATTTATGTACAAGGTACAGCCAAAGAATTACAAATTGCCTCAAAAATATGGTTGCTATGACAAAATGAATTCCGTAAGCAATGACATTTATTGGAGTTTAAGGGTTCTTATAACTTTGGTGGAATTTCATTAACTATATTGAAAACGCTTTTAAGTTTGGACTCAGAAAATGCTGATTCCATTCCCAACCCCAGCCTGAATATGGCTAAGAAGAAAATTGTCTAATTTTTAGTTGCTGACTGCGGTGATCCTGGCGTACCGACTAATGGAGTCAGATATGGAAATTCTTTCACCTACAAGAGTACAGTAGTGCTGGAATGTGATCCTCAGTACAAACTTGTTGGCGACCTCATCAGGAAATGCCAAGCAGATGGCACGTGGACCGGAACTCAACCCATCTGTCAGCGTAAGTAATAGCCTATATTTTTATGGCAGGACATACAATAGTCTTTTTTATTCGGAGCCCATTCATAGCCAAGTTACCTTGATCTTACTGCGTTTCAGTTGGCGACAACTATTTCATAAGGTGTACGTATCTGTGCATGTTGCCTCTTCGTGTTCTTCATCATACCAATTCCTTCCACACACACCTTCCTCGGCACTTGTATCCTTCATGTTTGCCTATTACAGTCTAGAAACACCTTTCAATAAGAAAGAGAATCCCATTCATTTCAGAAACGAGCTGCGGAGAATTCTTAAGTGGCCCAAATGGTACGGTGTCATCCTCAAACTACCCTGGTAATTACAACGACGACGAATACTGCACGTGGCAGATTCAAGTTCCTGTGAACAAGAAAGTCAGGCTTGACTTCACTGAGTTCAAGACGGAGACTGGTTATGATTACTTGTTCATCTATGATACAAGCGAATACGAGAGTCCCACCATCGTGTTTGACGGAACAACTTACATACCGCCATCATTCACTTCATCCGGGAATGTGGTGCGAGTGAAATTCATCAGTGATGGGGAAACAAATAGGAAAGGATTTAGTTTCAACTACAAACAAGTTGGTAAGTAAAACTTGCACTTAGACTGCTTATAGTACCATTAACTAAAACTAATCAATCAGAATTAATTATTGACAGCTCCGGATGTTTTCTAGGTATTGGACCGAGTAACGTTTCTACTAACAAATTTTAAGATTATAAAGTCGTGGAATAAATATATTCTTAACCAAGCGTGATAAACTGTGAGGCCCCAGAGGTGCCTCAGTTTCTCTGATTCTAACAACCTCTGGTGTCCCTCTTTCTGGAGGAAGAGAAAAAAGGGAAATCAGTGGAACTAGGTTGTGATATTTTTGAATTACGATGCTTGTATATGAAAAAGACATTTCACCTGCAAACAAAATTCCCCCCTGACTACGAGGCAATCCGACAACGATGCATTGTCAACCAATTAAGGCTATGCTATACGATGCAGTGTTCCTTGCAACTTGCAGCGTAACGAAATCTTACGCCTAAGAAACAACGCAAGAATCAAAGGGGCTGCCACACGCAATTTCTGTTGGCAACTCACACGCATGCAGCAACTTGTCTTGAAACATTGCGAAAAGTAGAGATTGGTTCTACTTTGCTTGAAAGTTGTAACGCAACATTTTGTTGCATTGTGGATTGTAAAAATGGGGTGAGTAGTATACGAGGGACCACGGTTTCCTTTTATTTGTGGAATTAACTATTTTTCGTGGAATAAATTAAGTAGGTGACGTCATCAAAAATGATGACGTCATTCGGGCGTAAGAGTGTTGGGGCGTAATCTAAAAATAGAAAATTACATCATCGGGGCGTAAGGGTGTTGGGGTGCTGGGATTCAGTGACGTCACAATAACCGGGAGGGTCGGGAGGTATGATGTCACAATACCCCCGGGGTTGACATCATCAAAAATGATGACATCATCATCTAAAAATAGTATAGGCCCCCACAATTACCGGTTTGGATGGTGGAATCTCGTCATAGTTCTAAAAATAGAAAAAATGATGTAATGGAATTATTTTTAACCACAGCGATTTACAGATTTTTCATTTTAAAAGCTCTCCCGCTGCGAAGCGCATCATTCGCAAACTGAGAGTAAAGTAAAATGATGGCCACCATAAGCTTACCACGAGCACTAAAACGCAGTTAACTGTTGATGAAGCCAGAATTAAGGTGTGGTTCATGAATAAAATAAGCGGCAATCTTGTTAATTTATACAACATAAATTTTGACTTAAGAAAATAATGATGTCAAGACAATGTCAGTAGGCGGGTTAGCTCAATATGTTGACAGAATAGGGACCAAACGCTGATTGACAGAGTAGGGAACATAGTCTACTTGGCTATCACCAAAATAAAAGCAGATACATTTCGTCAAACTCGCCATTTTACTATTCTATCTCAAGCTGAGGTTATCTTAAGTTTGTTTTCAAATGGAAAAAAAAATATATGCTTCATGAAAGTGGAATCGCCAGCGAAAGCGAAATAAGTTGAACATGAGAAGACGAGTGTGTCGTGATTGTCCAGTCCCTAACTGCGGGGCCAGGTATCTTGTGAAGTTGTCAAATCATTTGACAGATGTGCATGAACTAGACTACTACCAACGAAGGAAATGGTTATAGGAAGCAAAGTTACAGCCAAAAGTTAAAATCATGATCTATGACGACGAACACAGCAAAGGTTCAGGAAAGAAGCGTTGGCTTAGCGCAAATATTAAACATGAGAATCAGGACGAAAAGATCGTTTGTGAAAATCACACTCAGAGAAGAGGTTTTTACAAGAAGACCAAACGGAAAGGACACTTGTCCAAGAAAAGGAAACTATGAAAATGAAGGACTTTGCCGGGACACTAGGGACTTTCCCGGGACAATAGAGACTTTCCAAGGACAATAAGGACTTTCAAAGGATAAAAAGGACCAACGGGCCATTTTGTTAATTTTTATCAATGTCGGTAATAAATCGATAATAAACTGACGCGCGTGGAACACACGAGAGAATTACGCGCGAGATTTTTAAACAGTACAAGAGACACTTGTTCGAAAAGTCCAGAATATTTCTTTTGGTACAAAACTGTCATAATAACAAAACGAAAAGCTCGCCTATTTAAATTGGGTTTAAAGAATGAAAGAAAAAAAAAACGAATAAAATTGATGTTTAAAAAAAGTCGTTAAGGGCATGTATTATGTATATAATGGAAAAGTAACGTTGTGCATGATACTCCCTGTATATATTTTAATTTACACGCGATTAAAACCAGTACAAAACAGAATTTTGCATTTAAAATAAGATTCTGTATATTGCGGACATTGTACAAGAATAATAAGCAGATTAACCATAACAATGGCGAAACTTTCTCATTAACCTCGTTCAATGTCTGCAGGTTGGATTGCCGCGGTAATCCTTAGTACATTGAACGCGAAACCATGTCTTTGTAATGGAATCATTCCTGTGTTAAGTAATATATACAAGGAATGCATGTTCTATTCACTGCGATTTCAGGGTCTTCTTCTGCAAAACTACGGGAGATGGAAAAATATATGCAGTTTCAATAACTGTTTGGATCAAAGTTAATTGAATTGCTCGCATCAACAATAACCCCGCCTCAACCGATACCTATAAGAGGAGTGCGCTGCTGCTTCTTGTAGTTCAGTTTGTTCTTAGAGCTCACACAGCCCAGATCAAAAGATGGTGTAACAACCAATTATTTCAGCAAGGTTATGGAAACGCCCCATATGATAGTGAAGGTAGCGAGAGCTACCAAGAAAGTGAACACTCGTCTCAAAGGTCTACATCTAGCGAAGAAGTGGAATCTTCTCAAGAAGAAGAGGCTAGTATAGATCCTTGGTCACGAATTCAAGATGAAGTTACCAGTCGCCACGAAACCCAACTCGAAGCTATGATAAATGAGTATGAACAACATGGAGATTCGTCTGAAGTGGCCCGTGTTAAAGCTGAAAATGCTCTACTTCCAGTATATAGGAAAGAGCTGAGAAAAGTACTTTTGGAGTATTTACAGTGGATGCATGCCATGAAGAACGATTCGACCTTTCGTAAAGTGATGGAGACCAAAAATGAATTGAAAGATACAGACGGATATGATTGGCTCGAATCGACAGAGCTTGCAATCGATAAGCGAAAATTCTTACTTAATCGATTGTTTGTCAAACAACCCGTTCCCGAAAACTATTAGCGAACTCTGTTTGTGTACTGTTCTTATAACACATTTAATCGCTGCTTTGTTATCAATAAATGTATTTGGCTAAGAGAGATCAGCTGTTTATTTCTTCTCGTGTAGTAGTGTTGAGCAGGTTTCAATTTAAAATCCTCCAATTGTACGGGACGCTTTTCAACGATATTTTTCATCGGGTAAAGGCAAGACGCAATGAACCGTTGAAGTTTTAAACGTGCCAATCGCACCAGAAAATATTGCAGTCTTACAGCCAAATACAAATATAGCATTAGTCTTTTTTGAATTAGAAAAATTGCTATCCGCGAATTAGTTTCTTTCAAAATATTCTATGTAGCCCTTCGATTCAATTTATTTCAAACTATTATAAAATTGATTCAACAAATGCGCGCCTAAAAAGAGGGAATATCACGTCTGCATTTAACCTACGCGATACATTAATCTATTTTAAAGAATTGCATTCTGTTTCGAAAAAGGGAAAAAAAACTACCTTCTTTCAGAACTCTTTCACAACCTATTTTATTTAAAAGCTAGCTCCTTTGACAGAATTACGTATTGCACAATTCCCTCTTACTACAACTACTTTCTATAACTGAAGTACCATCGTCGTGCCTTTGAAATTATTATTTAATAACAACAAAAAACTAGAAAAGGCAGGGGACGAAATCCTAATGTGGCATTTAAGACAAGTAAGAAACCTGTCTTGTTTAACATTCTAATAATGTAAACAAGAAATTACATATAGGAAAATACTTTGTTGATAATACTAATCCGATAATCGCTTCTTTTGTTGATGCATGTGTGAGCAATTCAATTAACTTTAACTTAACTTTCAAAGTTATTGAAACTGCATATATTTTTCCTTCTCCCGTAGTTTTGCAGAAGAAGACTCTGAAATCGCAGTGAATAGAACATGCATTCCTTGTATATATTACTTAACACAGGAATGATTCCATTACAAAGACATGATTTCGCGTTCAATGTACTAAGGATTACCGCGGCAAGCCAACCTGCAGACATAATATACAGAATCTTATTTTAAATGCAAAATTCTGTTTTGTACTGGTTTTAATCGGGAGTATCATGCACAACGTTACTTTTCCATTATATACATAATACATGCCCTTAATGACTTTTTTTAAACATCAATTTTATTCGTTTTTTATTTTCTTTCATTCTTTAAACCCAATTTAAATAGGCGAGCTTTTCGTTTTGTTATCTCGCGCGTAATTCTCTCGTGTGTTCCACGCGCGTCAGTTTATTATCAATTTATTACCGACATTGATAAAAATTAACAAAATGGCCCGTTGGTCCTTTTTATCCTCTGAAAGTCCTTATTGTCCTCGGAAAGTCTCTATTGTCCCGGGAAAGTCCCTAGTGTCCCGGCAAAGTCCTTCATTTTCATAGTTTCCTTTTCTTGGACAAGTGTCCTTTCCGTTTGGTCTTCTTGTAAAAACCTCTTCTCTGAGTGTGATTTTCACAAACGATCTTTTCGTCCTGATTCTCATGTTTAATATTTGCGCTAAGCCAACGCTTCGTTCCTGAACCTTTGCTGTGTTCGTCTTCATAGATCATGATTTTAACTTTTGGCTGTAACTTTGCTTCCTGTAACCATTTCCTTCGTTGGTAGTAGTCTAGTTCCGTAAATCTGTCCGGAATCCGGACAGGAGCGCTGATTGGTCAACTAGGTAATTTGCGTAATGTATGTGAAATATAACGCCGGGTCAACGCCGGGTGTTATTGTGGACCAAAAGTACACCGGGTGGCGGGCGGCAGGATTATGAAGATACACCGGAGCAATAACTTAAAACTTACTTTTCTCTGATTTCTCACTTCATACCTTATTGGAAGACTAAGGCAAGAATGCGGAGCGACTTCAGAATACTCGGCCACGATTGCGTGACATTAATCTCCTGCTCCCGTAGTCCCGCAGTCACGATGTTAATCATTAAATTAAAAAAAGAAATGTGACAAAAAACATTTTAAAATAAATAAATTTGATGGAATGGGTATAGAACTAGTGCTCCCGCAGTCCCGCACTCCCGCAGTAGAAAAAAAAAGAAATATTACATGGGTATACAACTAGTGCTCCCGCAGTCCCGCACTCCCGCAGTCGCTTGGTTTCGGCTCATGGATTATAGAACGAGGAATATTCATGTATTTCTCTTTTGTTTCCATATGCAAATATTTATTGACTGCAGGACTGCGGGAGCAGAACATTAATGTCACGTAATTGTGGCCGGGTATTCTGAAGTTTAGCCAAGAGTGCTTCATGAACGATCTCAAAGACGTTCAGGAAGGATGCGCCACTGCAGCCAGTTTCAAAACATTTAGATAAATTTTGACACTCGTGGGTTTTATTGGTGACACATTTAGTGATTTCACAGCTTCGTTTTTCAAATCTTAGCTAATGTGCAACTCGTATAGGGATTTTCGTGACCAAGTTGTCCGCTGTTTATGCGTCCTTGACTGCCTTGAAAGTGTTTGTGTTCAATCAATAATTGTTCAAATGAATCTATTCTTCGAGCAGTGAGGTAGCAATGGGCAACTGAAATTGAAGACATAAATTATGCGAGACCAACTGCGTGTGTTGTTGTTATATTCCGGAAATCTAATTAGCGGTTAACGTCATCAGTATGGAATTTTTGGCCGTGAATCGCAGACGTCTCTCTTCGCGTTTCGCACGTAGTAGCGGGAGCGAATGAGAGACGGCTGTATTCGCAGGCTATTTCATTCCACGTTCCTCAATTGTGGAATTCATTGTACCCCTAGCCTGCGTAAACGTTTAGTCAAATGATTTGCTAAAGTTGTGCTATTCCTTATGAGCAGACCATAGGATTTGGACCAATTTGGTTGCAATGCTGATTCAAGTCTACACTTGTACTCAGCAAAATAACTAACAGCTAATCTTGCATGTGACGTAACATCCTAGACACATCCTGCGGAGGCGTTTACAAAGATGAAAGTGGCACGATCTCGTCCCCTGGCTTCCCGAATGGCTACGAAAATAACCTCGATTGCGTGTGGTTGGTGTATCGCACAGTTGATATCCCCGAATTTATCTTCAGTGACTTCGCGACAGAAAGTAATTATGACTTGGTGAAGATTTCCGCTGGAAGGTTAGCAATTTTGAACGTTCTATGATCCTGTATGCTCTTAGCCAGTGATTGTTACGCCTTGTTAAATCTAGCGTCCAAGTCGCAGATCTCGCGGTCTGGCAATAAGAAATGGATAAAAGAATTCAAAATTTGCACATAGAAATTATTCCTCCTTCCCTGTAATGGTTACGTTATAAAGACTTTTCTACACCTGTTGAGAGGCCCGCCGTTAATAACGTTCAATTCCGTATTCAAAATCTTGCTTTTGTGATTGAAACAATGCTAGGCCAGTGCTTACTGTAACTCCGGTTCCTGTAGCATGAAGCGACTAGCAGTATTCATTCCCTCTGTATTTCACAATATCCATGTATTTACAGTATATTCCTGGTGACAAGAGACGATATGAGCACACAACACCAAAATCCCGGTCATCGCTTGAGCCTTTACGCCTTGATAACGATTCCAATTATTACTAACCAAAAGACCATTGCGACCTTTATTTGAGCAACTCATGATCATCATCATCACCACCATCATCATCATCATCATCATCATCATCATCATCATCATCATCATCATCATCATCATCATCATCATCGTCTTCGTCGTTGTTGTCGTCGTCATCATCATCATTACCATATTTTCGTCGTCATCATCATCGCCATCATTATCATTATCCAAAGTTATTTTTATTTTGGATATTTTAATCATTTACGTTTTTTAATCATTGTTGAATTTTTTACAGATTGGGCGAAACTGTGTTAACAAACGGCTGGGGAGGGCACAACATTCCTGTCACGTCCTTCTATTCCAACGGAAAGTATCACCTGTGGATCCAATTTACCACCAACGGCGTCAACTCAGATGGCCTGAGCCATAAAGGGTGGAGCGGTTCGTACCAAAAGTACTGGCCTTACGTTAGCGCCTAGAAGACGTGAATGTAAAGGGAAACCAGAGATACCTAAAAGTAGCCGGGCGTACGTGGGAACAAAACTATGGGTTCGCGATATTGTAGATGATTAAACCTGTACTAGGCAGGAAATATTACGCACAAAACAGCATTAATAAACAACGGCTTCTGGTACTTGCTGCATTGTCATTTTATTCTCCTTCCACTTCGTTTATTAAGCATCTTGCCAAATCGTTAGGTATTCAATTCAATATTTCCCTATCCATTTCCTTGTGTGTTCAAGCAAATCCAATTAGCTAATTATATCACTGGCTGTTAGAAAACTAATAAGCTGTTAATCCAAGAGTAAATTTAATCGAGGTTGTGATTTCTCTTTTATAGTTTTGCGGACTGAAGCTGAGGGACCAAACATATTGTGCAACCTATAGAGCGTAATTTAACAAAATAACAAAAACCGTCATTGGAAAATTACGGACTCCGGGCATTATTGATTGCAACGCTAGAGAGGTTTTAAAATGAGTGTCGTAAAACCAATACCAAAGTAATTACTCTGACCAATCACGAAGGACACAGACAAACCAGTGAACCAATCAAATCTCGAAGCAAATACATGTAGCCGGCGTAAAGGGCGGGAAAATGCGCGAGAGCAAGTCATCTTAAGGTGGCTCCATATAGTTTTATAACCACGCGCGCGCTGATGATGCGAGCCTTGGGAAACTGCGCGCGCGCTGACGCAAGCTCAGGCAAAAGTTTTTAACCACGGATTTGAGTTAAACATTTCAAAGGAAATCTTTATCCGCAATAGAATTTTAAGAACAGACAATGCTCTTTAAGCTTCCAAATTATATGAGGTTGTAGATATTCATCATGGAATTGCATAAAACGCCCAGTAAACACTGTAAGCGAGCCTACTGTAGTGGTTTCAACGTTGACGCATGCCCAAATAGCGATCTTGGCGAATTTCTATTCCATTACGTAATTGTTACAAATTTGGGGGAATAAAATGGCAACTTTCGTCTAACTTTTCTCGCGTTTCCTTCGGTGAAATTTCGTAAAAGTCGGCAGAGAGGTTATAATTATTTTGCTTTACGTGGCGTTCGCTTTTTACGAAAATCTATAAGACCAGTTTTTACGCAGAGGGGGAAAACACAAATTTGCAAATAACAAAGAAGCTGCCTTCACAACCCCCTACTTTTTTTCTGTTTAAAATTATTTTCCAGATAGTATCCATGTACTGTGAAAATTTTGGAAGATTTCACCGTAGGAAATTGAAGAAAATTGCACTTAAAGCCACATAAACGCTCAAAGTCGCATTTGTTTGGGTACTCTTAAATCACGACTTAAACCCAATATTTTAACAGAAATAGTTGTAGAACACTATTTCATCGTTGCTTATTGTATTTGATAAGTTTGAGCGAACTGGGAGTGAAAACAAATGCAAAAACCAGATTTCAAAATATAACACTAGCGCGCGCCACATCCATGTTATTACCCTATGGAGCCACCTTAATATCAAAATGAGGCGGTACATTAAACCAACGCAGCCGAAAAGTAGATACAAAAGACGATATCACTACAGAACGAAACCTTGCGGTGTCGTCTTATTGAAATATTTAGAGCTGTGCAAACCTGCCAAATTTCGACGATCTTCATGCTTCGTCATTTTGACGTACTCGTCAGGACAAGGCGTTTCATCAACATGTCTCGCAGGCGTATCTAAAACCATCAGAAATAAAGAAAAAGTCAATATAAATTAATGCATTACAGTTCAAATAAAAGAGTTAAAATCGTGGTTAAAATTTAGACTTACATTTCAATCATTTTCTGGAGATGAGAGATAGATTTAAGATTTACTTAATAGATGAAAGATTTACTGAACAAATGTTTTGATCGTTATCATTTAGGACCATTGGTAATGATTTCATAGCCTCATTTCTCAAATCTTTGGTAATGTGCAACTCGTATAGGGTTTTTCGTGACAAAGTTGTCCGCTGTTTATGGATCCTTGACTGCCTTGAAAGTGTTTGTATTCAATAAATCTTTTCTACGAGCAGTGAGCAAGCAATAGCCAACTTAAAATGAACACATTAATTATGCGAGACCAACTGCGTGTGTTGTAATTATATTCCGGAAATCTAATTAACGATTAACTTCATCAGTATGGAATTTTTGGCCGTAAATCGCAGACTTCTCTCTCGCGATACGCCAAACCGGCCGGGAGCGATGAGAGGCGGCTGTATTCGCAGGCTAGGTTTTTCCTTCCATGAATTTTTTTTCGGACATTTTGTCTTGCATTTTTTTTGTCCCCCCCCCCCCCCCCCCCCCCCCAATCACTTTTCTAATGGTTCGTCCCTTATTGTATTGCGATGTCATGGCAGCGATTTGAGTGCACTTTTAAGAGGTTTAAAGAAGAGATAGAAGAAAGAAAATTATTTTTGGAACACCACCAAAATATTTCATCTTTTCTGCTTATAATGCTGCTACCCTATAGACACTAGCTACAACACAACAACAACAACTTGATTACCAAAAAGACTTACATAGAATGCTTAAAAAAATTATAATTAAAACAGAATATTGGTAACAACACTCAGAAAAACTGAAAAGCTCATCGAGCTGGGCGAAGTTAAATTAAATTATACTAAGAAGGTGGTTGGCAATAAAGCAAAGAAAAAAAGCGCTTAATGGAAAACGTTAATAGCTAACACAAACATTCTATAAAAAAAATATAAAAGCTAAACAAAGGTACCAGACGAACACTCATTAATGTTGGCAGTATTTCTGTAAGATGTTAAGTTTAACTTCATTTTTGAACATTTTGAGGGGGAGGTATTTGATGTTTTCATCCAATTCATTCCAAACTTTTACAGCAGCAAAGCGAATGTTGAATTTACCATAGTTTGTTTTGACAGAGTTAATATAATAGGTTGATCTGGAAGCAAGCCTGGTTTTGTACTAGTGAAATGATGAAACAGATTGGAAGAAGTTATCAAAGGAAGATGGAAGAAGGTTCATTTGATACTGATGCACATAAAGTGCATTATGCAGGCTAACAAGGTCACCTAATTTTAGAATATCTAGTTCTTCAAAGAGAAGCGCTGAGTGTTCATCTGGTTTTGAAAAAGGTATTATACGCATGGCTCTGTTCTGAAGAATTATTAAAGGTTTGATTAAAGAACTATAAGTATTGCCCCAGAGTAATAAGCCATATGTTAAGTAGGGATAGATAAGTGAATAGTATAATTGTTTCAATATATCTTTCTTTGCATAATATTTAAGTTTGGATAGTACTCCAATACCTCTTGAATTTTTTTTACTTAATTCATGTAAATATGCTTTCCAGTTCAGATTTGAATCTAAAATAGGTCCCAAATATTTGACACGAGTGTCGGATTTAATAGAAGTATTAGAAATTCTAAAATTCATATTGTGCACTATTCTTCTTTGTGGAGAATGAAATACAACAAAACTTGTTTTATCAATGTTCAAGGATAATTTGTTAGCATATAACCACTGGCTCACCTTTTCTAATTCAATATTTAAGTGTGTTTCTAGATTTAGAATGTTAGGATTATTTAGAAATAGGTTTGTATCATCAGCAAAGAGGTGAAATTCTAAAATGTTGGAGTATTTAGGCATATCATTTATATGTAAAAGAAATTAAAGTGGCCCAAGGACTGACCCCTGTGGTACACCACCAAGTTATAGTTTGGTAATCAGAATTAATACCAGACAGAGAGACAAACTGTCTTCTGTTACTCAAATAAGATGTAAACCAATCATTTGAAACCCCTCGTATGCCATAATACTCCAGTTTAGTTAACAAAATTTTATGGTTGACTGTATCAAATGCTTTACATAGATCTAGGAATATACCACTACAGTACATGCCTTTATCAATTGATCTTTGAATCTTATCAGTCAAAAGAAGAAGAGCTTGGGTAGTTGAATGCTTTGACCTGACCAAAACTGATTGTTGTATAGAATTGAAAATTTCTCAAGAAAGGAAATGTTTCTATTATACATTAATTTTTCAATTGATTTATTAAATATGGATAGCAAAGAAATAGGTCTATAGTTGGATACTAAACAGGTGAATCCTTTCTTGTGAATTGGGACTACTCTAGCAACTTTAAATTGATCAGGAACTGTGCCAGAATAAAATGAGTAATTAAAAAGCAATTGAAGAGGTATTGCCAAAACACTTAATTTTTAAGATCTTATGAATAGATGTTGGAATGCTAAATGGACCACATGCCTTGGTTAAATTTAAGGACATAATTATATTCTCTATATCAATTAGACTTACTGGTGATAAGAAAAAGCTAGCGGTTTATCTGAGTGAATAATAATTATGGGATAGATTTGGCTTTGGAATGGTTGATGCCAAATTCTTTCCAACATTGGAGAACAATTTGTTCAATTCATCAGCAATGGCTTTGTCATTTTTAATCTCATGCCCATCAATTATTAACTTGTTAGGTGAGTTTAAACCCTTGGACTTGAGACATATGAGTTGCTTTATTCCTTTCCAAATTTCTTTTGTCCTTCCCTTATTGATCATAAAGTATTCTTTATAATAATTGGTTTTACTTAATTTAAGTAGGTGATTTAGTTTATTTCTATAACACTTAAATTTGGTGAGACTATAACATGTTCTTGTTTTCAGATAACGTTTATGAATGAATGAATGAATGAATGAATGAATGAATGAATGAATGAATGAATGAATGAATGAATCAAAGAAATACTTTTTATTATAGTGTCAGTAGTATTTAGCTTTTAAAGACTAATTGGGGACACTAGGACAACAGAAGGATAACAAAATATATTATATAGATTTAGGCAGGCCTAAAAGCGGAGTTCCCATTTATTAATTCTTCAGTTTACAGTGTTTCCATATAATCTATTTTTATTTTTAATAGATGCCCTTAATCCCAAAGTAATCCAGGGTTTTGTATGTATGAGATTTGGATTCTCTCCGAGAGAGTGGCCTTTAAAATAATAATATCACATGCAGGACCGGCATAGAACAAATAAATCTTCGCTTTAAAGGGTTGCTATGACAAAAAAATTAATGAATTCCGTAAGCAATGAAATTTACTGGATTTCTCTAAGTTTGAGGTCCTTACAACTTTGTTGGCATTTCATTAATTATATTGAAAACGCTTTTAACGTTTGGACTCAGAAAATGCTGATTCCATTCCCTACCCCAGCCTGAATATGGCTAAGAAGAAAATTGTCTAATTTTTAGTTGCTGACTGTGGCGACCCTGGTGTACCGACCAATGGTGTCAGATATGGTGATTCTTTCACCTACAAGAATACAGTAGTGCTGAAATGTGATCCTCAGTACAAACTTGTTGGCGACCTCACCAGGACCTGCCAAGCAGATGGCACGTGGACCGGAACTCAACCCACCTGTCGGCGTAAGTAATAACCTACTTTTTTTAAGGCAGGACATACAATAGTTTTTTTTTTATTCGGAGCCCATTCATAGCCAAGTTACCTTGATGTTACTGCGTTTGGCGACAACTACTTCATAAGGTGTACGTATGTGTGCATCTTGCCTCTTCGTGTTCTTCATCTTACCAATTCCTTCCACACACTACAGTCTAGAAACACCTATCAATAAGAAAGAGAATTCCATTGATTTCAGAAACGAGCTGCGGAGAATTCTTAAGTGGCCCAAGTGGTACGGTGTCATCCTCAAACTACCCCGGTAATTACAACGACGACGAATACTGCACGTGGCAGATACAAGTTCCTGTGAACAAGAAAGTCAGGCTTGACTTCACTGAGTTCAAGACGGAGACTGGTAAAGATTACTTGCTCATCTATGATACAAGCGAATACGAGAGTCCCACCATCGTGTTTGACGGAACAACTTACATACCGCCATCGTTCACTTCATCCGGGAATGTGGTGCGAGTGAGGTTCATCAGTGATGGGGAAACAAATAGGAAAGGATTTAGTTTCAAATACAAGCAAGTTGGTAAGTAAAACTTGCACTTAGACTGCTTATAGGACCATTTACTAAAATTAATCAATCAGAATGAATTATTGACAGCTCTGATGTTCTCTAGGTTCTGGACCGAGTAACGTTTCTACTACGAAATTTTAAGATCATAAAGTCGTAGAATAAATATCTTATTAACCAAGCGTGATAAACTGTGAGGTCCCAGAAGTGCCCCAGTTTCTCTGCTTCTAACAACCTCTTTCTGGAGGAAGAGAAAAAAGGGAAGTCAGTGGAACTAGGTTGTGATATTTTTGAAGTAGGATGCTTGTATTTGAAAAACACATTTCACCTGCAAATAAAATTCCCTTCTGACCACGCAATCCGACCACGATGCATTGTCAACCAATAAAGGCTAATGAGTATGCTATACGATGCAGTGTTCCTTGCAACTTGCAACGTAACGAAATCTTACGCCTGAGAAACACTGCAAGATTCAAAGGGGCTGTCACACGCAATTTCTCTTGACAACTCACACGCATGCAGCAATTTGTCTTGAAAAGTTGCGAAAAGTAGATAGAGGATAAATCTACTTTTCTTGAAACTTGCAACGCAACATTTTGTTGCATTGTAGGTTGTAAAAATGGGGTGCTGCACGCGAAATGTTTTTGGCAACTGGAAGTTGTTGCGTTGCAATTTGCCGGAAAAATGTTACTTCGTGTAGCACTTTTTCCCATTTATAGCCTCCATGAATATGTATCCATTAAATACTGTTCTTTATACGTCTGTAGTCCCTAGGTGACATTCAATCTACAACATGGATACTACTATTTTTGGACAACATTCTGCCCAAACAAATACTGAGATCTTTCGAATTCATTCCGCTTTCCTCAATTGTGGAGTTTATTGTTCTCCTAGCCTGCGTAAACGTTTAGTCAAATGATTTGCTAATAAAAGTTGTGCTATTCCTTATGACTAGACCATAGGATTTGGACCAATTTGGTTGCAATGCTGAGTCAAGTCTACACTTATACTCAGCAAAATCACTAACAGCTAATCTTGCATGTGACGTAACATCCTAGATACATCCTGCAGAGGCGTTTACAAAGACGGAAGTGGCACGATCTCGTCCCCTGGCTTCCCGAATGGCTACGAAAATAACCTCGATTGCGTGTGGTTAGTGTATCGCACAAATGATATCCCCGACTTTATCTTCACTGACTTCGAGACGGAAAGTAATTATGACTTGGTGAAGATTTCCGCTGGAAGGTTAGCACTTTTGAACGTTCTATGATCCTGTATGCTCTTAGCCAGTGATTGTTACGCTTTGTTAAATCTAGCGTCCAAGTTGCAGATCTCGCGGCCTGGCAATAAGAAATGGATAAAAGAATTCAAAATTGCACATAGAAATTATCCCCCTTCCCTGTGAAATTTCGTTTCTTGGGTGAAAGAACATGTATTTTTAATGGTTACGTTATAAGGACTTTTCTACATCTGTTGCCCGTATGACGTCCAAATTCGTATTCAAAATCTTGCTTTTGTGATTGAAACAATGCTCGGCCAGTGCTTTCTGTAACTCCGCTTCCTGTAGCATGAAGCGACTAGCAGTATTCATTCCCTCTGGATGTCCTAACAATTCGGTGATATCCATGTATTTACAGCATATTCCGGGTGACAAGGGACGATATGAGCACACAAAACGAAAATCCCGGTCATCGCTTGAGCCTGTACGCCTCGATACGATTCCAATTACTAGTAGCCAAAAGACCATTACGTCCTCTATTTAAGTAAATAATAATAATAATAATAATAATAATAATAATAATAATAACAATAATAATAATAAAACAATATATAATTATAATAAGAACCTTCACAGAATCCTTTTCAACTGAAAAATCGTAAATGCCAAATAGCTTGGTCAGTTTGAAGCCAGCAGGAGTACTATGTCGTATAGAAATAACTCTTACCATAAACTACTTATCATATGAGACATAGGGTGATGACGTCATTAGTCACGTGACTTTGCTCAGAAGTTCGTTTTTGCTAACTATGACGAAAATAGTTTGCTACTAAAAAAGCAGTCATTGCAGCTTGAAGCACATTGGCGTGAGGCATTTCGGACTGCCCACGAACCGAACAAAATATAAATATTAAGGGAGCTATGTACAATTTTCAAAAAGTGGGAGTCTGGGTACAAGTGCGTATCTGGCGTTGCATTAAATGTAAAGAAACAACAAAGTACAACTTGGTAGATACTTCCGTGCTAAATCCATTTTTATCACTTTCATCGCTATGACGTCATCAGTCACGTGACCAGAAAGGACCCCAATTTTAAATTCGCATGAAAACTTTACTAGAATCTTTCTCTTGTAGTTTTTTAAATAGTGTTTTTAAACATGGCCATGATTACTTTTTCCCAAAAATGTACGTCAGTGAAAAATACAATTGAAAAGTTTGTTGGCTTCCTACTCAGCGACCATTTGCGGTAGAAATGAAAGAAAAGTTTGCCAAAGGCGTGAGTGTATACTCTTTATGATGGCGTGGTCAATTTCTTCTCATTTTAATTGCTTTCAGCGGGGATGGATTTTATTTCTTTCATACGAAAGGAGTGTAGCCTGGGGAGAAGTTTAGCAGCAGCCCTTCCCCCTCCCCGCTGCTAGGGGATTCCCGGTGGTCCGTATTGCGGGCTCATCGGGGCTCACCACAAGAACATGTTCAAAATGGCGACCATGGCGACGAGAAACGATTTTGAGTTATATAGGATGGTTTTGCCCCGGAAATCACTTCATGGCATTGCCTCAGACCATGTGAGACAGCTGATCACATATTATACCACGTAATACTAAACAACACTCGGGTTAGCCTTATTAGCACTCCGGTTAGCCTAAATAGGACTCTGGTTAGCCTAACTAGCACTCCGGTTAGCCTAACTAGCATTCTGGTTAGCCTAAAAAGCATTTTGGTTAGCCTACATTAGCTTAAGGTTGCTTGCGGTTAGCCTTTATACTGAGGTTAGGATTTATAGCCAAAAGTTTCGGAGTTCTGGCAGCTGGTCGTTGGTGGCCTAGTTGGTATGATACTCGCTTGGTAATCCGACGACCCGGGTTCGAATCCTCTATTTGCCAACTTTTTTTAACATCAAAAAAAAAAAAGTTAAGTGTGATTTTACATCATGTATGAAAGAATAAGAAGTCCACATGGTCTGAAACAATGCCATGTAGTGCTTTTGCCGATGTCCTTCCTTCTTGACGCGATCACAACGAGTTTCCAAACACAGGGTATTCTTCTTCTATTCGTATTCCCGATAAAGAAGAATATGTAATGAGGAGAAACGGCGAGGGAAAAGTTTCGCAAACATTCCTAACAGAAACTTACAGTGACCTGAGGTAAGCGTTTCTCGTTGTACAAAGATTTTATTTTGAAGACTGGTTTAAGCTTACTTCTTCGACGTTCATCGTGTGTGAATATTTATAAAAGTGCTAACGATAGAATCGTGCTAACTGGAATTAAAGCCGAGCTCGGAGGAAAAAAAAAAGATTTTGAGTGTCAGCCAGTTCATCGAGGCATGTAATTGTATTTATGCTTGTCATTTTTAATTTTAAGCTACTTCAAATTAATAAACATCGCATCCTTTCATTATTTAGACGTTCGGAAATGTCTGTCAGAATATTGACCGAGTGGCCATTTCAGGCCGCAAAGTTGAGTTGGTTTTTGGTTAACTTAAGTTTAAATTTGTACTGCTTCCCATGACGTGAATTTTATTGGTCTACAGGTATTTTGTGGGATTAATAGAATGTGTAATGTTTAGACAGGATTTACAGAATTCAGAACTGAGGACATTCTGGATTACTGGTGAGTTAAACTATGGATTATAACAAGTTCAGGTAGTTGTTGAACTGTTATAATGTACTGCCGGTTTGGCAACAGGCAGAGTGCTTTTAAGGCTAACAGGAGTGCTATGAAGGCTAACTGGAATCTTATGTAGGTTAACTGGAATGGCTCACATGGCTCGCTTGTTTCATGACACATAATTGCCATACAAGCCAGAACTTCCTAACCCAATAAATATATAGCCTAACCTCAAGCCACATAAGCTAACTATACTCAGGCTTACTGGAGTACTGTTTAGGCTAACCAGAGAACTATTAAGGCTAACCAGTGTGCTAGATTAACTGGAATGCCTCTCATGACTTGTTGGCTTGCACTTTGTCAAGACCCAATTTTTTTTTTTTTTACTTTTGGAAATTAGCCAGGTAGTAGCTGTAAATTTGATTTAAATAAACTCCATATTAGTTTTCAGTTGTTGACAACTTGCTCTACAAGAAAACCAAACAAAGATTGCTGTAACGTAATGTTTTGAGATGAACAGATTACAAAAATTCAGCTTTAGGGTCCAAAACATTTAATAATCTGACATTTTTCTGCAGTGATTACTGAAAGGAACGATTTTCTTCCTTACCCGGCTCTAATAGACTGGGCAAGGTGAAACCATTATATGCTTATCCAAAGACTAATAATGTTTCTCTAGAAACAACAACAAAATAAGCTAGTGTAAAAAATTATTGGATCCACTAGCCCAACATGAAAGCAGTCAGTTTTTTTCACACACTGAAAAAGGCCATTTAATTTTAATATACAGTCTGCATGTTGGAAAGATAGCAATTTCACCAAAATAAATAGTTTTTGTTTGTTTTGTTTCTATTTACAGGTGACTTGAAGACTTTGCAATGACATTCCTCTTAGTCAACTTAAAAATGAACTCAAAAATACACATTGTGTTAATGTAATAAAATTGTCATATGATTGATTCCCACATGTTGCCAGTTTAAACCTGAATATACTTTAGTGACATTTAAAGTTATTTATGTAATATGAACCTGGCCTCAAGAGTTCTCATGGGCCCGATGAGGATAAGTAAGTGATTATGTAATATGAGCATCCCAGAACCCAATTAGGCTAAATGTGAATACTGGCACTTTATTACATGTAAGTTTTAAAACCATTCTGGAACTCGTGACAAAAATATTTTTTTCCAATAAAAATAATAAAATTACAGATAATTTACGTAATTGTTATCACAGACCATAATTTGCTCCAGGTTAATTAAAGACGTCAATAATGTGTGGTTCCAAAACATATCCATACCTCCCCCAAGGATGGTTCTTTGGTTTGGACCCTCCCACCCCCTGGAATTTCCAGTTTTACTTCATACTTTCTTTTAAAAACTTGGGCTAATTGAGATCACCCCCCCCCCCCCCCCCCCTCCCTCTTCGGAATTTCCAATGACCATCCTTGGCGTTGGTATGGATATTTTCTGGAACCGCACAATGCAGATAATAATAATCGTCATCATTATCATTATCTCATTATTTTTATCGATATTTACTTTTATTTTGGATAATTTAATCATTTACATTTTTTTAATCATTGTTGAATTTTTTACAGATTGGGCGAAATTGTATTAACAAACGGCTGGGGAGGGCACAACATTCCTGCCACGTCCTTCTATTCCAAAGGAAAGTATCACCTGTGGATCCAATTTACCACCAACGGCGTCAACTCAGATGGCCTGAGCCATAAAGGGTGGAGCGGTTCGTACTAAAAGTACTGGCCTTATGTTAGCGCCTATAAGACGTGAATGTAAAGGGAAACCAGAGATGCCTAAAAGTAGCCGGGCGTACGCGGGAACAAAACTATGGGTTCGCAATATTGTAGAAGATTAAACCTGTACTAGGCAGGGAATATTAAGCACAATTAATTAATAAAGAACGGCATCTGGTACTTACTGTACTGTCATTTTATTCTCCTTCTCTTTCGCTTATTTAAAATCATCTTGCCAAATCGTTAGGTGTTCAATTCAATATTTCTCTATCCATTTCTATGTGTGTTCAAGCAAATCCAATTAGCTTATTATATTACTGGCTTTTAGAAAACTAACTAGCTTTAATCCAAGAGTAAATTTAATCGAGGTTATGTCATTTCTCTTTTATAGTTTGGTGGACTGAAACTGAGGGACCAAACATATTGTGCAACCTATAGTCAGAGCGTAACTTAACGGTTATAACAAAAACCGTCAATGGAAAATTACACATCTGAAATCAAAGCCCTCTTTTTAGCTTAATCGGTCTCCGAGCAGTATTGATTGCAACGTAAGAGAGGTTTTCAAATGAGTGTCGTAAAACCAATACCAAAGTAAGTACTCTGACCAATCACAAAGGACACCGACAAACCAGTGAACCAATCAGAACTCAAAGCAACTACATGTAGCCGGCGTAAAGCGCGCGAAAACGCGCGAGAGCAAGTGACGATTGGTTTTGGTTTTATTTCTGATTCGTTGAGAAAGTGGCGCGAGATTTTTAAACCAATCAATAAGTGTAGTAATAACAAAACCAAACTGCCAGCACAAATTACTTTCGATAGTCATGTGAAACTGAATTGCTTCAACTCTCGCTTGATATAAGTTAATGCTTCCTGTAGTCTTAAGCTCGTGTCCCCTCCGTGAAGCAAAGAGCATCGATGGCTGCGGTCTACCTTCAGATCGTAGAACGAGTACGACTTTAGAACTTGTAAAGCCGGTTATGTTCCCAGAGCCCTCAGTCCTCCCTGTTGCTGACCAGTTGCGAAGGAGATTATCTGTACGAGATTATCGATTGGTGTGAAATGTGGTAATCGAAAGTACAAGCTCTAGGTTTGAAGGTCGTACCCAGGCATATTCAATGTAGTAGTCAAACTGCGCTCTGAAGGTCCCGAATAGTGACCTTCAGATCGCCCGGTACGAATGCGAGATTAAGTGAGACTACGACTTTCGACTGGTTTCAATCCAATTACGTTTCCAGAGCCATCGTTTCTCCTTGTTGGTGTGAAATGTTCTAATGAATAGTATAAACGCTTGGTTAAAAAAAGTCGTAATCGTACTCAGATCTGATGAATCCCCCTATTTAAGCAAGTAGACCGCTTGGTTTTCGTATTGGTCCCTAATGTTCTACTATTCTTGACCCTCCCATAGTATTTACTCCTTAGTTCGAGGCTTGTAAATTTAGAGCCATTCCCTTTGCTAGCACTGTCTAGTGGCGCTTACCATTAGTCAGAACTGGCTGGTCAGGCCTGTACATTCGAGAACAGAATTCCCTGTTACCCAGATTTGTCTTGTAGAAACCATTCAATGCATAAATATCATGCACTGCTGTGGTGAGCGCCATAGGACAAAGTGCTTCATGATTTCCTTACATTTCCTTAGTTTTCAACCATCTATCTCTCCCGCTAGCACCGCAGGTTTTCCTCCTCCTGGAGAGCCGACAGAGTTTCGTATCAATTTGTTATCTGAACTTTAAAAGTACTAAAAGTTGTTGGTCCTAAAGACAGTCTAAAGATGTCCTTATGCTACCTTAGGATTTACTTCCTGAGCGTGATCTTCTCGTTTCCTACAACGCTATAGTCCGATGTAATAGCAGTACTTCAGAAATATCCTGATGTGAACCTGTTGATGTCTTTCGTGCACATATTGACCTATCCCTTCTTCGTTATATTTTAAAACACTACAATTATAATTTATATGGTGTTTATAGGCCAGGAAAAAGTTCAAAAACATTTCGAAAATAAGTTGGAAAAAATCTCAACTAAAATGTCAAGAAATTCATGTCAATCTCTCTATTATGAGTAAGCTGGAAACGATTTCGTCCTTAAGCTTGTCGCCAAGCGTTTCAAGCGATGTGTTTGTAAAGGTTTGATGTGCACTATTTTGTTCTTTCCTATCCTTGGATTACGAAGGGTGTAACGAAAATATGACCAACCATACGTACTAACCCTCGGACATACAAATGGGAGTGATGGTGGATTCTAAATACAAAAGAACCCTAGGGAATTCGAACGCTGGATCGAAATATTGGGAGTTCAAGAATTGGGAGTATTTTGTAGTGTTCGAATAAGTAAACCCAAGCCAAGCCAAGGACTTCGAGTTATGTCCGAGAAATAAAGGGTACGAGATATCGGGATTCAACGAAAAAGATCCACTGTAAGTTTCTAAATTGAATTGGAATTGAGCGTTGGACTTTGTGAAGTGAGAAAAACCTTAAAACTCGGAAAAACAAAACAACAACAAGCAACAAACTCAGCGCGCATTATTTAATAATGAAACCAACCCGGGCCAAGCTCCGGCCAATGCGCCAATTTCGTCTTTCAGTAATGAAATGAACTAAACAAATAAACTAAAATTTCATGTTACCAGGAAATGAGCACTTACAGTCACAAGCATAAGACTTTTCAGTCACGTGATAGTCTCCTAGCAGCTGTCTAAAGTCGCCTCAGGCCACAACATTTCCTTTGACGTTATCACAACTGTATGCTAGGTTATAAATGTCGTTAGCGGACAAGGTGTAGTCAAAAATGTTCATCTGGCATACATCGCCGATAAAGTCTTCTTGAGTGTTAAACCCACCACCTAGTTCGTCTTGCTCTTGCCCAAGGATCAATACACCATCGCCAGTTATAACTTTACCTTGTTGGAAAGCCTCAGAAGAACTTCTTATTTTTACGCCGTCTTTGTACGAGTGCCATGTCCTTCCAGCGCTCTCCCACGTGATGCCACTGGCCGTCATTTACATTCAATCCGATGTAGACGGTTTTGTTGTTTACAATTAGATTGAAACTAGCATAGTCTTGTAAGGTTAATGCGTTGTCTTGCACTACATAGCCAACTTTGGTGGCGTATGAGATCACTGTTCCGGGGTTAGTATCGCTGGTACGCATCCAAAAAGCGATGGTTAATGCGTTAAGGTCTGGAATCGGTTTTTGATATTGGAATATGACTTGATATGTCTGACTTGAAAAGACAGATCGTAGTCGGACGAAAGCTCTGAAAAATATGACATATGTAATAATGTAATAATTTAATATCCATGTAAGGTTGTTTATTCACTTAGTTTTTTTTTTTTTTTTTGGGGGGGGGGGGGGGGGGGCGGGTTCAGTAGTTTACGTGCTGGTAAACATACAGTGATATAAATAATTATCAAAATCCTCCCTGAGCTGTACCGTTTTTGTTTGTTCCTTCTCGTTTTTCACTATGTTTGTTTGCTATTGCCTTTAGTATTTAAGTAGAGTATATATTATTGCAATTCGTTGCTTCACTTAAGTTCAGTTTCCTCGAGCTTTTTGCCTGAGTTTCTGTTTTCTTTACTTTTCGTTTAGCTTTTTAACTGTATTGTTTGAAATACAGCTATTTCAATTAATGTCGGATTGAAGCTTAAGACCGAAAGGTAGTATGGGCGAAGGTACGTAGAGTGTTGCAATCGTGCTGAATACTTATGAGATATGGCGATATAGCAAACGAGACGTTTTGCGTTTCCTTTCTCTTCAGATATGTGAAGAAAAGATCCTTTTTCGCCGCATTTACTTTTAAAAAGAATAATCCGAACCACATAACAGCGAAAGATTAGAAAAGATACAAGAAAGGTTTCACGGAAAGAAAAACAAAAATACAAACTGATATGTAAATAATAATAATAATAATAATAATAATAATAATAATAATAATAATATTAATGCGGAGGGAGAAAAACAGGAGAACCCGGAGAAAAACCCTCGGAGCGAGGACGAGAACCAACAACAAACTCAACCCACATATGGTACCGGGCCGGAATCGAACCCGGGCCACATTGGTGGGAGGCGAGTGCTCTCCCCACTGCGCCATCCCCACTCCCCTCCAGTAAATACCCATGGCACCATTCGGTCTTGAAGCTTTATATCCGACGACATTAATCGAAAAAGCTGTATACCACCAGTAAGTTAGTAAAATTGAACTAAAATTGAACTAGTGTTTCTGTGATTGCAATAGTAATAATAAATTACAGTCGAACCCCTATTATTATCAATATACGCGGCCAAATTGAAAACCGCCCTCTTGAAAACACGCGCTTTGCGGGCCGCAAATGACTCCTAGCGGGCCGTTATTGCATTAACGGCCCTGCAGCTGATTGGTTCTCAGTTCATCATCCGATGAATATCAACCAATCAGGTTACGTTTAATGACGCGGGAAAACCATTCGGGTGCGAACAGCTTGCCTACAGTAGCGTACAGCAAGTTTTGAAGTAAAAAAAAGTCTCGAACAGTTTCTCGCTGAGCGAATAGTGTTCGGAAAGAAAAATCAAAGTCTATTTGTTATGAATGGGACAAAATGCAGCTAAAAAATTCGGATTTAGAAGCAAAAGTACAAGGCGAAGATACAAAGAGAGCAACTTCTTGTTGTCTTACGAGAAACGAAACACAACAAAGCATCGGTTCACTTCATTTTGTGTTTCTCTGGTCGAGCTAAGCATTGCGGGGATTTTACGCCGAGGTTCAACTGGAAAATGTAAGTTCGTTAATTGTTATTATCCATTTATTTTCAGAGACACAGCAGCTCTTTTTAACTACACCGACACAATACATGGGCCTCAGTGTAGCATAGCACAAAATTTTCAACGCGAAGTACTTGTATTATTGAACATGTAAAGCTCATTAAATGTGTTAGTTTATATCTGGATGTTATTTGGCCTTGTGTATTGATAATAATGATAATTAAATGACTTTTTTTCGGGAATATTGTTTATTTGCTCCCTTGTAGTGTCATTTGCGGCCCTTGCGCTTCGCGCTCGGGCCGCAAATGACACTACGCGGGCGCAAATAAACAATATTCCCGAAAAAAAGTCATTTTATTGTCCTATTAAGCGGCCACTCATTAAGCGGCCACCCCCTATTAAGCGGCCGGTTAATAAAGTCGCGAACTTATTGTTAGTATAATACTGTAAATAATTATATTTAATTTATTTACCAAGCAAAAGGTTAAGTTAGCCATCAGCACTGCAGTGTCATATCTTCGACGCCATATAAAGAAGTGGCAACACCCTTGAAGACATTCAGCGAAACTTATGTTGATTGAAACCCAGAAGGTGATTGTGATGCCTTAATAAAGTGGTGTGCTCACCCACCTTAACCGTAATGATTAGATTCACCTCTCTCCATCCAGTATTTACTGATTGGCAAGATGTCGTGGCGTCGAAGATATGACACTGCAGTGCTGATGGCTAACTTAGCCTTTTGCTTGGCATACCTAGTAAACAATTTTTCATTTCCTAAATGGCCCTGCAGAAACGTATTTGTTTATAGATACAGGCATACTCTAGAGCTTTGTTCAACATGTAATTACCTGTCCGAACATTCACCAATTGGAGGCTCGTCTTCAGAAAAACTTACCTGCCGTGTACATGGACCCCTTCAGAAAAATTGAGCATTTAATATGCTGATCATGGCAGCAACCCAAGAAAAACGATTCGAACTCTGACCGGGCACAAAAACAGGCACGGCGTAGCCGAGAAAGCCAGTGAAAAAGTCTCGGCCATGATTCTGTAAAGGAAACGCGGGGGAAATGTTGAGGTTAGGTTTTGAATATACCCCTTTTATAATAGTAGGCTATCTATGTTTGCGAATAAAGTGGAAAGAAGTCAAAATTGGTGTATTTGATTTTGTGGTCGTGACGTCAAGTTAGGTGGTCGGTTGCCCGATTTGTGGAACTTTGCTCCGTCGATATCTTCTGGAATTCGTGAGCGCCACTAAAAATTATTTCAGGTTTTAAGAAAGCTATCTTAACACTTTTCAGCGAAATACAAGAAGTTCTCAGAATAAGTCAGAATTTTGAGAAATTTCGCTTTTTAGTACACAACTTGGCCCGCTTCTTAAAAAAAGGCATCGACATTGTCCTGTTTAAATGACCGTTATTTTAGTAGTTTGTGATAATTTCATTTGGTTTTACTATTTGTATAAAGTACTATAACGCACCTATTACTGGTGTAATTTTCGTGTTTCTCCGCTACGTATACGCCCGCAGCAAGAATTTAAAAAAGGGCTGAATTCGGCTTTGCGAAAGACCCGTTTTGTGGGTCTCGGGTATCGATGACATTCGCTTCAAAATCTCGAGTATTGTCAATAGTAAAAACCAAAGAAATGTTTTTTTCTTCTATTATATATTAACCTTGATTTTTGGAGAAAGTTTGAACGAAAACGAAATTTTGATCCCAGTTAAGTGGTCGAATTTTAGGCGGACACCCTCTTAAATGGCCAAAGTAATTGTGTAGTTGGTGTAAGTAACTGTTATCAGTATTGCAATTTTATGTATGTAACGTCTCTTCCCCCGAACATTATTTGTAAGTTGTAGATATGAATACTTAAATTTTGTATGCTGTTAGTTCGAATTTCAATAAAAAAAATTATCTCAGTAAAATATTGTAACTTATCTGAAGTAAGTTATTGTAATTTAATTTAAAATAGTAAGTAGCCCTGATTTAAGAATTAGACGCAATCGCATTGTTATTGTATGTATTAAAAGAAGTGTATTGTAAGTAAAGCCGGGGCTACACGTTTCAACATTGTTCTATGACATCTCCAACATTGTTATAAAACAAATGTAGGATATGTTTATCCACACGTTTAACAAAGTTATGCGATACTTCTTCGACTACTTGATCCACCATTTTGAATATCCAATGTTGTCGGCTTGGGGACTGGGTGCTTAAATATGATTGGTTATTGGCATGTAACATTGTTGGAAAGCCTGCTAAACCTTCCGACATTGTTTGATCTGGGGCAAAATGTTTGATCACAATCAAAACACTCGTTTGACAAAAAATGTGGGAAAAACGTCATCCAACATGGGTGCTACACGTTCCAACATTGTCGGATCGACAATTGTTGTACAACAATGTTGGAACGTGTAGCCCTAGCGTAAGAGTATCGTGTATGTAAGTAAGTATGCAACAACAATTGCTTTGTACGTTTGTGTTGCATCAATAAAATTAAAAAAAATTAGGATTAAATATGAAAAAGCTAGTTATTAATAATCTGGCCGCTCATTTACCAGAACGGAAACATAATTGTAACGTCCCGTTGAAATTAATGACTGGGAAGCTCCGGTTATGGGCTGGCCTAAATCTTTACATTATTTTATCGCAACCCAAGCATGGCTGAAGTCAGAACTCGAGCATCATATTTTCCATATCGCGTCTTCGCAAATTGTTGAATATATAAAAATGGCCCCGGGAAGTCTTTCCCCCAGACGCAAGCCGTCCAAAAATTTTGTTTTGTTTTTTTTTTGTTTTGTTTTTTCCTTTTTAATTTTTATTCAATTGCTTAACACCACACACGTTAAAAGTAAAAAAAAAAGAGATTGCAAAATTGTGGAACACTCGCAGTACTTTCCTACTTACACTGTACTTACAATTGAACTAACAATACTAACGACAAGAAACACTAACGACTGCATTCACCACTTTCGCACTTATCTAATACTTACTAATACAATACTTAAACCTACTATTATTTTAATTGATTACTCAAACTAATTCTCAAAGATTAGGAATTGGCCTCACAGATATAAGCTAGTAACTAAGTCAGTGGTTAGATTGATTTTATCAATAGGTTAATAATCATTCTAGTTAAAACAAAGGAAATCAGAACCGTGAAGGCAGTTTGGAAATCTGATCTTAATTAGCATAGATTTTTATGATTTTATTTCTCCGTTTTCTCCGTAGTTTTTGTTTCGATTGAGAAGATATATCAAACACTCGAGAGAGTTTATCATCACATTTCCAAACACCTCAAAGTTCGTCAAAAGTACTCCGCTGCGCGTCGTATTTTCAACTCTCTTCTCGGTGTTTGATAATGTGATGAAACACGCTCTCTCGTGTTTGATATATTACGTCAAGGTGGTCAAAGGCCGTTCATAAATTTTTACTATACTCCATTTGACGCAAGTAAGGCTAGTTAAATTCACGCCTGTGATGTACAGAAAATTATACGCGATAGTGGAAAGCCACCTTAAGATGTCTCGATACAGTTTTTTTTTTTTTTTTGACCATCCTAGAGTTTTCAATTGGCCGTTTCTGCAGGCTTTCCGGAATCGAATCGATGTGAATTTACACCAGATATTGGACTCCCATTGAAGTTTGATATCATATATTTATTTTTTTATGAAAATCGATATTTTCATGGCAGCATTAAACGGAAAAACTCGAGATCAGTAAAAGTTGAATACTACTCGGACCCGAATTAGATTTGACGTCAAAAGACTATCACCAGTATTTGAAACTATGGTTTAGTGTACATTGAATATACAGGCATATAAAGGCATCTTCAGTATATAAACACTACCACGAACAGCACGGCGAAGTCCCGAAAAATCTACTGAGGCGTTTTAGCATTCTAAAAAAAGTGTAGAAATAAGTTCGATTGTTTGATGAATGAAATGCGTTTCATCAGAGACCTAAAACCCACTCTGAACGTGCAAAGCGATTCGATCCGCGCAAAAGTATTTATATAATTAGCCTCCACTGTATGCTAATTTTAATGTCACACCTTGCCACAAACTTTGTAATTTTCATTTCTCCTTGACAGTGGCGTCATGAAGACACCAAAACGTCGGTTTTTATCGTTAATTTTTGCCTGTCTTTGAATATACAAGGATAAAAAAATTCTGTATGCTTGATTTCGAATAAATCGCAAATATTTCAAGCCATCATGGTCGGGAATGATTAAAATAGCGACCGAGACGCACACTGCGTTGATGAAATTACTTCATTTAACTCATGAGACCATTCGTCGCCGTGAAAGGTTTTTCGAAAATCCCCGAAACGGCTCGATGCATTTTTCAATAATACAAACAAATGTCTTGATAACAGCAGACACGTAAAGATTTTAAGGAAAACTACCAATTTTTTTAAGTTTACAAAACATGTTTCGACAGAGCTTCTTTCATCTTCAGTTGAATGGTTTACAAAGCATGGAAAGTTGAATAATAAGTAGACGGAAATGCTAGTTAAGACAAACAGTAACAACAGAACGTGAAAATGTGTGAATTAAAAGGATAATTTTAGATTAACATGGTGTAATTGTTGATTGAGGCAAGGTAGTTCTTTTTGAATATGGATAGCCTCCTTTATCTTGAGTTGAAAGCTAGTGGTTTACAAGTTTACTTGTGCGGGCTGTAATGCCTGTTATGTCGGCGAAACCACCCGACATTTTTCCACACGCGTTCGTGAGCACTTAGCCGCAGATAAGGCCTCTCATATCTTCAAACATCTTCAGAATTCGGAACGTTGTCGCGCCTTATGTACAATAGACTGTTTTCATATTTTAGATCACGCCACTACCAGCTTTCAACTCAAGATAAAGGAGGCTATCCATATTAAAAAAGAACTTCCTTGCCTCAATCACCAATTACACCATGTTAATCTAAAATTATCCTTTTAATTCACAGATTTTCACGTTCTGTTGTTACTCTTTGTCTTAATTAGCATTTCCGTCTACTTATTATTCAACTTTCCATGCTTTGTAAACCATTCAAGTGAAGATGACAGAAGCTCTGTCGAAACATGTTTTGTAAAATTAAAAAATTGGTCGTTTTCCTTAAAAACAAACAAATGTAATTTCAAAGTTTAATTCACTGAACCACGTTTAAAACTGGTGTGGCTAAGGATGGGTAGGAAACAAGTGGTCAAGTCTGACAGTGTTACTTGGAAGAAAATCACCAAAAAACAATTGATATTGGTTTGTTCACATTTTGGAGAATGAATTTATGTCTTTTTTGTTGTTAATTTTTTTTTGCTGATCAGTGAGTGCATATAATTCTAGCATAGTTTACAAAACAACTTAGACGGGCTCTCATGATACCGCCCCTTTAACTTCACGACCGTTAACGTGCGTAAAATATATTATGCAACAATGCAAATACAACACTACGTCTCCATCGTCTTTTTCGATTTTTATTTTTTGAGTGTTATCGGAGATGATATGAAAGCAATTCAGCATTCTCCTGTTTTCTTTTTTGTGCTCCCACGTTAATGCATATAGGGCTAGTATTCACTATGTTTCCTCAGCTGCCTTTCAACCAACATAATTACTGACACGGAACCGAGAAATTATACTTTTAAATACCTGAACTAATTACACACTTTTTCGTCGTGTGCTCACCTGTCAAATGCTTACACGAGGAAATCACAACTTCAAAATTATAATTATTTCCCGTTATGTTAATCCGCCTCGTTGATTTGAAACGTGGCTTCAATATATCTCTTTTTTGTGCAATTTGTTTCTGGGCAGGAATATTCACTCATTCGTCTATTTCATGCAAAGGCGCATAAAGGATTGGATATTAACAGCTCTTTGCTCGCGTGGCTTTTCGTAGTATTTCCCAGGGGACCATTTATTTTGCCGTTGCGTGACAAGTTTTTTTTTTTACAATTTTTTTGCAATTTTTACAATTTTGGAATATTCCAAGGTGTTAGCCCTTTAACTCCCAAGCGTGACCAACATAACACTTTACGAAAATTAATAAAATGGTCACCAAAAGGAAAAAGTTCTGATCTTTTTTAAAAAAATTATCAAAAACTGTAAGAAAATGTATGGAGATCAGACAGGAGATTTTATGTGTCAATATTGGTAAAATCGTCAAGGAATATAAGTCTAATGTCTTTGGAGAGAGTATTTCAAATAATAGCTAGTAAAAAAATAATTACTTTTTCGGACACATTGTACACCTATTGCCATATATTTCTTTCACGTAATATATCAAACACGAGACAGCGTTTTTCATCACATTTCCAAACACCGAGAAGAGAGTTGAAAATACGACGCGCAGCGGAGTATTTTTGCCGAACTTCACGGTGTTTTGAAATGTGATGAAACACTCTGTCGAGTGTTTGATATATCTTCTCAATCGAAACTAAAACTACGGAGAAAACGGAAAAATAAAATCGTCAAAATCTATGCTAATTAAGATCAGATTTCCAAACTCCGTCACGGTTCTGATTTAATTGTTTTAACCAGATGAATTATTAATGAGTTTGCGAATGTTAGTTCCAAGAGTTAAGTAGAACATTATTGAAAAAATGAAAGATTAATTAAGAGCCACGTTCTTCAGCAAATGGCAAAGGTTTTTGCCGGGACTTGTGTTTTCTTTTCTTTTTTGTTACAAATATATCAGAAAAAAATAGAAAATGACGTGAATGAAAATTGCTATCTTTCACGTTTAGACGACAAACGGTAGGCGGCAAAAGAGAGACTTTCGCCGTTAACGTGAATTATTAACAAGTCCATCAGAAAAATGAAAACAAATCAACGTCTTTACAGGAAAATAAGAGCTACCCACTTTCACATTTAAACGGATAAAAAAGTAGACAGACTTTTTTTCGATTTTCGGCAGTAAGAGGAAAAAAGGAACATGATCATCCTGCTACCGGTTATTTCCAAGGTGATGTTTTTGTCACGGGGAAGTAAGCAAAGGAAAGTAAAATCAATAGATCGCGATTAATTTAAAATTTGCCGTTGGTTAAAATTACACAGTAATTACGGATATTGTTTTATATTAATTTTAATTTTCTTAATTTTACGAACCTAAATCTTTTTTTAAGAATATCGAGGCTGAGACTTGCGAAATTTAAGAATAAACCCAAGGCTGAGATTATGAAAAGAATATAAAATGTGTTGAAAATTTGAAACTACAAAAGAATTATATCTTTTTAATTAAACCGCATAAAATATCCTCTTTCTCCAAACGGCAAAACTAGCCAATAAAACGATAAAAGCCTGCACTAGCCAAATTTTCGATGCTAATGACAGTTCGGTGAACGGTACATGTTATATTTCTGTATGGCTTACAGATGGTATCAAAAACTTGTAATTAATACCCAATACATTCTAAAACGGAGATGTCTAAAGCTATGATCTAAGAATACTCACACGAATATGTTCAACCTAAAATCGGCAGAAAAACAAAAACATTCAGCCTGGGCCAAAAAAACAATATTCTTATTTAAAAAAGAGTGTAGATCATAAACGTGATTTGACAAGAATTCTTAAACACTGTACAAACACATTTTTCACGAATTGAAGTCACTCTGAGAATTTTACATTTGCAAGGTCATGATGCTGTCAAAGAGATTATGTACACAGCTGCCGAGAAGGTCTCTGTAATCATCATACACAGCTGAGATTCAATAAAAAACTCTCAGAGCTAAGTAGATCTCTTCATACGGTGGGACCACTGTTCAAGCTATGTGGAAAATGATTTTCCTTTGGATCGCATTTTTCGTTCTGATAAATTTTCAATTTGTCATCGCGCAAGATTGGCTACAGGTTTCAAAAGACGAAATTTTAGACCTGAGAGATGAAATATATAATTTCGCAGACGCAAAATCCGACATCGTGTTCTTAATTGACACATCCGGCAGTTTATCGTCTAGCGACTTCGACGAAGAAAAAAAGTTCATTACGAACTTTCTCAACGAGATCAGCGTAGGAATGCAAGCAACTCGCGTCGAAGTGATTCCATTCGGATCTTCAGCAAGCCAATTCATTACTCAAATTTCCGACCCCCAAAACACCAAGAACATGTGCTCATTTAACGACAACTTTGCCGGATTGGCTCACAGCATCAACGGTTGGGCGACTAACATGAAAGAAGCGTTTGAACTGGCCTGGAAAGTTTGCCTCAATAACGGGTTGAAGAGGACGCCGCTTACTGAAGTTAAAACTGTCGTCATCCTTCTCACCGATGGCAGATGGAACAGACCCAGCAGTGATCCCAGCCCAGTTTCATGGGCTGAACAGCTAATAGATGGCAAGGTGGAGGTGTTTGCCATAGGTGTAGGTAACATTGACTACGACAAGCTTAAACAGGTTGTCGAAGATCCAGATAAGCAGGCATTTCATTTGAACGACTTTAACGAGTTTGCCGAGCTTGCGACGTACATCAGAGGAGGTAACTTAATCATTTTTTGACCTTTTTTTAACCATTACCGGTTTGAAATCGCGAAAAGAAGTGATGAAAAAAAAGATTTTGTTATAAAGGAAGGCCTTACAACTATAGTTGACTTTTCTTCTAATTTCAAATTAAGGAATTCTTCCTTATAATCATTCTAACATATATACAAACGACCTCAGTCTTTAAAGTCGTCTGCAACTTTCATCCCTGAAAAATAAATTTAACAGTTAATATGATAGATTTTGGCAGGCCTAAAAGCGGAGCTCCAATGTTTTAATTTTTTGCTTGAGTCTACAGTCTTCCCAAATACGTAGCCACACTATTTCTAAGTGTAAACAGTGGCCCATTTAGGTACAAGGTAAATTTAAATCGCTCATGATTAAACTTAAAATCTTAAAAACCTCTCGTGGTTTACGACACCAATATATTTTGTGGTTTTAAAATTGCCGACGCTGCACTTTATTGGGTTCCTCGCTTACACACGTACGCGCACGCATCAAATTTTAGAACATTGTTTTAGAACTTTTACTGTACGTAAATACACCAGCAAGAGTAATTTAATGTCAAAAGGACCTGGATGGAGGCAACGAAATTTTACTTTAAAACATTGGGTTAAACTTTTTACAACATTTACTGTAGCCTAATACACCTCTAGGAGTTATTCAATGTGAAAAGTACCTGCATTGATTTACTTCAAAAATTTCAAGGCACAAAAACTTCTCAAGGCAAAATTTAACAGTTATAATCTTCAGATAAATTTTAAAATGACAACGTTTTACTACAATACTATTACTATATGCTTTGTCAGGAATCGGGGACAGCACTTTTGGGTACAGCCGAAAAGAAAAACGCAATGTGTCATAATGTATTTTATTGAACTTAACCAACTACAAGAAATAACGACGAGACACGACGAGTGTGTTTGATGGCAAACAGTTGGCCTCCCCGGCATAGAAACTGAATTGTAATTAAACTTAAACCAGGCAATTTGAGTGAATATTCCACTAATAGGCAACTAACAAATTTAAACCCATGCAACTGGTTACAGGCGGTTTGTGTTACAATAATTGAAAGAGTAATAGTCTCGCCTTTTGAATAGGTACCAACATTTTTTTCATGTCTTTCAGATCCTTATGAATTGGTATGGCAAATAGAAGATGTGAGCTCTGACAAATGTAACAATAACTGCGACCCATTGGCCAGTTGTTCATGTGGTTTAGTGTATGGAGACTACAAGTGCTCATGTCCGCAGGGATATGCAGGGTCTGGATATGTGGGTCAGTGTACCGGTAAGTAAATTATTTATTGTCAAGCATGTAACAATAACAAAAAGAGCAACAATAGCAACAGCAACAGCTGAGTAAGAACCTCTTTGCAAAATTACGATAAAGCCTCTAAAGGGATCCAACCCATCCCCTTGTATGTTCGAGAGTTAACAGGTGCCTTGATGTAGTCGCCTGGGAAGGCCCCCCTCCCCTGCCCTCGTCATTTGCAAATGCGGCTTTTTTGTAGTTCTTTAGTAGGCTTTGCAAAAAGTGCAAAATTGTCACCTTTTTTCCACACGTTTATTACCGACGTGTAGTATATGAAATGATTCATATATGAACTGCGGATATATATGAAGGTGATATGTGATCTTCGCAGTGAATTTGCAATTTAAGCAATTGGAATGAAGAAGCCTGAAAAAAATCAGGGCTTCAACGGGATTCGAACCCGTGACCTCCGCGATACCGGTGCGATGCTCTACCAACTGAGCTATGAAGCCACACATTGGGAGCGAGGTCAATTTTGAGTTCTTATTTTCTTAAGAACTCACAATTGACCTCGCTCCCAATGTGTGGCTTCATAGCTCAGTTGGTAGAGCATCGCACCGGTATCGCGGAGGTCACGGGTTCGAATCCCGTTGAAGCCCTGATTTTTTTCAGGCTTCTTCATTCCAATTGCTTAAATTGCAAATTCACTGCGAAGATCACATATCACCTTCACGTTTATTACCATTGCTTTGCATACAATTTTACAGACTCTCGGTAAATATATGTATATATACCATGACACCTTTACAATATATATCCATCTTTACAATATCCTTCTCGTAAAAAGCTTATGTTTTAGCTGTTATTAATTATGTACATATGCCATCTATACTGAAAGTTGCTTTGCGTATTATTTTTTATTGCTATATACTTCTCAGTTCTATATTTCAAATCAACTAGTTTTTTGAATAAATCAATATTTGGAATTTTTGAATGTTTCCGACTTAACCAGATATGCAATTTTGCTAAGATTAAAAAATATTTCAACAAGTCACTTTTTTCTAGTTTTCCAATGAACCCGTCTTGTAGTGTAAGTTCCTCCTGTTGACCTGATAATACAAACCAGAAGTTTTCGAAGTATTCCCAAAAGAGATGTGTCAAAGGGCATTGATAAAATAAATGGTATACTGTTTCTGACTCGACTTTGCAAAAAGTACAAGTATCTTGTGCTAATCGCGTATTAGTAAAATTGTCACCCTTGAATTGTCGCGCCGCGCCGAACCACACCAATAGACTCAGGGTGGAAGCGGTTGTCCTGATCGAGTATGACAAATCTTCCTAAAAAGTCAACTCTCTCAATTCATTGAAAGTTGGACACGTTATTCTCAGGAATTGTTCTGTTTTTTTTGTTGTTTTTTTTGTTTTTTTTGTTTGTTTTTTTTTTTTTTTGTGTGTGTGTGTGTGTGTGTGTGTGTGTGTGTGTGTGTGTGTGTGAACCTTCCACTGCAACTTCAAAATGTGAGAAGTCTTTCAATCTGCTATGTGATGGCATCAAGCTGCGTTCAGCTCTAGCTTTTAGTCTTCCAGTGGCCCCCAACTTTTAGTCCCTTTTCTCTTTCTCAGGATAAGCAGATCCGATTATACATTCTGTTTAAAAATGTCCCGCAACAGCTCATCATTTCTTTTTATTTCAGCATGTAGTTTGTTGATTACTTAGTTTGTTTCTTTTTTTTTTGTTTTTCGTAGAATGTCCTCCAAGTACCTACAAGGATTTTTATGGCTATGCGGAGGAGTGTACAGCTTGCCCTAACAAGTCTGGTCACGTTTTATCCGGCAGCAAAACTCTCTCGGACTGTGAGTGTGATTTAGGATATGTTGGGACACCGGACAAGGAAATAGAATGCGAACGTAAGTACAAACATGTCATTCGATGGTCCGACAAGTTATAGTATACTCAACAAAAATATCGCCTTCCGACTGGACGAGTTATCCCAATCAAGTTATCCCAATTGTAGTTTCCGTTACTTTTCTTTCCGGAGTTGACACTTAGTCTTCCGAAGATTTCCGAAGTTGACGTGAAGTCCTTTCATCGCTGTGAAGAAATGTCATCGTTGCTACAAAAGGGTACCTTTTATGAGACTGGCAGCGATCTTATCAAAAGCACGAAAAAGGTACCATTTGCATACTAATCATCAAAATTTCGAAAAATGTACCTTGTTCGCCGCATTAAAAAACGGCGTTTTTTTTTTCATGCTATTCAGTAAAAAATCCTTCAACCGTCGGCGCGATTCTATGACTGTATTGTATCGCGCGAGTCAATATTAACAAATTAAACAGGAATCCATCACGGCCTAGCTTTCTCGGTACAGAGGTGTTTTTGAGGGGATTCTTATGTCCTGAGACTCCCCTGAAAATGCCTGGGTGGAAGGCTGTACACAAGCCTTGTAATCCGTACCTACTGTATTAACAGAAATGGAAGTTCAATATAATTATTACATCGTGCATTATTGGCGTATTTTCCACTGGTCCTTAATCGTCCATGACCAGGGCGCCATAAAGTATGGGAATCAGCGGAGTAAAAGATTTTTGCTTGTTCCCTTTAGCCGATCAAAAGCGCGAAACGGATTCCAAAAATACTGACTACCAGCCACTTAGATAAAATGGTTACTAAAGTCTCGTCCCTTTAAGCTAGATGAATGAAGAGGACTTCAATAACAGCAGTAGCTAGCTACGTGCGTGGAGCGAAACCCGCTCAGTTCAGCGTTTTAAAAATAATTACATCTCTGCTATTTGGGTGATTTCATTTTTTTTTTCATTCACGCAAACATTGGATCCCCTTTTTTTACTAGCGGGACTACTTTTAGTGTCTTGTTTCAAGGTAACCTCCGTCGCAGCCGTTTTTTGGGAGTGCGGCGTGGCATTCCAAAAAACGGCTGCGAAGGAGGCTAGTTTCGTGGCTAACTGTTTTTTTTCCACCCCAGAATTGCTGTTAGAGACCTAACATCTTAAAATGCGTTTTGACACCAAGCATATTAATTTTGTTTTCAAATTTAAATACAAGTGAATTTCACTGACTTGTGCCTTTAATTGTCCTTAATAAGATTCCTTATTAAAGAAACGTTTCCGCCATATTTGTCTCTTGACTAGTGATCACTAGTTAGTAGGAGAACAGGTGGGCGTCAATTAAAGCAGAAAAACTAACAAGGGGGTAGCCAGGATTTTTCCAGCCCCACCCCCTCCTTCCATTCCTCTCAATTTTGTTCATGATACTAGTGTAATGGAGAGGGTATGTTGTAAGTGTATGGGTTCTTTTGATATCAACTGACAGCAAAGTCAATCAATCAATCAATCAATCAATCAATCAATCAATCAATCAATCAATCAATAACTTTATTAATGTGTCGATACAGTCTAGCCAGTTTCTTATTACAACCACAGAGATAATTCTCTGTCTTTCTTACCTACAAACTCAGAATGACCTAATTTAAAGTCTAATTCCTTACAAACATGTATCACGGATAGCGTGATACATGTACGCATAAGTTTTTTTATAAAGTTTCGAGTTTATCAGGTACGCATGTGCGTATTTGCGTACACGTAGCTACGCCCCTGCCTAATCAATGGCGCCAACGGTTGACACCTGTCAATCAGAAGGATTTTAAATGGCTTGCCAGTCCCAATGGCATTGAAAAAAAGCCATTTTTAATGCCGCTGCTGCAAACAAGGTACTTTTTCGCACTTCTGATGTTACTGACTAGTAAAGTTTGACACCTTCATATTTTGCAAAACTGTTTTTTTTTTTCGTCTGGAAAGATCTGAACTTTGCCTTGAAGATGATGATTATTCGCATTTATATAAACTTTTCGCAGTCTCATATTTTACCGGGAAGTCTACAGTTCGAATTCGATCATTGTTTTGAGTTCGGGGCCGCCATCACTTTGTTTGTTTGTTTGTTTGTTTTCATCGAAAACTGGGGAGATTACAAAGTGCCTTTCAGTAGGACTGCTGGAGGTTGCTTGAGGGAGGAAATTTGTAGTTTGCGTATGTGGAGCAAACAACGTCAGGTTCTAAAATAAAACAAAAGCTAATAAACTGGAAACTGGTGAGAGATAACAACAGGCAGAAAAAAAAAACTAAAAAAAATCGTCACGGTATGATTATGCATAAACTTCCACACGGCAATTCGTGATGAAAATAGTTCATCACGAGTTGCGCTCGTTGAATAAAGAATTGAATAAACAACCTGGACGAGACGATTAATTTACATTTTCATTTTCACTTGCTTGAACAGTTCGCAGATGCGAGATCCTGTCAGCTCCTACCGACGGTAGCATAAAAGGCAACTGCTATGAAACATGGGGATCCGTGTGCGAGTTCGAATGTTCCGAAGGGCACACACTTACTGGGTCTTCCACAAGAGAATGTATAATCAACAGCAATAACCAAACGGCTTGGAGTGGGGAACCTGTAACATGTCCAGGTATAAAAATGGTCATACATAGAAATTAACAAAACCCAAACATTCAGGGCTTGTACAACATCAACCAGTTAAAAATCGCGTCTTCTCAAATAATACTAGCCGGGCACGATTGTTTTAGTTTTTGCATCCACGGGCAGGGGGTGGTGGTGGTGTGGGGTTGGGGGGTGGGGGTTGGGCTCATAATTCGAGGGGAGGAGATTCATCCAGGGGGTTATTACAGTATTATTAAAAATATTGCTCGAAGAAAGTCGGTGGGTCGATATTTTTTCTTAGACCATTTAATCATAGGGTAATGACTTCAAATGCACTGAAAACAGGCTTTCTAAATGTTTATAATTTGGCTTCTTTGATTAATTTCAATCAGTGTACAGTGTGGCGAAACATTTTAGAATAACAATGCACTACGTTTCAATATATCGTCATGGTGTCATTGTCAAAATAAAAAATAAAAGATAAAAAACTTAGTTAATATCATCGTGTGTATAGATGGTGTTAATATCATTTGCATCAGAGCTTTGGTCATTCCTATCCCATGGGCACTGGCAATTTTTGACTTGATATGGATGGGGTGAAGGAAAGGAGGACGAGTGGGGGGGGGGGGGGGGAGGGGGAGGGGGAGGCTAGAGAGAGAAAGACAGAGCTTGATTATAGGAGGGGCGATTATTCGAGGGATGCGATTATTTGAAATATTCTCACTTTATATGTAGTAAAAAACATAAATGTAGATATTGCTTTCATGTGGCTGTGCACGGTTATGTTCTCATCAACGGAACTTACCTGAGATCATGCCCTTCCTCCCTTCTTTTCAACGGAGTTACAACGGAACCCACAAACGAAACCCTCGATCAAAAAGGTTTCTGGAAAAAAATACTCTCACTCGATGGGTGGCAGTTATATTTTTTATCTGTTAGACTTTGACACTAAATTAAAGTTCCCACTAAACCATCCTTTGCATGAAAACAGTTACAATTAATATTACGTCTCATCTCACAGTGTTATTTTCATTCATACTAGACGATTAAATTTTCTGAGATCGCCCACTTATAATTATCTCTTGAAATCTTAGTTCAGAGGTCGTTCACACAGTCAGTCAGTCGGCCAGTCAGTCAGTCCGTCAGTTAGCCAGTCAGTCAGCCAGGCAGTCACTTAGTCAGTCAGTCAGTCAGTTGGTTTGTTTGTCGGTCAGTCAGTCAGTCAGACAGTCAGTCAGACAGTCAGTCCTCCTCGTGCCCTGTGGCACATAAGAACAACTAACACTGTAAGATAGCGCCACTATCGAGCCACTGGCTTCCTTGCTGAGCCTTTTGCATGACCTGCTGTTTCGAATGAAAGATAGTATTCTTTTAGTTCCTCCTCCATTTTCTTTGTCTGGATCTGCATGCTTGGATGACCACCATTTCCCTTGCCTGGAGGTGTTGCCACATGGTAAACTATCATCTAATTTGCCTAATTATTTCTTCATCAGATATAACCTGTACTACTCCAGATGTCGACAACGCTGTCGACAACACGGGAACATGTACCGACCAAGAAGGAAACCCAGCTAATAGCCTGATATACCAAACAAGGTGTAGCTTTGAATGCAAAACTGGCTACGAGCGTGTAGGAAGCGAGACCATTACGTGCCAGCTTGATGGAGATTGGTCGCCTAGCGAACCTAGTTGTAACCGTAAGACATTATCAACTGCTTTAAAGGGAACCACAACTATATTAAAATAAAATGGACACTACAGCTACAGGCAATATAGTCCACACTGAATTACCGTAAAAATCGGGTTATAAGCCCTGGGCTTATACCACTTCGTAAGTGGCTTTTGGTGGGCCTTTAAGTGGAGGGGCTTATATCCGGGGGGGGGTGGGGAGGGGGTGCTTATAAGCGGAATAAAAACGTTTCGAAATAATCAATGGCAGTGTGGATCGAAATACGCTTTTAATTTTAAAAGGCCTGTTGAGTAGTGTCATCCAGCAGAGGAGGGCTAATATCACGGGGGTGGGGGACGAAGGGGGGGGGGGGGGGGGGGTCTTCTAACCGAAGGCGTTTTTATTTTTTTTTTTTGGGGGGGGGGGGGGGGTTCCAGGTAGATGGGTTTATAACCGGGGGTCTTATAAGCTGCGGGTGGGACTTTTAACCTGAATTTTACGGTATGGCTTAAAAACTGGTTAGAAAGAACTTCACTGTTACGTACATTGCAATATGGAACGATGGTCAGAAAAAAGGAAAGAAAACGAGCAAAATATAAAAAGAGCACGTGAAAATCGATTTTTCCCGGTTTTGCCTAGATGGAGCTATTTAGTAAGAAGGAAATCTGATTTAGTTTACTTTTCCGCAAGATGTTGTTTTGTTTGGAGATAAACAAGAATCAATGGGATTAGCCGTGTAAAACAACTGTTAACAGTAATAAAACGCCTAGTCTCAAAATCTCTTGTAAAGACTTTTTTTTATGATAGGCATCACAAAATGTCCTCATTAATAAAATTCACCAAAACACACCTAATTCCGTCAAACATGAAGGAGTATGGAAATGTCAAATGCCCCAGTCAGACATGAAGTACTTATTAAACAATACAATCTTGGACATAAGTTCAATCCTGGACATAAGTGCACTTCTAATAGTCATAACATTTTACAGTACAATTAGTGCTAACTGTTGGATATTTTTTTTTTATTTACCGTTCAGTGGTGACTTGTCCAGCGCTAACCACAGTTTCCGTTGGTAGTTACTACCCAGACACGTGCGACAGCGGCCCCGTTGATTACCCAACTGTCTGCACGTTAACATGTCCAGCTGGATATCACATCAGTTACCTACCAAACATTCTGACCGACTCAAGAGCATGTCAATCAAATGGCACCTGGGAATACAGGGAAACTTCTCCAACTTGTATCGGTAAAGAAAACAAAAAACATCAAAAAAGATAAAGATTCGAGATAACTAGTTTACGGGCATGCCACTGAACAGGGGAAACAAATATTATTTTAAATCTCAACTGATATGAGGCAGACCAGTTGGCTATATACAAAGCGTGACCGAGGATTTGAAGTCGGGACGACCGAGAATAAATCCAGTCAGCCAGGATCAAGCTGCTACAAAATATTACTGCGGATAAATCTCTCACACCCCCAGAATCAAACCCTATGGAAGGGAGGAGTGGGTACTCCACTAAATTTAAAATCGTCGGTGTGTCTGTGCTGCAAAGGTTCTTAAACCCGTACCCAATTATCTCACGTTAGAAATGAAACATTTTCACCCCATTTCAATGTCCAAAAAAGGTAAAATTAATGACACCCTATTTAAGGGCAAAATGATAACTATGCTAATTTTAATTTCTTTACTGTGGCATGGAAAGTTTGTGGGCCCGGGTAGTTAGCAGAACATATCTCTTCTTTTAGTTAATACATTTAAAATGAACCCTATCAAAGAAATCCAATGGCCAAACCGGGATCATAATTTCAAAAGGGACAAAAAGGACTGAGAACCTCAAAAAGCTTTTCCTATTTGGCCGGTGACGTAGATAGCTATATAGCCCATATATTGGAGTACTCCCAATTCCCCGGAATTTAAACCTCTCAGCTCGTCAATTAATTTGGTTGTAGCTGTATTACCAGTTTATAAACTTGCCAAACTTAACAACGAATTCAAATAAACTCCTGTATCTATTAAATTCATTTCTGTTAGATGGTCAACCGCCAGACTTAACCTGTCCGGAAGGAACATTGGAGGTAGACAACGACCCAGGAAAAAATACTTCCACTGTTAGCTGGAATTTTACTTTTACCGACAACTCGCTAACGGCGGGCGAATCTGGAATATCGGAGGATTTGTTTAAAGTTATTCTGACGATAGACGACGTCAATGTGACAACAAGCCTTCCTAAGCTGTTAGGGATCGGCACAAACAAAGTGAAGTACGAAGTAAGGGATGATGCTGAAAATACAGCCACTTGTACTTTTAATGTTTACGTGAACGGTAAGTAGAAAGGTTCTTTTTGCTTTTTAAAAAGAGATCGATTGTTCAGTAACGTACAGATTACCGGCACTCATTTGTTTTGTTGTTGTTGTATTTTTTTTTCGTCGTTGTTGTTGTTTTTTTTTTGGAGGGGGGGGGGGGGGGGGAGGGGTGCGTGCCCAAAAAACACAACCCTAAAGTGATCATGATGATCAGATATGTCCAGGATTAAACAGTCACGAGCCATCAGAAAGACTCTCCTGGATAACGGTTCACCAAAACGCACAATTCTGTCAAATGTGCAGTAATCGAAAAATTTCAAGTCAAAAATTAAGTACCAAAAAGTTAACCCAAAGTTCCGACAATGTCCTCGGTACGTTTTCTCGTGTGTATTGCCTCCATTTTTAAGCTATTGACAATCCTGTTTCTTTGACTCGTGTAGATACTGAGGCGCCAACCTGTGGTTTCTGTCCGACGGACATAACCGTAGAAAACGCCACTGGAAGCGAAGTGAGAGTAAACTGGGATAGGCCAATTTGTACTGACAACTCTGGGGTACTGCCCAGAGTCTCTTCCAACAGAGAATCTGGTTCGAATTTCGCGGTACCAAGTTTCAGTCAAGTGCAATATTACGTCAGTGATGGCAACCTCGAGTACACAGGCTGCAATTTTAGAGTTACTGTCCTGGGTGGGTATTACCGTTTGTGTGGAAATTTTAATGATGATGATGATGATAATGATGATGATGGTGATAATAATAATAGCTTCCTATGATTTTCCACGTATACCCCATTCGAGTGCTTGCGAGATTTCACATTCATGAGACTTTCTCGCGATTCCGTGAGTTTCCTGCGATTTCTCCAAGATAAGACCAAGTTTTCTGTGATTTTAACCCTCAGTCATTCAGGGGGAAGAGTGGATAGTCATACCACCGGAATCCCTCAAGGTTTCACAATTTTGAAAACGGAATTTACTCTCTGATGGTAAAACTTTCGCTACCTCTCCTTTCATCCCCCCTGGGGGGTCTCCCATATGGTGGAGATGCTCGTCGTCTCGCTTAAAGATGTAAGTTTCGGGTTTTTGGTCTCACTTAGGGTGTTACCGGTAAAACGCCAATATTTTTAGCCGTCAAGGTCTCATTTAGTGTTGCACATGAAGAAATGTTGATATATAAATTCTATTTATAATATTATGGTAACTTTTAGCGGTCGAAAAATCCTTGAGCCACGCCCAGATTGGTCCCCTTTAGGGGTCCTCTTCAAAATTTCCGACAAGCATCCCCGCCCTTTTCATACAAAAGTCGCCTACCCCCTCCCCCGGTTTCATTCTTTGCAAAAGTTTGGGCGTATCAACTGTAGCTAAGCAGTTTATAAAGTTACTTATTTTACACTGTCCAATTTTATTCTAAAGAATTGGAGTGCCCATTATACCAACCTCCAGATAACGGTGCACTGGTTTGCAACACGATCGGAAGCGACAAATTCTGCCAGGTGCAGTGCAGCTCTGACTACGATTTTGTGTTCGATCCTCCGTATTATTACTACTGTGCAGATGGATCATGGACCTTTTATGCCATACCTGGCCAAAATTACTCTACTCAATTACCGTGGCCAGATTGTGCAAGTAAGTATATGGGTTAAAGGTTATAATGTATAATAGGTAAGGCAGGTTGTGGTCATTCATCGTGGTAAAGTACCATAATAATAAATTAAGTATTGTCGTTTGTCTCACGATGTAGTCACTTATATGATTGAATCGCGACGTTTAGGCTGCATATTGCTAGTCTTCATCTAGTCTTCATCAGGTGGTTAAACGTTCCCTTACAAAGCAACATGCCCTGCTGCGATTGGCTGGTTTTCAACAGCTGTGATTGGTGCATTTCGTTTTTTTTATGAAAAAAGTAATCAAAATAGTCTTTGCTACAGTCCAGGTTGAACATTAAAACTCATATTCCATTCACGCTGAAGTTGTTTAACAACGTATTGTAGATTAACAGTTGTTATATAACTTTAACAATTGAGTTACTTCAGTAACTTTTTTTTTTAATTTCTACCACAACAGAAACTGAGAATCCCAGCTATCTCAAGTTTACCAGTAACCCTAATTTCTTCTACGACGGCGACTGCAATGATCCCAACGTACAAGCTAACATTACGCAGAATTTCCTCAACCTTATGACTAGTGCGTATGTCCCACCGTTTTTCTGCTTATGGAATGCTGCCGAGTGCAACTCAGACACTGTAGAAGTATACTGTGGAGCTGTTTCAGCCCCAGATAGGAGACGAAAGAGACGATCTGTGTCGGAGGTATGAGGCTTTAAATCAAGTTTGATCGCCCTTTAAGCAGCTGTTGTTTCAATGTTCTTTCAACTGAAAAACCTCCTCTACAACCCCCCCCCTCCCCCCGCCCCCGCGCCCCCGCAGTAGTATACAATAGGGTGCAAGGGGTGTTTTCAAGGGGCACCCATCATGTCACATATTTTGATTTTTTAATTTCTTTCAGGCTTCCTTTTTTGCAATTTTGCGAGGATCATTTCTTTACCCTACAAGCTATTCTCGGTTTACCACATACTCTAAACAAAGAAAACATCAAACTCTATGCAAACTTGGTAAAATCGATTCACCTTCAGTGCTTCGTCTCGGAGATGAACGTTTGTCTTAACTATCACCACATGGGATAATTTTAGGGCATTGTAAAGAAGAAAACTGCTGAACTTGAGTGACGCGCGATTAGCGCGCGCGCGCTCTTACATTTTGAACTTGTAACTTAACTTCGCGAGCAGTATCGCGCGTACGTTTATTCGCGTATGCGATTACAGTTTTTGAGAGGTCATTTTGTTTTCCGAGGATTGTACCGTTGAGACATGGCCGTGTTACCGTTTGGAGGTGTTATTTATGGACGATTAAAAGTATTTGTTGTTGAGGACTTTTTCGTCACCGCTTACGAACAGGCATTTGTTTTATTTTCAAAGGTATATTAAGAAGTGATCGATAAACTATGTGAAGAGCCTTTAAAAGAAGAATCTACTTTACTAATTTGAAAATTTCATGGCCTCTTATATCAGTGTTTAAAAGAGGGCCACAAAAAGGCGGCTTAATTGATACTAAGCATTTTAATTTTCTAAAAATTATTTTCGTAATTTCTCAGTTGTAAACGACACATCAGAGCTGTAATTCGGACAAATCATTTTGATGTATTAAAAACAGCTAGTTTTTTGTAAGATTTATGGAAACCATCACAATTGCAAACGAAAATCTGTAAACGTCAGCTTGTCATTGGCTTCTTCGCGTTTCTGCAAAGTATGAAATAGAGCTGTTTGAAAAACTGACGGGATGAAGGTTACCATTGCTCACTTTGTATTTGAAGTAGTCAGGCCCATCGTTTTTTCTCTTGGCTTGAATATGAATAAACAAAAGACAAATTAGTTAATCAATCAATCAATGGAAAATAAATCAATAAAAATTATTTTAAAGATTATTATTGATTATAATAATTATACATACCAAAAAGTGGCCCACGAGCCGCTAGGCGAGTGGGTCACTGATGTTCGTATCACATTTTGACGTCCTCTGTGATCTGTAACTGAACAGACGGACCACAAAATGGAATCTGTTTGTTTTATACAATAACAAGACTTCTGTACACTTCAGTATCGCTATTATAATAGCGCCGCTACCGGTGAGCCTACGTTGTTTTCATTTCGAGATAGTTTTCCGTAATCACGAAGCACTGTTAAACATACACAATATGAAGGAAAAATAAAATGTCAGCGAAAGAAACTGACATTTATTCCCTTTGTCTTTGTAAGCTTTAATTAAGGTAAGCGTTCAACGGCGTCCAACTGCCATTCATCGATTTTCCGTAGCGGCTTCAAACTACTAGAGCATCGGACAAACACTTACAGCTTTCGATAATTTTTCAAAGTAGTCACCGTCTACTTTAACGTGGCCCTCGGCTATTTTTTGGGAACGGAGGTGCTTTTTTCTAAATCGAGTTTTGGGCATGTAAACCTCAATCGATTTTTCTGATTTTTGGTAGTCGAAATAACAAATGTTCAAACTTTATAAAGCTTTAAATTATAGGGCAAACACGGCAAACGATCACGAGATATTAGCGCTTTTGAAAAAATATATTTATCACAAAAACGCGAATATTTTCCAAACGCGACGATAGATTTTTTTCGAATTAATGTCAACTATTTCAAATTATCCAAGTTTTAATGTGAGCAAGTTTCAACAAAATCGGCTGGGTAGAAATTGCTGCACAGTCGACTGTTGAATTTTTGCTTCAAAATATTATGCTTGTGTATAATTGGGAGCTGTTACAATAAAGTTTAAGTAATGCTCAGATCCCATGGATTATTTGAAAGCTTAATGCCAGCTAAAACGTTGCTGAAAAGTATGGAAAGATCGGAAACTCCTAGAAAAAGTTGTAAACGAATGAAGAGGAAGAGGTTTACGATGCGTAAATTGTGAATTTAAAATATTCATTTTTTTCGAATTAAAAAAAAATCTACCGATTGTTTTTATTTTATTTTTAAGTATGAGAAAATACAGCATGTATGCAAACGGCTTTATCTAGTTGCGTGTGTCTAATCTCGATGAAACGCGTCGAATTTTGCTCGCCAAGATGGCTAGTTCGCGTCTTCCATTTTGAAGCGCTTTGGAAACCCTCGCGTAACAGTAAATTATTCAAACTTGCGGCATTCTCAAGATTATTTAGCACCTGGAATTGAACATACCACGCCACATGCCCCATTCATTGCTAAATAAAATGCATGAATACAAAGCTCAGCCGCAATTTTATCCGTGGCATGTTTATTTCCAGGTGCTAAATAGTCTTGAGAATGCGGCAAGTTTGAATAATTTACTGTAACAAGAGCATTTTCAAAGCGCTCCAAAATGGAAGACGAGAAGTAGCTATCTTGGCGAGCCACATTCGACGAGTTTCATCGAGACTAGACAGACGGAACTAGATAAAGTCGTTTGCACATATGCTGTATTTTCTCATACTTGAAAATAAAAGAAAAAAAATCGGTAGATTTTTTTAATTCTAAAAAGAATGAATATTTTTAAATTCACAATTTACGCACCGTAAACCTCTTCTGCGTCATTTGTCTACAACTTTTGCTGGGAGTTTCCGATCTTTCCATACTTTTCAGCAACGTTTTAGCTGGCATTAAGCTTTCAAATAATCCATGGGATCTTAGCATTACTTAAACTTTGTTGTAACAGCTCCCAATTATACACAAGCATAATATTTTGAAGCAAAAATTCGACAGTCAACTGTGCGGCAATTTCTACCCAGCTGATTTCGTTGAAACTTGCTCACATTAAAACTTGGATAATTTGAACTACTTGACATGAATTCGAAAAAAATCTATCGTCGCGTTTGGAAAATATTCGCGTTTTTTTCATAAATTGTTTTTTTTAAAAACGCTAATACCTCGTGTTCGTTTATTTTGTTCGCCCTAAAGTTCAAAGCTTTATAAAATTTGAACATTTGTTATTTCGATTGCCAAAAATCAGAGAAATCGGTTAACGTTTACATGCCGAAAACTCGATTTAGAAAAGAGCACCTCCGTTCCCAGAAATAGCCGCGGGCCACCTTAAGCTTAGCTTGTTTAGTCCAGTTTAATGTCTTGAAAGGCGTAGAGTATTTTGCAGATTGTTCCTTTATGTAGATTTATAATTAAGCTGAACTTTCTCTTGTTGTTTTCGCTGCAAGTTTTGAAAAACTTTGCCAAGAAGACTGACTTGGACTATGAACTCTGATCACGCGCGCGAGCCACACCACAGTGACGTCATCTGTGTGCCTGTACTGTAACAGATGACAGGCATTAGTCAATCACAACGCGTGTTTGCAATGTGTTTGCTGAGTTCAGTAGAATTCCTGTGTTTCGCGTGACGGAATGACGAAGTGTAGTTTCTGAATCCATTATTGAAGTCGTTTTCTGTGAGTCCATTACTGCATTTGTCGACAATTAATTAACTTTATCACTTGTGGTTTACAGGTTACCTTCAGGTCTACTTACGTCAAAAGAGATACCGGTCTCACCGCAGGAACCAATGACCAGGCAGGCCAGGACGCGTACAATCAAGAGAAAGTAGTGGTCGAACAGGAGAGAACCGATGTGTACAACGGCCTACTAACTGTTAACTGGGTAGAATATAAGGCATCATCAGGACTGGAATTAAAAGACTACGACGTTGACAACTTTAATCTCGGACCGGTTGAAGCTTATTGCTCAGAAGACGGTGCAGTGGTCGAAAAGTGTGACTCGGTTGACGGCACTTGCAACCAGGACACGGGGTCAGTCACAAAATGCAGTAAGTACACAACAGCATAATTACACATTGGTTACTTGTATTGGTTTTAAACAAGGTGCAGTATCCAATGGAATGACTGTCATAGTAAGCAAGTAAAAATGGCTTGTCTCGCAATCGCGCTAATATACCTAATTGTTACTTATTTTCGCGGGACTTGATTTTCGTGATTCTCAAAAAATCGCGAAATTAAAGATTCGCGAAAAGTTTTCGCGAAAATTAACCACGCGAAACTTAATACCTTGCTATATAATTCTTTGGTCAACGTTAACGGTAGTTCACTCCCGGCCATAATAAACGTGTTGTCCACGTTCCGTATTCAAGTTTCAGCGCTCGCATGAATCATATATCATCTTCTTGCAGTTCTTGTAAGATCTCTTCAGCAAAGTTGTCAGTTTCGTTTTGTTATATAGTTTTGTTCACTGTCATTGGAAACTATTGCTATGGAAAATTAGAATCAGTTATGCCAATACTGTGACTAACAGTTTGTTAATGCAAATCAGTATTTTGACAATTTTCGCGAAATTTGGTTCCTTTGTCGTATTTTTTTGATGGCCAAATCGCAAAATTAAAGTCTCTCGAAATGTACCCGTTCCATTTTCGCGAAATTAAGTTCTCGCGAAGTTTAGTGTTTTGCTTACATGGGATGGCTTCCAGAGGCGAAACGTTGTACCACATAATCAGAACATAGAAATTATTGTGCAACATAGGTTTAGAGATTTTCTTTGATTGGTATTTGCAAGGTCCGTGTGAAAATAGCAACCAGTACCAGTACTATATGTAAAAGTCATTTTCTGCTGGTTATGAAAAAGGGGAATATTCGATTCGGAGTTGTTTTTTTTTTTTCTTTCCCAGCCAACGGCACAGTTGGTTCCCAGGATGTTACACAATCACGTTAGACGATGTTTGTCCAGAGGAAAATAATTTACTACCGCGATATCGCCATTTTATTGTATTTTTTCTTTAACACAACGAATGGGAATTAAAATACCTGTTTTCGTACAGTTTGCTGCCACAGACAAAGAGCAGAATTGTGCCCTGAAGTTTATTGTAGTGCACAGTGATCCAACGATGTTCCAACGTTGCGCTTGTTCCTTGTTACGCTTAGTGTTATTTGCCACCCGCAAAATACGTGTTTCATAATAGTTTTATTACCGTAAGGTACACAACAGTGGAATAAATAACGAACACTTCCGTCTACAGCAAATTTTTTTCTATTCTATAGCGCGCTGTCCGGTGGGGACTTATTACGACAGCAGCGCGGATGACTGTCTGTTGTGTCCAGAGGGTTCGTACAGTCCTAATGAAGGAGCGCTAGCATGTGAACTATGCCCAGAAGGAACGTGGACCTCAGGGACAAGGCAACAAAACTTTACGGCTTGTGCAGGTAATTTTTTGTGTCTCTCTAATTGCAGCTGTTTGAAAAAAAGCACTTAATATCATTAACCTTAAAGAGATTTAGCATGAGCATGACGTTTGTTTTTCCCGCGGACGGCAAAACGCCACTTCTGCCGTCAGTCGTTTGGCGTTTGCACACCAAAATGAGCAGATTTGTGTTTGGCGTGAATGTGTTTTTTCCCTATTTTTCTGGGGGATTTATCTCAGCATTCGATAAAAAGGTTAAAAAATGAAAGGCAAGCTCACGTTTGCCGTTTGCCGTATATCGTCATGCTTTACCTCTCTATTTATTTGTATTTTCATACGCCATCTTTTGCATTGTTTGCTTCAGTAAAAACTTCAAAGGAAAAGTTTCGAAAAACGAGCAGTTTCACACCAAATATGGTATCTTTCTCTTTTTCTCTTTTCTTTAAATTGCATGAGTTACAGTGCGACTATTCAAAGCCAGGCAACTAAGAAGAAAATTAATTACTTAATCAAAGATGGCGACTTTATTCGTGAACGAACCCAATTACGTTGAAGAATACAGACAACAGTTCTATAGCAAAATTTAAAAACCCAGCAAAGTTGCTGAAGATGCAGACCTCTCATGAAATTCTATAATTTTTTTGATTGATTGGTTTCGATCCTAAATTTGAGCAGATTCCAACGGTTCGTTTTCAAGCTAAATTTCTCAAGTTAAATTAATTTTTTTTCCAAGTGGCCCTGTTCGAGGAGCCATACTGCACAATCAAGAAAAAGCTGTTAATTTAATTAAATATCGGGTTATGAGAGATTCACATAGGACAGTCGGTAGCAAATTTCAATAGGCCATTTCCGAGTTCCCCTTTGCCTCATTTTCAAAACGAGTCCTCGTGCGAAACCATTGAAATGAAAATTAGTTTGATTTGCATGAAAATGGACGTGCAGATGAAACTCATTTTCATATAAATGATTTCGCACAATGACTCGTTTTGACACAGAGGCGGAAGGTAACTCGGAAATGGCCTATTAGGATCAAAAATTTGCACTGAAGTATTTTAAATGGTAACTCTTCGTTTACGTAATGTTAAATAAATGAGCAGCAATGTTTTATTAAGTTTAAAACAAGAGGCGCAACCGAGTGTTTTAGACTTGATAAAACACGAACTGCGAATCTTATTGAACAGCTTCAAAATCTTCTGGTATAGATCAACTCATTCTTGCACTAATATTTAGGTTTAGGGTTATTTTGGCCTAGAAAATTGGACACAAAGTTTAGCCGTGTCTTTATCAGATATTAAGACACTCATTGAACATTAATTTCTTTTGTATTTTCTTTATGAATTATTAATGAGTTTTTGAATATATTGTTAACTACTAAATAACAATTATTCCATGAGCGCGCGTTGGATATGAGGTGATGAATAACCAACGAGCGCGTAGCGCGAGTTGGTTATAATCACCTCATATCTAACAAGCGCGAATGGAATAATTGTTTTAGTAAATTCTCAACCTCAGTCATTCTTGTTGAACAATAAGCTTTTGACCTATACAAAGCGATTGTATGAAAAAGCGCGAAAAATCAGTGAAGCGCTGTGCACCCTGTAAGTTGAATGAAAGAGCGAGCGAGAGAAAAACTCTTCGAAAATAATCCTGGCTCAATCTCCTGTAAAGCTCTATTTATCGTGGAAAATCATGTCCAGCGACGCTGGTTAACGAGAGGATTCAGAGGAGAACATTTATGCAACTTAAATCGAGCACAAGTTTCTGAAGTTTTTATAGTCTGGCCGGCGATCGATCTCGCGGTTCATCAAGACTGAAAATTAACTGTGTTGAAAGGTGAGCTCAGAACCTATGAATTTCTCTGATTTAATGGGCATTGTTGATTACTGCATGGATGACCACGGATGAAGAGAGAGAGGGAGACTGATCTTCAAACAATTTCACAGAGTCGGAACTAGTGTTGTTTACGGTGGCGAAAATTTGTCGCTTCGTCTTCAACATTTAAGTTGTTGCGCTAGTTTATGCTTATTTACACGGATTTTCAATTAAATGTTTTACATCAAACTTTGTGCTTCTTAGTAGAGTTTTCTTTTCGCTTCATCGGGTAAATTATTTTGTATTATTTTGGCGAGTAAAAGTCCTCTTTTGTAAAAATTTCCTCTCGCGGCGAGCGACCTTGGCGAGCGAAATTGTAAATACAAAGCTCGTTCATTTTCCATATAAGGTAAAACTCCGACTAATGGATCATTAGCCAATCAGAAAGCTAGAAATGCAATAGTCGGAGCTGAGAATTTACTATTTAGAGATATTCGAATTAAGACGCTCGCTCTAGACGCATCAATGCTCCAACGCCCAACACCAAAAATTGTTTTTATCAGACAAACACGCAATAAAATAAATAAAATTAAATAATGAAGGGATGAGAACGCTGCTAGTGTAGAAAACATCAGCTAAGTTAATAGCTCCATCACATCAATTACGTTGTGATAAATAATTAAATTAAGGGTCCCAAGTGAAATTTACCATTTTGTTGTTGCAAATCCGGACTATTGAATAATAAAGCGCCCAAGACATTGTGACAAAATAGCTTGCAACAAAGGTGTAAAATAATTTATTCTTGACGTTCATTAATGGAATATAAATGCCCAAATTAAAAAAAAAAACACCACAATAATAAAGGGTGCTCCCAGTCATATTTTGCTGTAGCTGGAGTTCAGAGCTTATATTGTTGAAAATAAAAATAGAAATAGAAATTCAAACAAAACAATAGGGTTCTGAAACATTTTAACGACATGTCAGTGGATACAAAAAAGCACAAACAAGATAGTCACAAAAATGTTTGTGACTATCTTGTTTGTGCAGTTACCCCTTAGATAAATAAATAAATAAATAAATAAATAAATAAATAAATAAATAAATAAATAAATAAATAATAAATATTTATAATCCCTAAGTATGGTTGGAGAACTCTACTGCTGTTTATTCTAGTTCTACATATCCCTTGTGGAAAAAACTTTCATATAAAAGTGTGTATGTTTTTTTGTTTTTGTTTTTCAAAATTAATTTAATATTTAAAAGGCAATTTGGTGGTTTCCTCCCCGCTGTATAAGCTAAGTTACTAATAATTTAGTCTATTTAATCACTGCAGAGGAATGTGGTCCGGGATATTTCTCTTCAACTGGTATAGCCAAGTGCTTTACCTGTCCTACCGGAACCTACTCTGCAGAGCAACGAAACAAAGCCTGTATAAGCTGCCCAGCAGGAACTTCGACTGTTATAAGCGCCGCTAGTGGAATTGAGGATTGTGGAAGTAAGTGCATTCGCCTTTTCAATGCCTCCTGCTGTAATGTACATTTGTGAGTGATTACAAAAGACTGCTGGTTTCTTTAACAGTGCTACAAGCTGATCTACGTCCCATACAGCTAATGTTGACAACTTTACTGTTTCTTCTGACTTCTCTCAAAATTCCCCAACTTAACCGAATAAAAAGAAACAGATTTAAGCTAACTTAGTCATTTGCGATGATTTTACAAATGATCGCACCATACAAAAGAACATTATCTAAATGCTTGGACTTAAATTTTAAAATGACAAGGTGGGCACTTTTGACACTTCTCTATTTACAATTCACATATGTATATATTTCAGTGCAATGTGCTCCAGGAACATATTCAGAAAACGGAGTGGAACCATGCTTGCCTTGTCCTGCTGGTACCTATCAGACTGAAACTGGGCAAACCTCTTGTCTTCCTTGTCCGGGACAGGAGTCTACACATGGTACTGGGGCAGACTCTCTGGATTTCTGTACAGGTAGGACATCATAGTATTTGTGATATATATCGTCACTCACGCAAATCATCCAGACTACAAAAGTTCTAACTAGTTGCAGGCCTGTCAATCCGGTTAATTAGTAATTTATCCTCACTGCATACCTATTATTACATCGCGGTGAACTAAGTTATGGGAGGTGTCCGCCACTACAACTGTGGCAGCAAAAGTTTGCAGTGGGAAGAAAGGTTAGCGGCGTCAACTGCCACCAGGGGAGGACAGGGTGGGACGACAAAAGCTCCCTCCAAGGAAACGATGGCAAAATGACAAGATCAAGAAAAAGACCGGGAGAGCAGAGCTCAAAGCATCGTGCCCGCCCCTGAGGTGGAACTCGAGGGATTAAAATCGAATTCCGCGATGCACTAATTACGTATGCAGTGCAAATGGTGTATGCAGCAATGTTAAACTCCCTCCCGATCGTAGCCTTGTCTACAAATTGCTACATATGCCTCTAAAGATTCATCATGGGCTACACACGAAGCTTTTGACGTTAACGGTAAAATGATATTAGAGAGATGAAGCATGACACTATACGGCAACGGCAAACGCGAACTTGCCTTTTATTTTGTTACCTTTTGGTCGAATTCTTTAATAAATCCCTCAGAAAAATAGGGAAAAATCATACATTCACGACAAACTAAACCAACTGATTTCCGCGTACAAATGCCTAACTGTAGACAGCAGAAGTTTAATTTTTGCCGTTTGCGGGAAAAACAAACGTCATGCTTAATCTCTCTATTAATGCTCTTGTACATCTGTACCATACACTTGAGAAAGCCCATTTACTGTTCTTTTGGAGGGCCCCCACATATATTGGTAATGGTATGTCAATTTTCAATTGCAGAGGTAGACACTTGTGTTTCTAGTCCGTGCATAAATGGTGGAACATGTGTGAACACGAAAGAATCTTACCGCTGTGACTGCCCACCTGGATTCAGCGGAGAGAACTGCGAGAAAGAGACTAATGAGTGTCTCTCATCGCCATGTTATCAGGAATCCACATGTGTCAACAAGGTATCTTAGATAGATACTTCTGTGAAACCTGTTCAGGTTATTGCTATCTTTAATAGCTGTTATCTCGACCTGAATTATTAGCCTGTTAAAGTCTGTGTACGAGCCTAGTGGCCCATCAAGCCGGAGCTTATCCCGGTCTCCGTAGCATGAAGCGACTGGGAGTATTTCTACTCCCCCCTGGATGGGATGCTAGTCCATCGCAGGGTTACCCCCAGCAGTAAATTCGCTGGTACCCGTTTATACACCTGGTTGGAGAGAGGCACAATGAAAGTAAAGTGTCCTGCCTAAGAACACAAAGCACTGCCCCGGCCAGGGTTCGAACCCGGACCGTTCGATCCGGAGTCCAGCGCACTGACCTATAGACCTGAATTATAAAACTGAACTATAAAACAGATTATTAATCTGGGAATTTGACAGCTCGTGCATCGCAATAGGATCTCTCTATACGGTGCAAAATCGAACAGTTATGGAGTGTAGTAAATAGGTAACTTGCATTGCTTTATGAACTCCCAGGATTTTTTCAATTTCTTTTATGTTTATAAACATGAAAATAATAGTTTCTTCTACTTTGTATTCAGATGCACTGTTGTTAATCCAGTTTTCTAGCTGGTCCTTTAGTCATTCGGCATGGCCGGACTTTTAATGTTTGAAACGTGCTGCAATAACATCATATAGCATAAATAATCATTTTATCGAGATTTATACCATGCCATAGAAAATACAGCCAATCAGAATTCAGGAAAGCCGATGTATGTTCGACGGTATTAAACCTAGCCTTCCCAATCTGCGCAGCGATCTTATTCCAGGAAGAAATTTTATAGTAAGCGCATTATCTATCCATGTGGCGTGGTATAAAATAGTTATGAACACTTTCCTGTGGCATACCATGGAACAACCCAGTTGTCACATTTTCTTGGTATACGCACTCGCTTTATAAAAGCGACTCGTTGGATATCCCAAAGTGATACCGTAAAATTCCGGTTATAAGCCCTGCGCTTATACAACTTCGTAAGGGGTTTGGCTTAAAAACGGAGGGGCTTATATCCAGGGGGGGGGGGGGGGGGGATTATAAGCGGGATTAAAAAAAAAAAGCGCTTCGAAACGAGCCACAGCAGTGTTGATCGAAATACGTTTTGCATAATAAAGCAACATTTAGCCTTGTACAGTATTGTCATCCAGCAGAGGGGGGGGGGGGGGGGGGCTTATATCGGGGAGGGGGGGGGGGTTATAACCGGATGTATTTTTTTGTTGTTGTTTCCAGGTAGATGGGCCTATAACCGGGGGGCTTATAAGCGTGGGGGGTGGGTATAACCGAAATTTTACGGTACCACTCAAAAAATGGTGTATAACTAGTATTCGTCTATAACAAATTGGCAACGTTCATTTTTAGGTAAATGCTTTTGAATGCCTTTGCCCAGAGGAATTTACTGGAAACGAGTGCGACCTTCCGTACAGTCTGTGCAACCAACGTACGCCTTGTGTTAATGGAGGAACATGCATCGACAAAGCTGGAACATTTGCCTGTCAGTGTCCTCAGGGGTATAGTGGAACTTTTTGTGAGCTAAACGTGGACGAATGCGCTTCAAATCCTTGCCAAAATAACGGTGTGTGCATCAGTGGCTTGGATTCATACTCCTGCAAATGCCAGGGAGGATACAGCGGCAAGAACTGCCAGATCGATATCGATGACTGCGCGGCAACACCGTGTCAGAATGGCGGTACCTGTGTGGACGGTCTGAAGTCGTACAGTTGCCAGTGTCCAGCAGGTTATTCTGGTGTCAACTGTGAGCACGCCGTCGATCACTGCATAGGACAGCCATGTCGTAACGGTGGTACTTGTGTGAATACGCCGACAGGATTTAAGTGCACGTGCATGCCTTCATATTACAAATGTCTTTGTAATCAAGGTGGGATGATCAATCTTTGTAACTCTTGAATAAATGACTTAGTCAAGCCCTATGATATCTGTCGCGTACCACGAAGGGGGCGTTTAGTTAGTCAAGCTTTCCAAATATTCACCGCTTTATATTTGTTATTGCTTATTATATTTAAGTTATACATTTTTAGATCAATGAAACGAGTACGAATGTTACTGTTGACACCTGATAAGATTCCACACTATTGCACCATTTTCCAGTAGTTGTTTATTTCCATTTGTGCCTTCCCCCCAAAACAATTGTGGAAATAAAGTAAGTTTAGCCTAATGTATTTAGGAATATTTTGAAAAAATAGATGATTCAGTGAACCAAAACGTTATCACTGTATGCTTACCAGTGTGTAAACTACTGAAAACCCCCAAAAGACTAATTGAATAAACAACCTTACATGGATATTAATTATTACATTAATACATATGTCATAATTTATTTCAATTTTTTTCCAGAGCTTTCGTCCGACTACGATCTGTCTTTTCAAGTCAGACAGATCAAGTCATATTCCAAGATCAAAAAGCCAATTCCAGACCTTAACGCATTAACCATCGCTTTTTGGATGCGTACCAGCGATACTAACCCCGGAACAGTGATCTCGTACGCCACCAAAGTTGGCTATGTAGTGCAAGACAACGCATTAACCTTACAAGACTATGCTAGTTTCAATCTATTTGTAAACAACAAAACCGTCTACACCGGATTGAAAGTAAATGACGGTCAATGGCATCACGTGGCAGTCACGTGGGAGAGCGCTGGAGGGACATGGCACTCGTACAAAGACGGCGTAAACATAAGAAGTTCTTCTGAGGCTTTCCAACAAGGTGAAGTTATAACTGGCGGTGGTGTACTGATCCTTGGCCAAGAGCAAGACGAACTAGGTGGTGGGTTTAACACTCAAGAAGACTTTATCGGCGATATAAGCCAGATGAACATTTTTGACTACACCTTGTCCGCTAACGACATTTATAACCTGGCATACAGTTGTGATAATGTCAAAGGAAATGTTGCGGCCTGGGGCGACTTTAGACAGTTGTTGTTTGGAGACTACCACGTGACTGAAAAGTCTTATGCATGTGACTGTAAGTGTTCATTTCTTTGTAACAAGTTTTATTTTATATATATACATGCTTTAGGTAAATGCTCTCCTCCCCCCCCCCCCCCCCCCCCACCCCCCTCCCCGGCCCCATTTCCCCGTCAAACATCACTTTCGGTTTGCGGGCTTCATGAAATTTTAGTTTATTTGTTTAGTTCATTTCATTTTCGAAAATGGCGCATTGGTTGGAGCTCGGCCCGGTTTCGGTAATATTCAGCATGTCGCGAGCATGGGCAAAAAAAAATCTTGGTCCCCGACGGGATTGAAGCCATGACCTCCAAACACCGGGCGGGCGCTCTATCCACTGAGCTACGAGAACTCAATTGGTAGCTAGGCCATTTTACTAGGTTTATATGTGACACGCGTCCTGCATATTGCTAGGATCAGCAATGTCGATAGCGTCCTGTATGGTAAAAAATGAAGAAAGATTGTAAATTTTAAGCTTGGTAAATGAAATGTGAAAGATGAAATATTCAGATTTCGCGAGCGTGAGACAAAGAAAAAAATATGAGTCACTATACTGATGAGCTGTTAGTACTGAATTTAAAAAAGCGCAAATATAAGTAGCGCTGGTTTACGTGCTTTTGTATAATTAAGTAAAAGAAAAGACTATTCCAAGGGTTACTGAAACTACACCATTAAAATGATGTAATCACATAACAACGTCATATGTTTCAATCTCTTTTAGTCTCGGCTGAACAGCGAAAGTTCTCTCTAACTTACAACTCCTACATATCTGGAAGCGATGACAAAGTGGTGGATAACTCGTCTCCAGAATCTTGTGCGTCGTCTTGCCTGTCGGAAGCATCCTTCATTTGCAGGTCTTTTGACTTTGACAACACAACCGACAAATGTTATTTGAGCAGCAAATCAAGGATTAACAGTGCGCTGACAAGCTCATCAGACTACAGATTCTTTGAGCTAAGTAAGTACAACTTACATTTTTTTCCTGATGTGCCCATTTGATGGCGTGCAGTTACAATGTGACGCTATGCAACTCATCATGACTCCTGACTTTTCTAAGTCAGTTTTCGTTCGCAACTAAAAGCCATGTACTGACGCTGAACGTTCCTCGCCGGAGAAATGCAGGCCTGTTGCTCGCGGGTCAGCCATATAATAAACTTAATTAATGGCAATCCGTGAAGTCCTAGATGAAGGTTACTAACTTAACTGAAGTTTGACTTAACTGAAAAATACGAGCAATGAGCAAAATGTCCGCTCGTATTATATGTTAAACCATCGAATAAGGGATTTATTATTCCACTAAAAAATAAAGTTTAGTTCAGCCATTTTGTCGCTCCGCTTTTAGTCCATACTTTTTCCCTGTTCTACAGTGTAATAACGTGGCATATTTTGCGCGGTTTTTTTGCCCTAATATGGTAAAATGGCGCAATATTGAAATAATAAATAAGTAATATTGCTTTCTAGGTTGTCTTAAAAGCCTTGGAGTATCGTCAAGAAGTCGTATCCCAGACGCCGATATAACAGCATCAAGCCAGCTCGATTCCACGACCATCCCATCAGCAGGTCGCCTGAATGCACAGGCTGAGGTAGATACTCAGGGGGTGACAACTCAGACCGGAGGTTGGGTTGCCTCCAGTAATGACCAAAACCAGTGGCTGCAGATCAAGTTTGGCCAGATTTACCAGATTTCTGGGGTGACCACTCAAGGCAGAGCGGACGCTGCTCAATGGGTGAAGAGTTACAAACTCCAATACAGCACTGACGGATCAACTTGGACTTACTATTCTGACGTAAGTAATTCTTGGAATAAGCTTTTAAAGATAAATCAGTTTACGTCTGGATGGACGGATGGATGGATGAATGAACGGACGGACGGACGGACGGACGGACGGACGGACGGACGGACGGACGGACGGACGGACGGACGGACGGACGGACGGACGGACGGACGGACGGACGGACGGACGGACGGACGGACGGATGGATGGATAGAAAAATGGAGGGAGGGAGTGAAATGAATTAATAAATAATTGATGCATAATTTAAAAAGTGTTTGTTAATTCAGGAAACGATTTGAAGGAGAATTTATTCTGAAGTTTTGCAAATATTACTGCCTCAATAAAGAACCCGAAACAGATAATGTATAAGCTTTGTTTTCAGAGCAAAAGGTGATTTGTGAGCTTTTTGGCTATAGTAAAAAATAACCTAAAATCAAGTTATCACAAATGAAATCATGAAAAGAGAGAAGTCTAAAATCCGTCAAACAATACATCTTATTGGACGAAGTATCTTTTTACAGTAGAGATATTTAATTTAATTTCGACAGTCACTGACAGGGCATTGACAATTGCTATTATTAAGCACTAAATGCTGTGCGTCGTGAGCACTTCTTAACTCGTATATACATTTAAATTCTACAGACCCTTACTGGAAATACTGACCAAAACACGGAAGTACGTAATGAAGTTAGGGTGTTTGAAGCCATGTATCTTAGATTTAGACCACAAGAATGGAATGGACATATTTCGATGCGAGTAGACGTACATGGCTGTCCACAATGTAAGTTCTTTGATATATGATTAGTAAATGGGTATTGGGATTTTCTGGTGCAGTTCTTGGAGGATTGCTGCGTTCCGTTTTTTGGCCAATTCTGGTTGCACTTTATTAGATCTAAATTTTAATTTCGATTTCAGCCTAAATCGCTTGAATGTCAGAAAACTTCTGAAAAATAAAGTCTGCATAATTTAACAATGAAAATGCCTGATTTTGGTTTCGGGCAGAGGACTAGGATCTTATCTTTATGTTGTTGGTTAAATTCGTTTTCAGGCTGGCCATGTTTCCAACCTTTAACGCGATGATAACAATTTATTGGACTTCCTTCAAATGAATTCCAATTTATTTATGTCATTGTAAAAGTGTTATCGTCAGAGCGGCCAGCATTCTTATCAGTGTTGCTCCTAGAATATCCTTTGAGCATTCGTGCTTTGCGAGGTTACACCATCTTAGAATGATATGTAGCTATAGTTTTGTGAAAGTGTTCCTTTTTAATTCCGTCTGTGTAAATTGATGGACCAATTATCGCATTGCAGTAGGGCTCCTATTAAGAGTATTCTTGTTCTGTAGACATCGTCGAACCTGCGGATAACACCGACGAATGCAGCACGTCACCTTGTCAGAACGGAGGAACTTGTGTAGACAGATATAACGACTACTTGTGTTTGTGTCCAGCTGGCTATTCAGGAAATACTTGCCAGACAGGTGGGAATCAGCTGCAACTATTCCAACTAGACACGCGCAATCATGTCACATCGCTTATCTATCTTATTGGTTTTGTTAACGAGTGCAGAGAAACATATAAAAATTTCTGTTGTATTGAAATAATGTTGCCGTTTAAATACTATGCCAAAGAATTCTACTTTTGTTTTGTCTTTTAGCGACCAACTGTAAGGAGATCGGTGCACCAATTTATGGCACAAAATCTTCGTCCAATTACAACGCAGGCAGTACGATCACATTTACTTGTAATGCAGGATATACACTCCTGAAATCATCGTCTAGGACATGCGAAGGAGGAAGTTGGACTGGGTACCACCCGCAGTGTACAGGTATCTTTGTTCAATTGAAAGTCTCTCGGATGTCACATTTTACCACAGTTCGTCAGGATATGAACATGTAATTGTTCTAGACAATTTGTACGAAAATAAATGTACAAATACTAGTTTGTGTGGTGTATTCTGTATTTAGATACGGACGAGTGTTTCAATAGTCCTTGCAATCAGTGGTGTAAAAATACAAATGGAGGATACGTCTGCCATTGCCAGGAAGGCTACGAACTTCAAGGATTGACCACATGTGTCGGTAGGTTAATTAAAAGAGAGATCGCCAAGTCTATGTGGTTACAGATAGCTTACCTAAGCTAATAAGACGTGTCAACAAAAGATGACGGGTAACATAAATTGTTCAATTTTTTGGTGAGGGAAAGGAACTACAAAACTCCTTATTTTTACTTTTATTTTTAATTTTAAGTCATACTTGTATGCATCGGATTGTAATTAAGTAATTTAAATTTTTAAATGTTACTACATATGCATTTTCATATTTTTATTTTGGTCGGGCGGTTCTTACATCAGCTGCGGCCAGGCTCAGGAGATTGGCAATCACTCCCCACGTATCAACCAAAAGATAAAAAGGGGAGCGAATTGCTTTCTTCTTGGTGAGCTTAGATTTCTTCAAAACCCATCACAGAATCGAACTTATACGCCACTGGGAAACAAATATTGAAGTATGGATTTTTAATTCTATCTTTTGTTTCTTTCAGATATTGACGAATGTTCAACATCTAACGGGGGCTGTTCCCACTCGTGCCACAATTCTGCTGGTTCATTCTTATGTTCCTGCCCAAGTGGTCTCGAGTTGGATTCCGGGCAACGAAGTTGCAAAGGTGAAATTAGCTGTCAATGTCAAGCAAAATGTAGCTTATTGGCAAAATCAGTGAAATAAACCTTGTGCTATTAGAATTAGTTATTCAGAGATAATATTTCGGTGTCATAATAGTTTCTTTTAGCATTTTTTTAAGAGGCTAAAAGGTTACTAAAATTTTAAAACCAAACGCTTTCGACCGTACGTCGTCATCATCACTGATGATGACCGTACGGTCGAAAACGTTTGGTTTTAAAACTTTTAGTAACTTTTTAGCCTTTTTTATAAACAATATTTAGGTAGCTAGAAGGAATACAACTTCAATCTTAATTAATTTGTGGAATATTCTCCAGTATTGATTCGTGATATGGGGGTATAGTCATAGGTAAGGTATGCCTAATTAAATAATGCCAGGTATGTATTTGGACAATTCATTTTGATGAAAATAAACTACAACAAAGGCGGCATAGAGAACCTGGCTAAAATTAAGGTACAGTTGGTATCTTTCCCATACAAAAGACCACCCTACAACGTCTCTAAATGTTCCATGTTGCCGTTCTGGCTTGAAAAATGCTTTAATTATTAAGATGCGAAAGCGCGATATGTGCAGAGCACAAGGAAACTCGATGCGCCTAGAAAACCTTGGGATCACCAATGTAAGGTAAATATGTAATCTGGATATACCGTGTTATGTTTCACAAGATAAGACACAAACAAAGAGCTTTCAGTCCTTTTCTGGATAATAAAGAAAAAATATATACGTAAATGCAGAATGATAAAACAGGCAAAACTGGTAAACTGGAAGGCAGAAAGAACCGCAGACGTCGCCTCTTCTACTGATTCTACTGTTCGATATGTGGTAATACCTTTCTGTAGCCAAATCAACCATACCACTATTTTATTTCTAGATATCGATGAGTGTGCGACTTCAAATGGTGGATGCGAACACACATGCGTCAACACCTATGAGTCATTCTATTGCGGTTGTCGGCAGGGTTACACTTTGAGCGCAGACAACAAGAATTGTTTAGGTGAATAGTAATCTTAAGCGTTTTTATCAATATCTGTTTTTATGTTCTTCTTTTATTTACTGTTTAGACATTTCTGGGTTATACGTGGACTCTACTAGGGCTGCAAAGCATCCTGTACTCGTACCAGCTGTTGGAAACACTTATTTGTAGATATTTGGTATCCCTTTATATCTTGTGCATGGTGTCGACCCTAAACAACAGGGCGATGAAAACCTATCTCCGATAACGCCGCTAATAACAATTTTTTTTCGTCGAAATTATCAGCCATGACTCTAGAAGCAACATTCTCATTTTCCTCTAGCAATAGCTAAGAGAAAAAGAAAAGTATATGTATTCATTTTTATTGCTTTGGGACGTTTTCTGCTGACGACACATGTACACCACGACAACAAGGAATACAGCTAACGTTGCCACTCAGGTCTGCCTCTGATGGTAGCACAACCGCAAACAATATAATAATATTCCTATTCACTGACACCGAATATGGCATGCCATGATTTTAATTTCGTATCTTGTATCTGTGCAGCACTATCATGCCCTAGTTTGAGTAACCCAGCTAATGGCAACGTTGCACTGAGTTCCGGCCTCGCTTTGGGAAGCACAGCGACATACAATTGTAACAGTGGATACACAGTATCATTTACAGCAACAAGAAGCTGTCAAGCAGACGGACAATGGTCAGGGGGAGAACCTACTTGCATACGTAAGTGTTTGTCTAAGTCAGGTCAAAAAAGGATCCCTATAGGGTAAAGAAAATAACAGGCATCCAAGTAGTTCACATTCTGGCTCTTAAATAAACCAACACAAATTGTTACTGAACAGAAACTTGTAAGATTCTCAACTCTGGGAAACTGATCAGTTGGATATTGACAAAACGTGAAGGAATTGATTCGGAACCACCGAACACTAATCTGATTCATGTAGTTAGTGACAGGGAGGAGGATTTGAACCAACCGCTAAGCCACTTTCGCTACCTCAAAGAACAGCTAGACAATGGCAAACTAACGATTTGTAAAGGTAATCACATGATTTCGAGTGCAATTTGGGATAAATCAGCACGAGTAAATTTTTCAAAGGCTAACCAAATTGCACGAGCCCTTAGGGCGAGTGCAATTTGTAGTCTTTGATTTATCCCAAATTGCACGAGAGAAATCATGTGATTACTTGTTAATAATACACATACAAAAATTTCTCCGCAAGTGGATGACAAACAAGACGTGTTCGGTCGCTTACCTTTCCGAATCGTTGTTAAAACATTACGGAGTTGCCAGGCTTTGTAAATCCAGATACTGCCACGGAATTTTAAAGCTCCCTTTCATGCATTATCAGGTGCTTTTATCCTCATTCAGTTACATGGGAATCAGCTGAAATGTGCGACTTCAATTCAGGCTTGTAATCTTCCTTCTTTACGAGCTGTCGCGAAAGAAAATCCTCGATTGGTAGCTTTCAGTAGTTTCGTGGAGCCTCTTTTGTGCTGCACAAACGTCCAGTTGCTAGTACATTGGTTTATACACTGATAATTTTCGTTAAATCGGTCAAACTTTGCATTAATTGCTGTTTTTGCTCTCTCCAAACCCTCCGACAGCGGCCGCCATTTTGTTTGGCGCGCTTTAGCGACTTTCCTGTCAATCAATTTAATTTCAACTTTCTGCACTCAATTTCATCTTTTTGCACTCAATTTCAACTTTCTGCACTGTTTGGGATTAATTGACGTGCTCTCAGCCAATGAGCTTGCTGAAATTTTTGCATGCGTATTATTAAAGACGGAATCCATCAGGAAATCGAGTAGTATTAATTTAGTTGGACAAAAATTGACTACCAGAATAATGTAAATCCTATTGCGTTATTTTCTACCCTTTTCAAAAGCTCAAGATGAAAGAAATCATCCGTGATAGCCCCAACAACAATGTCTTATCAGAGCCTGAGGAAATGAATTTTTTAAAAAGTTATAGCTATAGCTATAGCTAAAATCCCACGTGCAGCTATTTCGACTCTTACGCGATTCAGTGGAATTCAGTGGAGCTTCGAAGTTTGTTTTAGAGGGTTCGGTGTTGTTAGAAATGATTAAGACGGAATCCACCAGGAAGTCGAGCAATATTTATTTAAGTTGGACAAAAATCAAGTACCAGAATAATTTAAATCCTATTGCGTTATTTTCTACCCTAAATAAAAGGTAAAGATGTAAGTAATTATCACTGATAACACCAACAACAATTTCTTATCAGAGTCTTAGAAAATGAATTTCAAAGTTCACAAGCTATAGGGAAATTCTCACGTGCAGCCATTTTGTAAAATCGTCTTTAAGCGATTCAGTGGAATTCAGTGAAATTTCAAAATTTGTTTTCGGTGTTTGGTGTTGTTAGAAAAGATTTCTTTTGATAAGATATTTGAAGCAGTAACACAAAAGTTTGCAATAAGGTGTAAATAATTTTGGTACAACAATTTCTTATCAGAGACTGAGAAAATGAAATTTAATGTTCACAAACTATAGGCAAAAGCTCGCGTCTTTTAGGCGATTTAGTGGAATTCAGCGGAACTTCGAGATTGGTTTTCGATGTTTGGTGTTGTTAGAAAAGATTTCTTTTGATAAGATATTTGAAGCAGTAACACAAAAGCTTGCAATAAGGTGTAAATAATTTTGGTACATAATTTTGTCCAACAACTACTCGAAGTCCTGGCGGATTCCGTCTTAATTTGATATTTTTGATATTTGAAACAATACAAAAGTTTGTAACAAGGTGTAAATAATTTTTGGTACATAATTTAATTTGCCCAATAAATATTCCAAGTCCTGGCGGATTTTGGTCTTAAAAACTTATTAGAAGCTGGGAAGTTTGATCATGATAAAGCACTTTTTATTTTACCAAAGTTGGAAATCAGCGTAGGTTCTTTCCCTACATACCTCCCAAACATGGGCAGTAGAGGGCTTAAAGTGCACATTTAGCGCAACCAGGATAACCAGAACGATATGCCTATAGCGTGTTGATGCTCTCAATGCACCATTCATTTATTTATTGTTTATAATCCCTTAATTAATGAAATGCAAACATAAAAAACTCAAAAATGAGTTTTTTTTCCTATAACGTTCAGGTGTTCACTGTGCGGAAATTGGTGAAGTAGGAAATGCCGACCCAGTTGTTCTAACCGGAGTGGTTGACAACCAAAATGTTCTTGGAACTCAGGCCAGCTTCACGTGTAAGCAAAATTACGCGATGGTGGGCGATGCAGTAAGAACGTGCCAGCAAGATGGAACGTGGAGCGGAACACAACCAAGATGCATTGGTATGTTATGATAGAGCATTAGGAACACAACCAAGATGCATTTTTATGTTATGATAGAGCACTAGGTCCAATTGTCATACATCTAAACCTCCTCGCTTTCAACAGGTTGAGGTCTCGTTTAGGATTGCACTTGAAGAAGTGAGAAAAAACGAGAGGTCGCCGGACAGTGTTGTTGGTCTTCCCTATCCAATATGAAAAAAAATAACATTTTTCATTAGAAAACTGTTTGAGCTTTGCCTAGATTGGTCTTCTCTATGGGTTTTATTCGAATTTTCCAATGATATTTCTCGTCCTTTTCGTGTCGGTGACCCCACCTGGAGTGTTTATATAGTCATTAGAAGGAAAGGAGCCTAAAAAAATATAAAAGTACTTAAAAAAAACGATGCAGTTAATCTGAAATTCCTGCGAGTACGTTCTTTTTAAACTCTCCAAACGGTATTGATTAGAACATTAACGATAATTGTGAGGGAAATTTCGCGTAGCTTTCGTTTCTCCTCATGTGCATTACCATAACGATTTTGTTCTTAAAATTGAACATTTTCAGTTTTCACAAATGAATTCGCCCATATTTAAAATGGTCGAGTATGATTTACCCATTTTCTTCACCAGAGATTTTGATGTTAGAAGTCTGTAATTTTGTTTGTTACCTGGCAACCACACGGCTATTGACTTCAATCTTCTGACCAAATACTATCCTCAGAAAAAATGAAAGAAATATGACCCAATTCAAAGCTCGGCCTCACTTTCCAGGATCAACATCTAAAACTTTATCTTAGCTCTTTGTTGTTGTTAATTGCAGCTGCCTTCTGTAGTCCAGTCCCAGTCCCTGATAACGGCGAGGTTCAAGGTTATCGGTATGAGCTGGGCGCCACCCTACGTATCAGCTGTGACGATGGATACGATCTGGTACCATCAAGTTCGTCGTTTAGAACTTGTGTCTCCGATGGCCAAGGAGGAGGAGAATGGTCAGAACAGGATCCTGTGTGCCAACGTGAGTTTTTCACTTATAGACCTTACACGATAAAGAGAGATGGGATTTGAACCCACAACCTTCCGCATACTACAGTCAACTCTCGACTTGCGGACACCTCGCTATTACAGAAACTCGCTGTTACGGAAGAAATCCAGATCCCGGCGAAAGCTGCAGAAATTTGATTGGTAATACCTCCCGCTATTACGGACTCTCGCTATTACTGAATCACGAACACTTTCGTGGTACCAATGAGTAACAATATTGTTTTAACTCTCGATAAAGCGGACACCATTAAATTCTCATCTAATATCATTACGTCAAAGTGCAGTCTGGTGCTTTTTATTTGTCAGAACACACTTCAAAAGACTATATTTATATTATTTATAATATTTATTTTTTGCAGCATTTCCTGCATTAGCTGTACAACAGAACGTAAAGGATTACGCTTTTGTCTTTAAGACTCTATAGGACAGATCAAACCCTCACCCTCCAATCACAACGACTACTTAGCAGTTTCACCACTTTTTGACAAGCTCGTTATAGTCTATATTATTACTCTTGCTATTACAGGCACTAAACGAGGCCCCCACTAGTGTCCAGGATTGAACGCTAATATTGTTTCATAAATACTTCATGTTTAACTGGGTTATTTGATATTTTCATATTACTTCATATTTGACGTAATTTTGTGTGTTTTGGTGAACTTTTATCAACGAGGACACTGTGTGATACCTATCATAAAGAGCGTGCCTCTCACTAGCGTTCGATCCTGGACATATCTGTAGTGATGATCAGTGGTCCTTACACAGTAGACCTTATACCTTTTTAAAGTAGATATCTTGTATTGAAAGAACATTTTTTGACGATAATGCAGAGCGTAGGATAAAAGGGTGGGCACCAGTTGAGTGACCAAATTCATTGGCATCATTTTTTGAAACTTTCAGTGGTGGACTGTGGCGACCCTGGCGATCCTTATGGTGGGTACCGTCACATAGCGACTGACACTAAGTACCAGTCCATTGTGACATACACATGCCAACCAGACCATCATCTGGAGGGAGAGGACAGTCAAGTTTGTGAAGCCAGTGGACTATGGAGTGGTTCAAAACCTGTTTGTCTAGGCATGTACTGTAAATAATTCCCTTTGTTACAATGTAAGGGTACAATTGCGAATTCGATGTTTCATCTCACAGCACTAATACTAGAAACTGAAAAAAAAAAACAGAATTAACTCTATAGTAATTTGGAGTGCTGGAAAATAACATAGGAATTTCTTTCTGAGTGTTCAGCCCTTAGAAAAATCCCAGGAAGCAAACAAATTCTTTGACCTGTGCGGAATTCGAATATATACAGAGGCTCCTCCGGATTAGATGGCCGTGGCTCTATCTACTAAGTTGCAAGAACCGCACGATAGCAGATTGTGGTAATCAATGACATGTTTCCAAGGCGAAATGGGAGTATCAATTTGACCAATTAACACTTAAACACATTTTAGAACCTTTTGTAGGCATCGCAATTACCTCTTTAAGGGAAAGATTTCAATTTTATCCATGAAACCCGTGACATTCGGAGCTCCTTTAAATCCTTTTGGACGGTCGATTCTCAAAATTAGCCTCATTTTAATGGCCACGATAGCAACATTTTATTTGTTGGGCCTTTCAAGCTTATTTTGTCTCCAATACCGGCAGAGCGTTCCTGTGGTAATCCTGGTATCCCTGATAATGGAAAGAAGAATGCATCGACCTACCAATATGGCTACTCCATCGAGTTCGAGTGTGACGTCGGGTACACCTTGCAGGGATCTCAGGTTCGTACGTGTCAAACTGACGGCCAATGGACTGGTACACAACCTACGTGCCAAAGTAAGTTAAACACTTTCAGCGTTATTTTCTTTGACTGAAAATGGTAGTTCATCAAACATTTTGTGAGCAAGGGATTAGCTAGTACTCCCCGATTACATGAAATATGTAAGTACGTGTGGCGCCGATGAATATGATTTGCAAGACGATGTGGGATAAAGATAGGTACAGGTGTCAACCCAAATAGGATGCTAAAATAATATAAAAATTTATGTACAAGCTACTGCCAGAGAATTACCCATTGCCTCAAAAAATATGGTTTCTATGACAAAATGAATGAATGACAATGAATTCCGTAAGCAATGACATTTTAAGGTTCTTACAACTGTCATTGGTAGCATTTCATTAACTATATTGAAAACGCTTTTAACTTTGGACTCAGAAAATGCTGATTCCATTCCCTACCCCAGCCTGAATATGGCTAAGAAGAAAATTGTCTAATTTTTAGTTGCTGACTGTGGCGATCCTGGTGTACCGACTAATGGAGTCAGATATGGAGATTCTTTCACCTACCGGAGCATAGTAGTGCTGGAATGTAATCCTCAGTACAAACTTGTTGGCGACCTCACCAGGACCTGCCAAGCAGATGGCACGTGGACCGGAACTCAACCCACCTGTCAGCGTAAGTAATAGCCTATTTTTTATGGCAGGACATACAATAGGTTTTTTATTCGGAGCCCATTCATAGCCAAGTAATACCTTGATGTATCTTTGTTTCGCGACCACTATAAGGTGTACGTATGTGTGCATGTTGCCTCCTCGTGTCCTTCATACCAATTCCTTCCACACACTACAGTCTAGGAACACCTATCAATAAGAAAGAGAATCACATTGATTTCAGAAACGAGCTGCGGAGAATTCTTAAGTGGCCCAAGTGGTACGGTGTCATCCTCAAACTACCCCGGTAATTACAACGACGACGAATACTGCACGTGGCAGATACAAGTTCCTGTGAACAAGAAAGTCAGGCTTGACTTCACTGAGTTCAAGACGGAGACTGGTAAAGATTACTTGCTCATCTATGATACAAGCGAATACGAGAGTCCCACTATCGTGTTTGACGGAACAACTTACATACCGCCATCGTTCACTTCATCCGGGAATGTGGTGCGAGTGAGATTCATCAGTGATGGGGAAACAAATAGGAAAGGATTTAGTTTCAACTACAAACAAGTTGGTAAGTAAAATCAATCAGAATGAATAATTGACAGCTCTGATGTTTTCTAGGTATTGGACCGAGTAACATTTCCACTAACAAATTTTAAGCTTATAACGTCGTGGAGTAAATATCTTACCAACCAAGCTTGATAAACTGTGAGGTCCCAGAAGTGCCTCAGTTTCTCTGATTCTAAAAACCTCTGGTGTCCCTCTTTCTGGAGGAAGAGAAAAACGGGAAATCAGTGGAACAAGGTTGTGATATTTTTTAAGGTTACCGTATACCTTTGAGGGTGTCTCGCGTCTAAACGATATAGCGCAGTCGGAATAACTTGTAGACAGCTAAAACCCTATATCAAATTAAAGCTTATTGAGCTGGCTTTCAATCTATAAAAACCATTTTGTAGTAGAATGAAATGTCAATCTTTTAGGAACCTCGAAACACAAGCGCCTGAGTCGCCTTTTGAAGGCTACAAGTCAAAGCGAATTTAGTATTTCGCTAATTTGACTTGTTCTTTGGTTTCCGTACCCCAAGCGCTAAGAAAACGTGTCGGCGTTTTGTCATATTCAATTGCAATAAAAAGATACAAGACATTTCGCAAATAGGTCTAAAACGCACTGGAGTGATCATACAAAAATCACTCCCGTAGAAAAAGTATACAAAAATAAAAAAATCGCCGACACGCTTTTGTTATTAACATGTTAAACTAGCTGCTCGCCAAATTTGACGTAGAAGGGGCAAATTCCTTTGGAGTTGTAGCTCTTTAAAGTGTCGCGTTCAGAGCGAAAAATTGATTTCAGGAAACAGCGCTTAAAAAAAATATCTTGCAATGCAAACAAACGCCGCCCACATGAAGCTTGCAACACCTTCTCGAATAACAAGGCCAATGAGTGCGCGAGAATGGCGGCTCTCGTGATACTTCCCGCGAAAACTGTCTCGGTTGAGTGCATACACGTCATATAGGTGTCACTCTAAAGAAGAATTTTTACTTCCGGTCAAAAACGAAATATGCTCATTTCTCCGCCGATATTCACTCTTTTTCAAAACTTTTTTTTTTTAATGAAAGATCACACTTGGACTATTATTTGGATGTAAAAATCCGATTTCGGGTAAAATTGTCGATCTGAAGGTATACTGTAACCAGAAGTCCATAACTAGAAGTCTACATCTCTGGTAATAGGCTTTGAGATATGTCTTTCGCGTGTACCTCGCGCTCCTCGCGTGTAGGCTATTTTTAGAACAGCTTTGCCGCGAACAAGTAGCCAATCACATTGAAGAATTTTTTAATTCGCGCCTTTGATTGGTTGAACAAATTTTTGAAGAAAAGCAGAACTGCAGAGGACGAAGAGGACGAGTGAACTCGAGCGAACGGCATTACGAAATTTCTGTTTGTTGGTCATCGTAATTTCCGTTTTGTGAGGATTAAATCGTCCGGACAAGAATCATCAGGCCATCTTTCATCGATGACGATAGCATCGAAGTTGTAAAACTTCGGAGCATCCAAATAAGCGAGAGGACCTCAGGGTTTTGGAGTCAGAATACGAAATGGTAGCGGGCAAGATAGACTAATTCCGAGTGAAATTCAAAATGCGAAGACACTAAAGATTAATGGTACTCTCAAGATGAAGACAGGCATTAAGAGGGCAAGTGCATTTTGGCACAGGTTCGTTGCTATTTTGAAAAACAAAACCGTGGTCCCTGAAGCGCTCAACATCGAGCGCGGAATGAACAGAATGAAGTTTGATTCGTTTGAGAACAACATTTAGAGAAAACGACAAGTTTGGCGAGTTTCGCATGTTTTTGGAATTATAAGGACGGCATGAAAACAAAAGACTGACTAAGGTAATGTACTTGTTTTAATATGAATAGAAATACGAGTTTAATTCATCGAACAATGATGATTTCATTCACATCCGTCAAAAGTTTAATTCAAGTTGTGCTTCTCGGGCACTTCGCAGTGTGCAGCTATTGTGTTGTGTATGTTGTTCAGTATTTTAACACGAGGATATGCTGTACAAAATAAAGACACACTTAACTACTAAAAGTTTGGGGAACTTCTGTTCATAAATTCTCTCGTAAATTATAAAAAGTCGACCTGTTTGTTTTGTGAGTTTGTGTACTGAAACCCGGCGACGGGTTGCTTTTTCACTCGCCTTCAAATGCCACTGAACAGACGTTTGAAATCACTATCTACGATACTACTTCAGTCGAAATGTAAGAATTAAAGAGAATGGCCTGTCAAGTGTTTTGATGTGATTTGATTTATTGCACCTGCCACTTTCCAAAATATTCGGCCGCAACTTAGAACTCCAATCGTGTCGAAATAGTGGGTTACGTCATTTTCTCGCGAGACATCAGTTTCTAAAAATAGCCTACACGCGAAAGACATAGCACGCGCCCCAATACCAGATGTAGACTTCTAGTTATGGACTTCTGCTGTAACCTTAAGTACGATGCTTTTATTTGTAAAAGACATTTCACCTGCAAACAAAATTCCCTTCTGACTACGAGGCAATCCGACCACGATGCATTGTCAACCAATTAAGGCTGTGCTATACGAGGCAGTGTTCCTTTCAACCTTCAACGTAACGAAATCTTACGCATGAGAAACATTGCAAGATTCAAAGGGGCTGTCACACGCAATTTCTGTTGACAACTCACACGCATGCAGCAACTTTTCTTCAAACGTTGCAAAAAGTAGAGGATGGTTCTACTTTTCTTGAAACTTGCAACGCAACATTTTTTTGCATCGTAGGTTGTAAAAATGGGGAGCTACACGCGAAATGTTTTTGGCAACTGTAAGTTGTTGCGTTGCAATTATATTTGCCAGAAAAAAATATCACTTCGTGTAGGACGGTCTCTATTGACTTTTTTTCCCATTTATAGCCTCCATGAATAAGCATCGATTAAATACTGCTCTTTGTACGTCCGTAGTCCCTAGGTAAGATTCAATCTACCGCATGGATAACACTATTTTTGGACAAAATTCTGCCAAAACAAATGCTGAGATCTTTCATTCCTCTTTGAATTCCTCAATTGTGGAATTCATTGCCCCTCTAGCCTGCGTAAACGTTTAGTCAAATGATTTGCTAAAGTTGTGCTATTCCTTATGACTAGACCATAGGATTTGGACCAATTTGGTTGCAATGCTGAGTCAAGTCTACACTTATACTCAGCAAAATAACTAACAGCTAATCTTGCATGTGACGTAACATCCTAGATACATCCTGCGGAGGCGTTTACAAAGACGGAAGTGGCACGATCTCGTCCCCTGGCTTCCCGAATGGCTACGAAAATAACCTCGATTGCGTGTGGTTAGTGTATCGCACAGTTGATATCCCCGACTTTATCTTCACTGACTTCGAGACGGAAAGTAATTATGACTTGGTGAAGATTTCCGCTGGAAGGTTAGCACTTTTGAACGTTCTATGATCCTGCATGCTCTTAGCTAGTGATTGTTACGCTTTGTTAACTCTAGCGTCCAAGTCGCAGATCTCGCGGTATGGCAATAAGAAATGGACATAGAAATTATCCCTCCTTCCCTGTAAAATTTCGTTTTTTGGGTGAAAGAACATGTAGTTTTAATGGTTACGTTACAAAGACTTTTCTACACCTGTTTTAGAGGCCCGTTTTTACGTCCAATTCCGTATTCAAAATCTTGCTTTTGTTATTAAAACAATGCTAGGCCAGTGGTTTCTGTAACTCCGGTTCCTGAAGCATGAAGCGACTAGCAGTATTCATTCCCTCTAGATGTTCTAACAGTTCGACGATCTCCATGCATTTCTAGTATATTTTGGGTAAAAAAAGACGATGTGAGCGCACAACACCAAAATCCCGGTCATCGCTTGAGCCTGTACGCCTCGATAACGATTCCAATTACAACTAACCAAAAGACAATTGCGACCTTTATTTAAGCAACTAATCATCATCATCATCATCATTGTCTTCGTCGTTGATGTCGTCGTCGTCATCATCATTACCATCATACTGTCGTCGTCATCATCATCGTCATTATCGATATTTATTTTTATTTTGGATATTTTAATCATTTAAATTTTTTTAATCATTGTTGAATTTTTTTACAGAATGGGTGAAACTGTGTTAACAAACGGCTGGGGAGGGCACAACATTCCTGCCGAGTCTTTCTATTACAGTGGAAAGTATCACCTGTGGATCCAATTTACCACCAACGGCGTCAACTCAGATGGCCTGAGCCATAAAGGGTGGAGTGGTTCGTACCAAAAGTACTGGCCTTATGTAAGCGCCTAGAAGACGTGAATGTAAAGGGAAACTGGAGGTGCTTAAAAGTAGCCGGGCGTTCATGGGAACAAAACTATGGGTTCGCAATATTGTAGATGATTAATCCTGTACTAGGCAGGAAATATTACGCACAACGAGGTATTAATAAAGAACGGCTTCCAGTACTTACTGTATTGTCATTTTATTCTTCTGCTTCTTTGCTTATTAAGCTCCTTGTCAAATCGTTAGGTATTTAATTCCATATTTCCCTATCCATTTCTTTGTATGTTCAAGCAAATTCATATCCAACAAGCGCGAGTGGAATAATTGTTTTATTAAAAACGCCCAAACGAATTGCAATATTTGAGCTCCCCAGCTGTTTTTGTTGACGCGTATTGGCTACGATATTTGTGGTTTATGTTATATGAGCTCATATACCTTTGGCTGTTAACCAATCAAAACTCAGGAATTGCAATGTACCATTGCAGCTAGTTTTTAATAATAAATAGTATACAGTAAACTTTGGGTTAAAAACAATCGTAATCGTACTCCGATCTGATGAATACCCTTACTTAAGCAGACCGTTTTGTACCCTTGTTCTACTATTCTTGACCCTTCCATAGTATTTACTCGTTAGTTCAAGGCTGATCGAGGTCTTCCCTCTGCTGGCGTTGTCTAGTGCATGCGGTGATTACCGTTAGTCAGAACTGGCCGGTCAGACTGGTATATTCGAGAACAGAATTCCCTGTTACTCAGAATTGTCTTGTAGAAATCTTTCAATGCATAAATATCATGAACTGCTGTGGTAAATTTTTGGAAAAATCTCACGAATAAGGTCAATTTGACATTCAAAACCACCGGACCAGCCGGCCAGTCCAAAGTACTTTATGATTTCCTTTGTTGATCCTTAACAGTTACTACTTGTTTCCCTAGTTCTCCAGCATCTATCTTTTACCCTTAGCGCCACCGGTTTTCCTCCACCTTGAAACCTGACAGGGTCTCGTACGGGTTGGTTACCCGACCCTTAAAAGCACTTCTAGTTGTTGGTCCTGAAGAGAGTCTGAAGAGGTCTCCTTATTGACCCCTTGTGCTACCATAGGATTTACTTCCTGAACGTAATCTTCTCGTTTGATACAACGCTATAGTCCGATGCAATAGCAGTACCTCTGGAAGATCTTACATCCTGAAGTGAACCTGTTGATGTCTTTCGCGCACATATTTCCCTATCCCTTCTTCTTTATATTTTAAAACACCACAATTATATATGGTGTTTATAGAACAGGAAAAGTTCAAACACATTTCGAGAACAAAATAAAGAAGAAGAAAAAATGCCAACTAAAATTTCAAGGAATTCATTTCAATCTCTCTATTATGAGAAGCCTGAAGACGATTTCGTCCTTGTTGCCAAGCGTTTCAAGCGATGTGTTTGTAAAGGTTTGATGTGCACAATTTTGTTCTTTCCTGTCCTTGGATTACGAAGGGTGTAACGAAAATATGACCAACCATAAGAGGCAGCACCTGAAAATGAAAAGAACAATTTTGGAATTACGTATTAACCCTGGCCTCGGAAATACAGATGGGAGTGGTGGTGGATTCCACCACTTCCCCTTCCCCGTGAGGTTTCTCGCAAATTTGAAAAGGCGACTTATTACTCTATGATGCTGAAACGTTCAGTAGCTGTTCATCCATCCCTCGCAAAATTTGGTATGTCAAGTAATATTCAGCTATTTTGGGAAAGGTTGTCTGAGAAAGGCACCAAAGTGCACGAGACAAGACCAAGAGGTGGTCTGGGTATTCACTGGAATCTTGCACATTGGCCTAGACGAAATAAACAAGTTTGCATTTTTGCACGTGACCAATTTGTTTTTCCTCTCAGGAGGCCTTTATCTGTAGCTTTACTTTTACTGTCGCATGTCTTTGAGTGGGCAAAATTCTTCTAAAATTGAGCGTGGCTAATCGCACCTTGTTTCCAAATGTCTGAAGAAAATGGAAACGTACAAATTCGCGTTCGTCTTGTCGTTATATCTCATTAGTATTCACATTAAGCACGTGCAGTATAGCTCTATACTTCTACCCATACTACCTTCCGGCCTTGTCGCGTGAACCTTTGTGCTTTTTTCCTTCAACCTTTCTCGAAATAGCTGTATCAAACACGAGAGACCGTGTTCCATTACATTTCTGAATACCGAGAAAGTTACTTCGATAGCAGTGTTTACAAGTGTTGTCATACCATGTCTGCCATCCTTTGTTACAGTTATCAATCCTCCTCTGAAGGTCGGATAATATCGCGCTATTTTCTTTAAAGCCATTCTAGCAGCTGTTGTTAGACTATAACCCTGACGGAGAAGCTCAACAGCATGGAAACTATATATGAAACAAACAAAAAAATGTGTCAACATACAGTTACATAAGCTTTTGTAGCGCGCGCGTTAGCTGGCTTTAGGTTGCCTCTAACGTTATCCATGGTGCTGTTTAACATGGTCGTGATGAAGTCACCTACAGAACTTAATTAATGCACTTATCGAAAGTCCCCGTTCGAACACATCGGGTTTAATTCCAAGCCTGAGGTTTTGGACAAGGGGTTTTACTCTCATAGCCCCTCTCCCCAGAGCGGTCTAAAAATAGCTAAACCCTGCGATGGACTAGAACCCCTTTAGAGTAGAGCGAGTATGCGTTTTACTTATAATGAAGAAGAACGAAATTAAACAAGAAGTTCAACAATGAAAGGGATGGCATCTCCCACATTTCCCATCATTCGGGCGCAAAATGCAAATTGTGCTATTGCAGTCATGGGATGTTGTGGAGTCAAGCGTCCTGCAAACCGTACTGGCTTCAAATGAAATTGTTGTTATTGTTGTCCAAAATTTCATGAAACCAAAATATACCTTTGGCAAAAATGTGAAGTAACTTGCAAGTGTTTAAACAGAGTATTCTTTGCAAAAATGAAATACCATTTAGCATTATAGCTGCCTCAGAAAATTGTAATGTTAGTTGAAGGTAATGTAAATACTTCAACTATATATTCTTGCCATTTTCTTCCTGCATTGTATTTACACAAACGTCTGTAACATAATCTGTTTTGAAATGGAGGGATAAAAAAATTACAAAATACAATCCTATTCAGCCTGTTAAGATCGGAAGATCGTTTGCTACATTGACGACATAACATGTGTCATGAACAATGGCGATCACCAGAGTATCAAGTTAATATTTCATAATTCCTCCTCGCCACGCCCTTCACCGCGAAAACGACCGTCATGCTTTGCGTTTTCAGCATACCTGGGTAGAAACTTTAGCAGAACATCTCCGTCACCAGTCCCCGCAGCTCCACCAACGTCCTTATCCACATAAGCTCCGGCTCCAGGTATGGAAGAGTCCCCGACCCGACTAGAACAGTAAAAGATAAGATAGATTAGCTTGCAGGAACGCTATGACCAGTAACCGTAACGGAAAAGAGCGATCGAAATGGAAGTGCAGATAACTTTATTTTTTTAAGGTGGGGGTATTCCCGATTTGAGTGAAATTTTAAGAGGTTTAAGGAAGGGATAGAAAAACGAACATAATTTTTGGGACACCACCAGACAGTTGACCCCCACGCAAGAGCACCCCAGGTTGCCAGGGAACTGTTTGGGTGTCCATATACTAATTTTTAACTTCAAATTCTAATTTTAAAATCACATTAAATCATTAATATTTCTTATTTCTCCCAATTTTACTAATCCTTTGAGAAAAACTATCTCTTCCCAAACATCCCCAAAAATGACCAAAAAATTTACAAAACACTGCTAAACATAACTTTGTGAAATGAGCCTAGAGTTTCCGGATTACTTGAAACGCGGACGAGATATTCGCATTAAGCCAAGTTTAGCGGTGGAAAAACAGGCTTCAGGTGTACTCCCGCCTTAATAGCACAAAAGCGTTTTATCTCAGTTTGTCTTATTTTGTTTTGTTACAGTTCTGTTTATTTATGCAGCATCGTACAAGTCTTAAGTTAACGCGACCGATTGCTTGTTTCATTTGTGACGTCAAATTATTTATCCGCCATCTTTAATCCGTCATACTTGATGACGCCAACATAGCACAAGCCGAACAAAGTGAATTATTTGCTAAACAACTATGGAAACAACACTTAAGAATTATACGCGAGCAACCCAGCCGCCATATTTCCATTCTGGTCAATTGCTATCATACCTAAAAATCAAATGAGTCTTCGAGGGCAACTGTAAATTTACGGGGATAATATTTTAGCCAAGGGCATTATCGCTAATATATCAGCAAGCCAGAAAGGGGTTAAATGATAAGTGGAATGGAGACTTGGATAATGAAAAAGTCAAATCTCGGAAAAAGAAAACAAAAATGTTCGGAACATTTTTCCCGACACTGAGACTGACCGTTTTTTCATTTATTCCAGAAAACGGGTTTACTTTTTAATAGCAAAACTGTCTGATTAATTTCTACAACACGCTTTATCCCAGTAATTGCTGAAGTTAATGGTGGCAGTTATTCTTTAGTTAAGTGACGGCATATGGCCTACTGTAATTAGTTTAAAACTTTAGTCGTTAACGTCACTTTGAAATGTTGCACATATTTATTCATGATCGATAGCACCATTGTCGGCTAACTAAACGTATAAGTTCGTTACCTGTGGTAGCCAGCGTAGCTTGGCGTTCTAGTCAGTCAGGGAGAGCGAGAAAACGAGCGCGCGAGCAAAGCGACGGCGGGAGGCGGAGGGAACCCCCCCGCCGTCGCTTTGCTCGCGCGCCCGTTTTCTCGCTCTCCCTGACTGACTAGAACGCCAAGCTATGCAGGCTATACCTATGGTATCATGATTGTCCGCATCATCATTGTCTAACGAGGTTTGTTTGGAGCGTTTTAATACATATCTGGAGGATGCAAGACAGGTGAGAAGTTAATTAAATATTTACAAGTGAAATTTATGAAATAGTTTAACCCTTTTTAATCCTGGGACGTACGCGTGGGCCGGGGAAGGGGATGGATGTCTCTATAGTTCTAAAACTTTCAGTAGCTGTTCATTCATCCCTTGCGGATATTTTGATAAGTGAACTATGATGAAAAACATCATGAAAAATTAACATTATGAAAAATGTGATTTTTCATAATGTTGATTACCGCTGTTTGTTTCATGTTTTTAATTATGTGTCCCTTTTTGACGTTGCCATGGTAACGTTTTAATAATTTTTGTTATAATTCTTTAATTTTCTCAGTTTTGTTTTTAAACAAAATTGTACGATTAATATATTTTTCATCCCATCATCCCAGTAGCATTTTGGCTAGATTATGTATCAATTTCCGTTATTTCTTGACTTTCTAAGAAAATGGTGAAATCCAAGATGGCGGTGCAAAATGGCGGCTCTCGTGACGTAATATAACGTCACAGCCGACAAAGATTATGTCATCTCGTAGAGTGAGCGAGGGGTTTTCTACTCAAAGTGACATACTTTTGCTGTGCATTAACAAAAATGAAATCCTTAGGGGAGATTCCATCGACCACCCCCCCCCCCCCCCCCCACCTTCAATTGTACCAAAGTATGGGTATGAACTTGCTTGTGCATCCGAAAGTTTATAATAAGTTGACCTCGATTTAACCCTATCCAGACCGGGGGGGGGGGGGGCGGAAAGTGCCCGCGCTACCTTTGAACGTTTATAACTTTTTCAAGATTCAACCAAACGCTGCCAAACTTTACGAGTTTCTCTAAAATTTATCTGGGAATAAATTGGTAGGATAGGTTGTTGTGTCTGGAACGTGACGTTACCATGGCAACGTCATTTTGACAGGCATGTTTTTCCAAATTTGTAATTTTTGTGTTTCCATTAATAAAAATTAACTTTAATTAAATTATTTTCACCGCTTTTAGGTATTTTACACTTTTTTTTTTATAGATTTTGAGTATTTTTCAGTCCAAGATGGCGGATCCAAGATGGCGGCTGTTTTGACATCATGATGTAATTGTCACGTGATGTGACGTCATCACCGCACGTGACGTATATAAAAAGATAGATTTTTGGACATACTATATATCCTGTAAGTTTTATTGCGATTGCTTAAATATTCTGGAAGTTACGGAGGGGGGGGGGGGGGGCGGAATCCCCCCCCCGGTCTGAAAAGATCCAAAAAGCCCGGTATGAATAGGGTTAAGCTTATTAGCTAGAGAATTTTCTCATTGCAGCGAGCGAAGGCAAAAAACGCACATTGCTGGATATCAAGAGATAGATATATCCGGTTTTCCCCCCTCCAGCGATAAAAGACCTAACTGACTTGCCTTCTTCTGCCTTGGGTTAACGTGTATGGTCCACAGGATGACCGAGGATTGGGGCGAACATTCTAAAAATCAAATTAAGGTTAGACGCCAAAGTCTACGGGGAAAGACAGCCTAGTCCCTAGGCGTTCTCTCTTGTCCTGTAGTCCGTGCGAAGTCCGGGGCGGGAGCGGGCGAGAGAACGAGTCTCTACCGGTGACGTCACGACTCACAATAGGGTCCAGGTTTGACCGAGCCGAGAGCGCCAAGGGACTAGGCTGGGGGAAAGACTGTATTTCGAACCTTATATAACTTTTTAACAACGCTGTGCAGCTATATTCATGATCAAATCAAACGTTCTACAGGCACAGATATAGATGGTATCGACCGGGAAATAATCATTTTTCTTGGTTGTGATTTCCAGCATTTGCACAACATCTATAAAATATGGACCTCTTATCTTAAACTAAGGACTTCGTGTGCAAAAATTTTTATGGACATTCACAAACCTCATTCCAAAAGTTTGGCTGGCAATTGTTTTTCTTCCATTCTTTCCACATCTTGCTGAGAATGACATAAAGACACAAATGTTTATATGAAACACAACTTGCAAAGTTTCATTTTGTTTATCAAATACTTACACAGATTCGTTAGTATGCAGATCTTGTTCTGTGAAACCCATCTGAAGCGCAAATTGTGTTGCTTAAAGAAAAAATCGTTAAAAAGAATTATGAACTGTCTCTAACGTCACAATATTAAGTTTACGAAGTTAAAGGTAAGATAAGATAAAATTTTATTGTACACTCCTTAAAAGGTTCTAAGAGAAGGTTCGATATGTGTCAGTAAATATGTAACCACAACCGAGATACATCGCGCGTTATGATTGGTTAATGTCTTTGACCTTTATAGTATTGGAGAATACACGCACAGATGACGTCACTGCGCGGTGTGACTCGCGCACGTGATCTTCAAATTTCGAGACTACAGCAAAAATACTATGTTTTTTTTTTTTTATTTTATTGTTTTTAAAGTCAATTGCTTAATACCACAAACATACAATAAAAAAAAATAAAAAAAATACTATGTTCAGCTTAAGTACATGTCTTCCATGAGTGTCTTAAAAACTATGGAACACTCCTGCTTTTACTTCGCGTACGAAGTATTCGCTATTCGCGACTATTCGCTACTTGCTATTCAGTTTTCCAGACACCCCGCAATAGGAGCTCTTGGTTCAAAGAATACAGCCAGCGTAGAACGCTAGCATTAGCAAGCAATCACTAGTGTGTTTTGCGGTTTTCTTTTAAGCACTGCAATCAACATTTTTGTGCTATAAAAATCCATCTGAATGCAATAGTCACGCAACGTTTTTGTGCATCTCTATCCCCTAGACTTCAAAAGTGAAACTTCACTTATCAAAATATATATGTGAATCAGGGGCGAATATCAATTACTAAACCAATTTGGGGTCTGGGGCGAACTACATCCTGGCACCGCTGTGTATACGTAGTGTTGCCAGGATACGGAGCATGCACAACGACACACACACACACACCAGTTACCAGACTAAGCGTTTCCTGCGCCGGAAGCATTCTCCAATCAAGAGCCTTTTTTCCTTTACTGCGCAAGACCGATAGCTCTGGGAAACTGCGACTGTTAAGACTACGACTTTCCGTTTAAAATTGAGCAAAAGCGAAGTATTGAAGCTGTAGTTGGGAACAGCTCGCTTCGATTCTACTAACCATCTTCACCGACAAGAAGAGTTGCTCTTGTATTCTCCATAACTGCTCGAGCAACAGAAATCGCTGTCTTGACGCGCTTTAAACAGCCCACTGCTCCAACTGCGTGTTTTGCACTAAAGAATTTATAACATCACCGTAATGAAGACAAGTAACAGGGCCTAGTTGTTCATGCATGGATAATGTTATCCACAAGATAAATCACTATCCAGCGGATACCGCAATTTGTTTTGCTGGTGAACACGTCTGCCGGATAGTGATGTATCCAGTGCTTAGCTTTGTCTACCCTTTAAAAAACCTTGGCCACGATTATAGATATTCACTTACATGAAGTAATCATACGCATCCCATCGTTATGCATACAGTAAAAATCTGCGAATCATTTTAAATCTTCGGACAACTTAAAATGATTAGCGAACAAACTGAGCAACGACGTTTCGGTGTCATCCTGGCACCATTTTCAAATTAAAAAATTATTTGTGCGAAAAGTAAACTAATTTATACCAATGGTGGAGGTGCGAAATTGAATAAATTAAGATTAAAATAGCTGTTCAGCTGTTCAGTTATTGTTATCTGTATTTCCAAATTTAATCTTATAAGAACTTAAAATGAGCTACAAATGTATTGAGACGTTACAATTTTAAATGCTATTTAGGATAGGGGAGGGAAGAAGGTTGTATTAATTTAAAATACATTTTTATGTTACAAACTTAATAACTAGGCCTACAAGCGTCACATGGTTACATAAACGGCCAGGCTAACGATGTTGATACCGATGACGACGAGAAGGGAAAGGAGGATAAAGAGGAGGAGGTTGCTTGTGTGGCTGATTTGCTTACAATAGTGGCCTGTAATAGCCGTTCATTCAATAGAGTGAATGGTTCAAATGTTTCCCTTACCCGTCAATTATTAAAGCATCTAGTGTAGTCTCTCCTGCTTCGTTAGGACTGAAAAAAAAACAACAGTAATTTGAATCTATTAAAGACAATGTATGAAGGCGAGAACTGCTCATAGTCATAGCTTGTCTTGAATCTACGATACTCTCAAGAAAACGTACTGTTAGAACTTGGGTATCCTGTACTTCAAAGTGTTTACTCTTTCAGTAACACAACCCACTCCACCTATGTGAGTGGGTTTCCTGGTTAATTAGAGGATATATGGAAGGCAATTGCGAATCGCCATGAACAAATTAAAGACAAACTCTCAGTACCTTCCACCATAGCCAACAGTCACCCTTTTTGTACCACACTGATTTAGCTCACATTCTGTAATCCCTGCCTCTATGGCATCTAGTGATGAACTTCCCTTTGCTATCACTTCCCAAGCTGACATTCAAGGCAACGGTATAGATACAAGAGAGGTTATTTAGTAGTTCAGAGAGAGAAAAATGGAATAGTATTAGTTAAATTTGCCGTGCTATTATAAATTACCGTACCCAAATTCGCAAGTAGCCAATCGGAAGTGCGATCTACTGTCCTGATATCCTACGATATCAAGTCACTGACCTGATATGCCCCTTGGTCACTTTAAAGTAAAGAAGTGTTACCGTACGATGAATTGAAACGAGCTTTTACAAATAAAACAAAACCTCGTAATTAAAGTTTACCTGGTGTTTACCAACTTGAAAAAATAAACTTGAGCGCGCTCGCCAACTGCTCGATGTTCATTCAGACTGAAACAATGTAGGTGGAGTTCCCAAATAAGTTTTAATTTCGAAAATTAAGAGAATGAAACTCCAAACAAACGAGTAAAAAAGTGTTAAAGACCAAGAAAGTGTCACACAATTTGCACTACCTGGCAAGCATGGCTTGAACAGAGCGATTTTGTCGAGGACGACAAATTATTATTATTATTATTATTATTATTATTATTATTATTATTATTGAAGTTTACAAGAAACAAGAACTTTCCAGATTTTTGGCTGAATTTGGGTACGGTAAATACCTAATCGTACCTTTTTGGTACAGTTCGGCACCATATCAGGCTCGTTTGGTCTTGCCATAGGTATTTTGGCTCGACTGTGTCTCGCCAAAATACGAGCCATTGCTCGACCAAACTCGCCTGATATGCCGCCCAAGCGTACCAAAAAGTTACGATTAGGTATAATTATTATTCAACAAATTCGTGCGATGCCCATATATGGTCAGAAAGTAATTGTTATCCGTGGTCAGGTAATCCGTACATAACAGATCAGATATCCTGCGATATACGTGCTAGATTTGCCGGAAATCTCTCAAAGCGCTGCACAACCGCAGTTTTTCTCGCTGAGAAAAGCTTTCCATTGACAATTTTTTGAATTCTAAAGCAATTGCTTAATCTTGCGGAATTACCTCTAACTCGGCGTACGGCCTCGTCGGCTTAGAAGAATCACGAGAATCAGGCGATATTCCGCGCGATTTCGATCAGCAATAAATATGAGTTTGTGAATGCATCTTTGGCATTTTTTCAGCTTTAGCTAGCTTTCTACCGTGGGCTCGAGTTGCATGGAAAACTTCTTGACCTTTACTGAAAGATGTGAGTTTTACATCTAGCTAGAATAATTTCGGTGGATACTAGCACTGATCAATGTTCTTGATAACGATATGCCTACAAACAACCTGCCTTGCTATCAAAATAAAAAAGAAAACAATATTGACTGCTGTTAAAATGAAAGTACATGTAAAATAAATACATACTCACCTTAAAATTTAGTCTTGACTGGGCCGCTTAAATTTGGTTATTTGGAACAGCAAAGAAAATTATCGTAGATCGCAATTAAAAACAAGTTAATTTAATTTGAAGTCAATGCCTCACCAAGCGGCTCGAAAAACGCGTCGCCAACTGTAATTTAAGACATCATGGACTTGCTTTACAACAATTTTCGTCGTATTTTGCGACTGGCGTTTGCTATCGTGAACAACACAGTTTTGTATAGCATGGAGCCTTTTTAAATCCGTAAGGAAATGTAGGGAAGCAAATCAGTTGAAGTGTTGTTTTTTCTAGTACTGTTAAATCAAGCGTTTTATCACCTTTGTTTGTGGCCACTTCATAGTTGCCCGCCCATGTGTTGATCACAAGAGGAATTCTATGACTGCTATCAGAATCATTTGCAAAGCTTCCGGCACACGTAGGTGGTAAAATAATTCCAGCTAAAAGGAGAATGAAAAGATTCACATTGAAAAAGTGGAGCATTTTGAAGATGTCTTGGTTCAACATAAACCGTGACATGCGATTTACGTATTTGCCAAATATTGCTGTGTCGCGGAGGCACTCGAAGTCGATCGAATAGCAGGTGTTTATTCATAGGTACCAGTTTGTTTGGAACGGTTTATTGGGTCAACATAATTTAGGTGTAAAATAATGTTGGAATCGATAAAACAACCAGGAGAGGGACCAAGCGGATGCTCGCGCCCCTTCTTTTAGGAAAATTCGATTGAGACATCGTTAAGCTCTTTTACTAAGCTCATAATGACATTCTGCCTGAGTCCCTGTCCAGGACGATCTTTTAAAAAACCTTTGCAATGGTTACTCCCTGCGGGGAAAAGATTGTTTAATGATACGCAGATTTGAAACAAGATGTATGAAGGACTCAATCAAATACCGAGGATCTACCTTATGAAACTATATAAATTACAAAGAGCAAAAATCTGGGCATTTGAGTTTTAGGGAAATAGGACGTTTATATAATTGTGACTATTAGAGATTTTAAATTTAACATACTTTCCGTATCCACCGCTCACTGTAAACACAGTGATTTTATCCATATTTACATATCTGGACTTACCCCTGGAGACTCCTTGCAGAGTACCCCGGGATTTTTTGGTGTGCTCCCCGTTTCTTGGAAGCCGATGAATTGCCTCCGACAGCTGCTATGTGGGTCGCCATACGATGCTTATCAGGTGTTATTCCTTTTGTTTTCAGGCGATTTTAAAATAGAGCTTTTATAATCGCTAGTCATAGTCAAAGTCAAAAAAGAGAGAAGAAAAGAAAAGAAAAGAACAGCAAGAAATTTGAAATAAAACATGCGGTCAGCGGCTAACTTCTAGAAGCTTGGCTGCTAAGCCTGGTACACAGGACGCCATATTGGATTTTGAGTACACTTTGGTTAACAGGTTAAGAATAGTCATCTTTTCGCTAGCTTATTTAAACATGATTCGAACAATAATCTGGTTTGGAGGTGCCGGGATGTTTGCATCATGTTACTCTAATCTGGTACGAGGATTACCAGCGTTTAGAAGTAAGTAATGTCATTCTCTTTATCGCGCTACAAACGGACCTTTGGATATAGGCTAGGTTGTGGTCAAATAAATTGCAGGGACACTGTTAAGATCTGCCAGACGAGGTGGCTCGTTTGCTTCACTGCGAATCGACCAAGCCACCAAACATTGGCGAGGCCTATTTATGTAGTTACTTTTCATGTTTCCTAGCTTAAAGGACGTCAAAAGAAAAAATTTTTATACACAAATCGCAATTATTGTCTGACCAGTGGAAGAAAAATCCATAAGCAAGTATTAAAAAATGTTACAGTGTATGTCAGAACTTTGTAAAATAAACAAAACCTGTACTTGTAAATGCACAAGTGAGGAACTTGCGAAGAATTCATTTTTTGGAGTTTTCAGAGCTACAGGTATAACCACTTTCATGGTTACTACAGATCAGGAAAGGTCAAGGTTTATATTTTTTCAGGGTCAGGGAATTAAGAACCTGTGGAATTCTGGCAGAATTTTCTATCAAAGCCAGAGAGTTGTATTTTAACTGTTGGCCCATGCTTCGAGAAAGAGTGCTTTAATGGTAGTAGTGGTTGGGGACAGTCAGGGAAGTTTTGTTTTCTCCATGACTAGCAACCATGACTGTTTACTACATTTGTGCTCATGTTACTGTTGTCTGTGGGTCATTGATTGTCAGATTAAATTTATTTTAGCCTGCAGATAATACACTTGCAATCACTTAAAACAATTTTAATTAGGTGTTAACTGGGACTTCTTTTTATGGATTCAAATTGTTTTATGCCATTGACATAGTGTTATCTTCAGGTTAAAACAGATGAAACTATGGAAACAAGTTAACCTTAACAGTACCGCATGGGAGGGCATAGGGGATGGAAATTTGTGTTACAAAAATGTTTGGTTTGTACATGCAAGGGATGCTGCATCTTTTAGGTGCATACATGTACAAGAATACTGCATGCTAAAACTATCTGCATGTAAACATTGAAGCCCTACAATTGTTAAATAAACAGTTGCAGAACTCTAGGGTTTATGATTAGAACTATAACAACAAAATTAATACACCTGTATAAGCCCTGGGCTTATATTAAGAAGGGCTTCTAAAGTTTATAAATCTTATTGGAAGCTTTTGAATCGAAAGTTCTCGCTTCACTGGACTTAATCACTGCCATCACAAATGCAGAACGTAAATGAAAGCAGTCTACAAAATCGAAATCACACAGACAGCACATTGAATTGCATGTTCTGTGCATACTCGAGAAAGCTCTTGAATCGAAACTTGTCGTGTCACTTAAATTTATTTACTGCATCACAACTGCAAAACGTGAATGAAAGATTTCCCAAAAATATAAGATAAAGATGCCAGTAAAAGCACTTGCGAAAAAACTGCAGTTTCTTCCTGGATACTATTTTCTCAACACTGACGCAGAGGGCATTGAATTTACATGTTGTGTGTGAGCAAACGGCCTTTAACTTTATACATTTTTGAAATGAAACTTGCTCTGCTAGACTAATTGCTGCCATTGCAAATGAAAACCTTGAATCAAAGTATATTAAAAATCAAATATCAAGACGTCTGAGAAAGGAAAACGAGAGAGAGTGTTGTCTCTCTTTCGAGAGAGTCTCGTCCCCTAAGAGAGTCTCGTCTCTCTAGGGACGAGAGTCTCGCCTTTCGAGAGGGTGGTAACTTACTTTTGAGTGGCACTGTATTTGCAGTAGGGATATGCAAGACAATACTGGTGAGATTGGCCCTAACTGGATCCCTCTATAAGTGTATGTTAGCGAAAGAGTTCAACTCTTTCAGATTGAAATTTGGAATGAACATATAGGCATACATGTAACCACTATAATGTATATTTTGCAGAACCCTTAATGCATGTATTTTACACAAGTGCTGGTCTGTGGATTGGTTACAAGGCACATCAGTATGAGGAAAGAGGGGATGAGGCATATGAAGAGATGGTTAAGAAGCACAAAAATGTACCTTGGTGGCCAAGAGCCCAACTTTTAGCAGAGAGAGCTGAAAGATTAAAAGCCGAAAAGGAAGGTAAACATACATGTACATGTAAATGTAGAATGTAAACCATTATTTAATCCTGTTTGGACCTTCACTGGGCGACAAAAGTAGCTGAGACAGTTGGTTGAAATGAGTGCCAATTTCAAATAATATTTTCATTATTCCATTTCAAATCCACGGGAAAGGGGTCGGTGGGATAGGGGCAGAATTCATGGGACAGGGGTGGGCGGGTTAGAGACAGAATCCATGGGACAAGGCTGTGTGGTTTAGGGGCAGAAGCTAAACCCCGTTTTCACCCTCCCCTTTCAAAACTCAGTGAGAGATATTCAAGCTTAAGTTGATAACATCATATGACTTGGGAAGAACAGCTGTAAGTTTGGATTCTTTGGTCTTTGGTGCTGTCAGAAAACCACTATTAAAACTGACTTAAATTAAAAGTATGTGTAATCAAACCAATAAAAGGATGCAAAAATGAAAAAGAAAACATATGCCACGATGTTTTGCTTATAAAAATTATTAATGGTACATGTACATCAACATAAATTTTGTATTTGCTCATGTGTAATTATTTATTGTGTTGTTTTGTTTCTCTCCCTGCTCAGCTGCTATGACAGAAATGGAACAAGCAACAGCATGTGAGTATGAGAGAGTGTGTTGGGGTAGACTATGTGGGCATGGTGGGCAAGTGGCTGGCGGCATGTCGGACTTTTGAGACCAGTGTCAGTCATTGTGTTGTTTCCTTGTGATGTTTTGTTTGTTTTCTTGAGAAGCAACACATGTACATGTATCTGTGAAATCCGGTGTCCCAAATCACGCATGTAAAATGCAAAATGCATTATTTTATTCTCAGTGTTTCTCTCTGCATAAATATGTGCCTGGCAGTTTTAATTGAGCACCTTATTGAGTTGTTGGAGCAATAAAACTTTACAACAGGCCAACGTCTAGTGCTAAATGTACATTGTACCTACATGTATTTGCAGAAACAAATATTCCAGTGTAACAAAATACTGTTAAGATTAATTGACACTTTAGTGTACAGTGTACACTGTACCCCTCCTGTGTTAAAGAGGAGTTTAAAGGAAGGCAGCTGGGAAGAAACTCCAACCAGTTTGCTACCAGTTTCTATTTCGGTTATTTATCTTTGTATTTGTATTAAAAATTTTGTACTTTTGTGTTGCCTTTATAATAATAAAGTTTATTAAAAAAAGAAAGAAAGAAATTCCAACTGGCAACAAGTGCTAGACATAGAGGTGGGGACTTCAAGTCTAATACCCTAACTTCTCAATTACAATTGTGCATTGAAAAATTATACAATTGTTTTGGTTCTATGTTACAGTATTTTCAATGCCCAGTATAGCAAAGTATTCAAGTTGAATTGTCAATATTGACTGTAACCAAAAAGATGAGATGTTTGTTCACTCAGGATATACATGTCTTTGCGAGGGCTATGCAATGTACATGTATGTGTTATACACAAAGTATTGTGAAGGTGCATAATTTTTCTCATACTAAATATTTTCCTTTCAGAGAAGAGTGAAGCTGCATATCTGAGGAGTTTTTAGTTGGAAACTTGGAGTGCCTTAATGATACTTTAACATCAAAATCGTTAGTTCAATCTATTGTATGCATTACACCTTACAGTCTGTCAGATTAAAGTAACCTAATTTTTCCATTGTAAATAGAAGTGGTTGGATTTGGAATTAATAAAAAGGTAATTTCTTTTAATTGATTTGCTGTGGACTACATTAACAAAATGTTGCTCAGTAGCTTACCAGTCTTCTCGGTATCCATTCACACTTACCATACACTTATTACAGTGAAAGCCTCTCCCTTCCTCTCCCTCCTTCCTCCCACTTCCACTGTCATTTATGCCACCTCTCTAATAAGCCCCCTGCCTGGACATTGAATCTTTTAATCAGCCTCCCCTCTCTATTAATCACCCTCCCCACTTTGCTAGAGTTGAATCATGGCAAATTGAAACAAGGCAACTTTAGGCAGACCCTATTTATTCACCACATTTACATATAGTTGTTATTGATGCTATTTTGTGAAAATGTTTTACCAAACAGCAATAGAACATTAAAATATCTACTTTACTTCTTCTCTACATGTACGTATCCTAACAACCTCGTCCCCAGGGCCTTATCCTCGACGACTTTCAAAATGGCGTCCCGGCCGCCATTTTGAAAAGCGGAGAAGGCCCTGGAGACGAGGTTAGGTATCCTAACTGATATGCGATTTCGAATAAGCCACCATCTCTGATAAGCCCACTTCTCTATTAAGCTCCCCAGAAGGTCCTCTAAACAAATGAGCCTTTTTAGTGCCTTTACTTGATTTGTTTTACTTTCTCAAAGGTTACCAGAATTATTGATTGTTTATAAGCTTACTTCCCTTGTCAAGAAAACCTGAAGCAAAGCAACCACTCTTTTCTGAAACTCATTGGCATTTAGGGAGGGGGGAGGGGTTATTCCACGATCTATCTTCCAAGAGGGTCCTCGATTCTTTAAAACCTCGGCATGGATTTAAATGACAGAGGAAACCCTGGGGGCGAGCTTGAATTGGCAGCTCACGTGTCCTTGTCGAAGTGTGTAGGGAAAAAAATACTACGTCAAATAATCAATTTAAGCTTAATGGCGAGGCATGGAAGACACAAATTAAGAGATAAATAAGCATTATTTTTTAATTGCCTTTGTGTTCTTAAAGCTTCGCCAACCGAGCTAAATTTTACCTTGTATGGATGTTTGATGCACTCTAAAAATTAAAAGCCTTCAGCAATCCAATTAAAATATATTGTGATATTAATTTTCGGAGGGAATTTTACAGGTAATATTAGACAAGTAAGACTAAATTTTGACGAGTTATTGTCAATGTTGACATTGTTACAGCATTCATCTTCCACTGACTGCAAAGTCACTCTTCCTATTTTTGCATTCATGGCACACACGGACTTCAAAGAGCTACTAAAAGACGAAACTCAACAATATTTTTAATATAAAGCGAAAAAAAAATACGACAACTTAACTGAGTTCGGCTCAGTCGGTTTGCCAGACGCCAGGACAGGTGAAATTGAAAAAGAAAACAGCTGGACAGTTTTTAGAACTACAATTACGCTTTTTTAGAAAAAGCAATAAAAAGCAATAAATTATAAAATTTCAAAATATGCCGGCCACATATACCTTAGTCAGGTACAAAAAGAAACTTTGAGTTTTGTCAGTCCGCTTTATAGAAACGCAGCCAAACTAAATTTATGACCCCATTATTTAAAACTAGAATAAATTTATGATCCTGCTGCATAATACTTCAAAACACTTGATTATTACCTGGCATACATAATGCATGTATATAATTGCCCAGTCCGGCTCAAAGCAGTTGTAAGACGGACGTCGGACAGTGTTAATTAATGTATGGTAGATTTGTGTCTACATTAAGAGTCTCAGGCAACCAGAATTGCAATTCAAATCTAGAATAATCCTCTGTGTCATCTTGCTAATGCTAGAGGCTGCAGCGACACACAAGAAAACTCCTCAAACAGTTATTCGCTGAATGGATTTCCTAGCTCAAATTAACCACCTTTTCAGGTAAGAGGTATTGACTTTAAATTATTCCGCTTTAGTCTTGTAGTCGATAACATTTGCAGAAAAACTAGCTAAAGAATGAAACTGGGCTATATTCACTCTACATGTTCAGTCAAACGATTCCCAGTGCTCGTTTTCGCGGGCATTAAATAAAAGCTTCTACTAATTAACGCCGCCATCCCGGAAACGGAAATAAATATCATTCACGGGGAACGACGAACCATTCTTTTGCAAAGATAGTTTAGAGCGGTTCGGTACAACTTAAGAAAGGAAAATGCACAGGCATTCTGAACACTGCCTTATCAGGTTAACAGAATATTTTTTGAATAGAACGTGAGCTCGAACGTTCAAGACTTCAATCAGTTCATTCGACGATATGGCGACTAAAATATCAAGCAAATTGCTTTTACCGCGGCAAACTGATTTCTCGAATCCAAGGAAAACGAAAATTTGTTCGAGAAATCGAGAGTTTGAAAAATCGGGGGTACGTAGAATTACAATGTTCGCGTGCCTGAGTGAAACAAATCCAAGAGAAGCCACTTTCAGTTCGAGTTATCGCCGGGAGGCTCGGCAAAAAGGGGGGTTTAGAAATTGGGGTTCCACGTTACAGACTCTACTTTGTTTCCTTCTTAAAAATCATGCTCTGCTTCTAAATAATTAAAGAGCTAATGATGACGTGAAGGCAACATCTCGATCGAACATCTTTTATTTCCTCCTTCAATGGTCTTTACGTTTTGTAGCTGCCGCAACAGAAAATATGATGAGATCAATTGTGTTTAGCGATGAAACGGACGGTATAAACGGGCATGAAATAAAAATTAATCGCGACTGTTGGACGCTGGTAAAACACTAGCTCACCTGTTTCTCAGTTCGCCACTCTACGTTTCTGCGTAAAATTGAAACTTAAGGCGATTAATGCCGAAGAGATGAACAGAAAAACATCAGTGTTTCCAAGGAAAGTCGTAATTGATTCTTAAACGGAAATTCCCACTTGTCCTCTTCAGTAAATATTTATAACATATAAATGAGTTTATCAGCTCAGTTGTGTGGGAAGACATTTTGTAGATAACTGCTTCTGGTGATGTACTATATGGTATGATGGTTTCGTGAGCACTTCTCTCGTTTCGCGTTTCACGCTTCACGTTTCAGTTTTAACGTCACCACAGAAACAAAGCGCTTACCGAGAGATGTTTTCAAATTTGCTTTGTTTAAGGTTATCGTGACCAGGTTTCTAAAAAACATGGACTTTTAACTATTACAGAACGAAATGAATATTATTTAGCGAGTTGGCTTTTCAAAGCAAAAGTGACCGGCCGTTCAAAGCGAAATTACTTATTAAATATTCAATTTTTATCCATGAAGCGGTCACAGGTAAGCAGCAAAACCTTTTCTGTTTTGGAATAATTATTTAATTGCTGTTTGCAGCAGCTGATTGTTTCGAGACCGTCCTGTCTCCTGGGCAACGAAAACTAAAATATTACGATGATCGCTTTATTGGTTGGAGCGATATTTGAATAAACTACTTTTAAAATTATTAGAAATTGTTTTCAAACTTGCTACCCAGGTTAAGAGTACGAAGGCAAAGGGATTACAGGTACTACTGATTTGAAACGGGGGGGGGGGGGGGGGGGGGGATTTCACTAGACAGAATTCGCTTGTTATATTGCGTGTATTTTGTAGCTCGCTTTGAAGCTCATTGCGCATGTATGACTAAATATAACTTCTTCAAAGGCCACATGTACATGTAAGACAACGTTTTCCGTCGTTAAATAACTTACAAAGCCATAAGGTTGTTTGTCTAGCTGCATGTAACAACAACAACAACAACAACAACAACAACCATTTTATTTTGCCAAATTAAATTGAGAAAAAAATTACAGCAGAATAGAAAATTAACTAAAATAGGCAAAAAAAACTACTGCATGTTTCTTTACTCAATGAATTTGTCGAGGTATAGGAAAAATATTTTTATAATAACAAACTCCCAGGGATACGTCATGTGTTCTTTGAGTTGGCAAGATATACTTTACTATCACGTGCTGCCTATAAGGCGGCAGACAGGGAGCGCGGGCCGGGTTAGGCCTTAATCCGAGACCCACGACTCAAAGCGCATCGCCCGCTAACCTAGGGGGGAGTCTGGTGACGAGGCAATGTCAGAGTACCTTCTCCCTTTAAGTTTAATCTCAACCTGTAGGCTGGATACATCTACAACATCGTCAACCGGCCACAAGAGTACACATAACTCAAATCGACGGGTTAATTAATGGCGGCCAGTCGGGATAAAGTAAATCCTGCGTTGTGGTTAGCTATCCGAGCGGGCAAGATAAGTTTATCTTTCAATCTCGGAAATGAGTAGGATCACCCGTGATTATCCCGAAATATAATTACTTCTTGATGTCATCAAAACAACTGAAGAGATTTTGACAAAAAGTTTTGTGACCTATCTATGAAACTTAAAAAAAAAAACAAGAATTACAAAAATGAATAGCCACGACTTGTATTTAGAAGTGGCTTCGTTTGAAAATCAGATTTTGCTTGTTGCTTTTTTTATGCAGACGCGGTGAGATTTCTGAACAAATCTACAATTTTATCAATGGCGAATTCCTTCCTCCCGAAGATGGCAGGTTTGCCGACACTTTAAATCCAAGCACAGGAGAAGCCCTATGCAAATACCCGCTATCGAGCGTGATGGATTTAGAAAAGGCCGTGGAGGCTGCAAGCTCTGCATTCAAACTTTGGTCCAAGGTGTCTAAGGTACTGATATAAAAAACAATTACTATAAAATAAATGAGGGAGTGGTAAATCAAAGCTATCGCGATGATAATGATAATCAATTTTTTTTTTCAAATTCAAATTTTCAATAATGATAATGATGACGACGATGATGATGATGAAATGACGTGGCGGTGGTGAATATGATGATGATGGCGATGACAATGACGATGACAAAAATGATATTTTAGTAAAACTGGACGTTCCAGTTTTATTGAATGTAGGCGCATTTTGAGCTAGTGACTGCGTCATCTTGGATAAGGAAAACAGAGATCGAAGGTTTGGGGTGAGTTGAAAAAAAAAGTTCATTTTGCCAATGGGGTAGGAGTGAGGTTGATATTCGACCCTCGCTCACAACAACCACCTGGACTGAAGGCTAGCAGGAAGACTCCATTCACAAACGTGACACAAATGTTTTATTCTTTCTTTGCTGTTTTCATTTTTTCGAATCGATAAAACTAAACAAAAAATTATTTTCTTGCAAATTTTGCAGATCGAGAGAGCAGAAGCTTTAAATCGCGTGGCTGAATTATTGGCAAAAAGATCTGAAGGATTCATCCGTGCAGAGATCATGGACCAAGGACGAGCAATTCATGGCGTTAGTAAAGAAGACAACGACATTACAAGAGAGGTGCACAATTTAAAGCATTTCACCGCACAGACAGTGGCTACAACGGAGTCAGCAACGCGAACGAAAGGCAAGAAATGTGTCGATTTATATTATTAAGACGAGATATAGTGTATTATAAATACAGCTGACAAAAAGTGAGTCTATTTTGCATACCTTCATCAGAAACATTCGAGATTATTAGGTAAAAAGGCCATTTGAACGTTGCCCTTTGCCTCATTTTCAAAACGAGTCCCCATGCGAAACCATTCAAGTGAAAATGACTATGATTTGCATGAAGATGGCGTGGAGGTAAAAGACATGTTCATATGAATAGTTTCGCACGAAGACTCGTTTCGAAACATAGGCAAAGGGTAACTCGGAAATGGCCTATTGTTCGGCTTAGCTAGTCACGCGCTATGTTTTAGCTGAAAGCAAGAGAGTATACTCTCTTACCGAAAGCCAGGAAATAAGAACTTCACCTGACACAATCTTTTTGTACGTTTAACTTTTTGTACGTTAGTCATAAAGGCTTTGTAACTTATCCATTAATTTTCACATTTCAGATTCAGTCAGTTATGCATCACGTTATCCGCTTGGTGTGGTTGGAATTATTGCAACTTGGGCCTCGCCTCTACACTCCATTTTGTGGCATGCAGTTCCAGCACTGGCCAGCGGTAACTGCGTGGTTATAAAGCCTTCATGTTTAGCTCCTGTTGAGGTGCATTTACTGGCCAAGACATTCAGCGATGCAGGTAATACCCAGACCTCTGCATGCATGCAATTAGTACGTCATAATCCACCTCACCGAAAAAGATGGCGACTGGTACATTTACCCTATCATTCATAGCGCACGAAAACCTTAAAGACGCTCATAAAAACGCGCAGTAAAGTTCCAAAAACTACATGCATGAACAATATTGTTAATGCAAGGATTAATTTTTCAGAAACACAGCTGTCTTTGTGCCCTATTCGCTGTGTTAGGTTTGCAAGGTATTGTGATAAAGTGTACACTCCGCTGTCGCCATCTTTTCCCGTACGGTGGATTGATCTCGAAACAACGGTCAGTCTCAATCCAACATGCCCCAGGCTCTTTCTCTCTTTAACACAAAAAGAGAGAGAAACGATAGAAAACCTGAGATCAAAGTTGAGTAGTGTTTGAAGCGACAAAGCTAAAACTGGTAACGATTTCTTTTGTGGAACTTAGCTCAAAAATGTATATGTCTGACATGTCAGAAATGACCAAAATTTGACAAAATTGCAAACTTACCGTATTGTGCTAAATTGAGTTTTGTCTATTCTACGAAAGTCGAAGCTTCATGACTTTCACATAAGAAAACGTGTTATTTTTTATTTAACCAAGCTTAGCTTGGGTTTGGTTTTACTTATGAGACAACAAAACGATCAGCGTATAAACATTACTGCGTCTGCTTACGTTTATTGAGTTTGCGAGTTTCTAGAAATGAAAACAAGAATTTCATAAAATGCCTTCCATTTACCAATCTATGAGGGAAATAAGATAAATTCTTTCTTTTTTTCATTCCAGGAATTCCAAAAGGTGTGGTGAATGTGGTATATGGTAAAGGTGATGTTATTGGTAAAGCTATGGCGGCACACCCCATTGTAAAAGCTCTGGCACTGGTGAATATTACTTGAATAGATAGCATAACACGTGTCTTCTTAGCCTTAATACCCAGATATAAATTCTCCTTCTTTAAGCTGGGAGAAGTGCACAAGAAGTTAAAACAGTTACTCTCTTTTTATCTCAGCCAATATTTGGGTGACGATCCGTTGTATCGTTCCCTTTCTTGACAGTGTATTCCCGCCAGTTCCTCAGTGTGTTTGATTTAGAACGTTTGATCTCTTGAGTCGGCAGTCAGATAAACATTGGTCCAAGAAGCTATCTGGATAGTATGTTTAGAGTATATCTTGTGAACGCATTTTAAACAGTGGAAAGATAATCGTGAGTCATGACATGCCAACCGAGATTAAATTTACCACCAGTTTCAACCGCAATATGAAGTTCAAATTAACAGCACCATGGCCACTGACAAGAATGACATCAAGTCATGTTGACGTCACTTGACGTTGAAACAATGACGTTGCCAACAAAATTTTAATTTATTGAACTTTGATTGATTCCAACAACTTACGTTGTTTTTCAAGTTTCATATTTTTCCTTATTCCTATGCATATATTAATATACAATTTTTTCCTGTCTTTGCAGGGCGTGGGGGCGGTTACTTCATTTTAGTCTGTTACTTCAAGTGCGGGTGTGGGGATATAGAGCTAACATGCTATCCGAATACAACACAGTGAATACAACTAAAATATCCATGAGTATACACCCATCTTTGTCACGGAACATGCCAATCAACGGTTTATTTTTTTTATTGTCGTTTTTAGGTAGGAAGTGAGAAGACCGTTTCTGCCATAATGAGGGCGAGTCAGTTACTATGCACCAAAAGGTTTTCATTCAATTTAGCAAACTGTCACCCGATGATAGTGTTCGACGATGTAAATCTTGATGAAGTTCTCCCTATTGCAATCAAAGGAAGGTAACATGATCAATAGAAATCAAGTAAAAAACGTTACTTGCTTTATTTCTGCACTTTGGGAGTATTTCTGGGTTACTTAAGTTGGCTTAGTACAGTTTACTGGAATTTGTACTGTTTACGTGGGAATTTTTATTGTTCAAATGTCGCATAAGATGGTTGCTGTAACAAACAGTAATGTGAGAAAGATAAAACATTTCTGAATATTTAGAGTTAAAAGTTGGGCTCATTTACCCTCTCAAAACTGTAGTAAGCCCCCTTAATATTATGTTCACTGCGTCAGTTTGCTTAAGTGAAATGAAAGGAATTTTACATTTCGAGTTCACAGTAAAAGATGTTTTTGGCTGTCTGAGGTAATTGAAATACTAAGAAGTAGAAAGTTAATATTAAAGAAGATGAAGAAGAAATGCCCTTCAGACTTCAAATAAACCACTTTATAAAATATGAATCGCGTAATGGTCACTTTAAAGCAACAGGCCGGAGGTGGGAAGTAATTTTACATTATTGCGGTTTTCAATAACAAACGAACTCTGAAATTTTTTCGCTGCCATCAATTATCTACGCGGACATCTCAGGAAACAGAAGTTCACTTCAGCCGGGTCGTCTGTTGGTTGTGATTTTGGTAGATTTCGATCCATTTTGTTTGCGTCTGCTTTTCAAGGCTCGTTGGTTGTCGCCATACTTGTGATTGACGGCAGCGAGAAACGCAATCGTCACTTTGGTTTTCAATTTCAGAGTGCGCATGTTATTGAAAGGCGCAATAAAGTCAAATACGTAAGAAATGGAAAAAAAAAATCCTTGCTAATTGACAATTCTTGCTAACTGAAGTATGATCTTTTTTAAATATTAAGTCACATTGCAGAGATCTTTAACAGTGTATTATACAGATGAGAAAACTTCTGACGTCATAAGTAAGAAAATATATGACATCACTTACTGGGCACAGTTGAGATACTAAAATGCTGACTTTTTTTTTCATTTTTTTTTTCTTTTTTGTTGCTTCAGCTTTCTTCATAACGAAGGTCAAAACGTTCATTCCATCAATCGCATTTTTGTTCAAGCGTCAATCCTTCAATCATTTACAGAAAAATTTGTCAGAGTGGTACAGAGATTAAAAGTTGGAAGTCCTAACGAGAGCAGCACACAGGTGGGACATAAATTGAACTCATTTCCTTATAGCTGAGAACTATTCAAAATATAAACTATCATCTGAAAAATGACGTGTTTTTAACTGATGGCTATAGCTGAGATCTAAGATCTGCAAAATTTTGCGACAGTTTTAACCAGATGTTAAGGAATCCCTAGCGGCTCTTAAGAAACCGTCATCCGTTATGGGGATTGATTCGGTTCTAAAAAAAGGCGAAAGTCAATTTAAGGTCATTTTTTCCAAATAATAGCTGACTAGAATACTGAGGAACATTTCGCAGTTCGAGGTGAATAACTTGTTTTTAATGTATGATAATAATAATAATGATAATTCTAATTAATTAATTAATTAACTTTCCGCTGGTTCTTTTTTTTTAATACTTTATTAATCACAACACATTACATTACTTACATCGATGGCATATATATTCCGTTGGTCCTTTGCTGATGTTAGGTTGGTCCTTTGATAAGTAAGGAGCATCGGCAGAAGATAATAGGCTTTATCCAAGGGGCAGTAAACGATGGAGCGGAGATTCTGTGTGGCGGGAAAGTTCCAAAACTTGACAGCAAGTTGAACAAAGGCTACTTCTTGGAGCCCACGGTACTTGGAGGTCAGAACCATTGTAACATTGGATATAGAATACAGCATAAAGCCACTCTCGGTTTACTGAACCAAAAGGAAAGAAATAAAATAACTTTGTCCTCGAAGCCGGAGTGTGCAATCTTTAGGCAATATTCGAAACTGCTGTTCAGCTTTATGTACTTTCATCATAACCAAGGAAGTTCTATGCTATTTTACTCTATAGTAGCAAAATCATGAGTGGCATCTATAGCGTACAGTCAGTATACCACATTGTCCGACTACATTTGTAAACAAGACTTAAAGTGTTTTTTTGCATTTATTCAATCAAGCTGAATATACAGTAAACACCCGCATATAAGAACACACAATTTCAGAGGTCAGACTGATTGTGTTCTTATTTATCGGATGCTTAGTGAAAAATCAGCCTCAGGATGTTCTTAAATGTTCTTACATTTTTTTAAATTCAGTTCTCTATCAATACAGTAGTTTATAGTATTGTAAAGGCAAAAAATGTAATTCATGATATTAGATATTCTGAAGAGAACAAAGGTGCCCAAAACTTAGCTAATACCATTGGTCAGCAGGTGTGTTTATGGTAATTTGTGTAATTTTGACACCCTTCCCATTTTATAAGAACATTATTTTTTTTCCAGGCTGATATTGTTCTTATAAAAGTGGTGCTTTATTTGCCAAATTTCAGCCTGATGTTCTTAATCCATGTGTTCTTATATGCGGGTGTTTACTGTATTAATTTTGCTTTGTTATCAATTACTTAGGTTTTCAAAGTTCCATTATCCACACCATCAACACACTGGAAGTTCAAGGACCGGTGGTAAATATCAGTTCTTATTTTATCAAGGGAGTTGTGTTACATAGTTATCAAGTTATCTTGTATTAACCAAAAGATCTAAAGCTTCTGTAGCAACAGTACTGTTTTTTCAATCGTAGTTATGGACATGGGTGAACAACAAATTTAGCGCATTCTGGGTGAGCAGAGAAGGATATTTACCACTGTTTACCGACATCGTTGACGGCAATAAATTTCATTAGTATATACCACACAAGCTGTGAATAGTGCTTTCCTCGCGCGCTGATTGGCTAACTCGGAGGTGATTAGCAAAGTACTATTCACCTCCGAGCAGCCGGAGGGAAACAAAATGGCTTCGCGCGTCCCTTTACTTACCGAAAGTAATGTTTTGGTCCGCTAGTTATTCAACTTATGTGGTATATACTAAAACAATTATTCACCTCAGTGTCGGTGAAAGTGGTGGATATTTACCTCGCCGCTTCGCGGCTCGGCAAATATCCACCACTATTCACCTCCACTTCGGTGAATAATTGTTAATTATTATACATTAGAATTACTTTGAAACATGTGATTGGTCGAGAGCATTCAGTCAATATACAGTAGCATGTGAACTTGACATGATAACCCAATATCTGCAGCAGATATTGGGTTATCATGTCGATTTCAAAGTCCGCCTAGTTTCCAAGCCCCTCGTCCGTGTAGTGCTGTCAAACTTTTGAAAATATGGCTGAGCGATTCGCCTCCGTTTCCGAAGAGGAATTGAAAGTTTTGATTGTTTGAAAACGTATAATAAAACAATAATTGAATTCGGTTTTCGCATGATATCGTGAATTGAAACCTCGTGTCTGTGTTATCTGCCTCAGCCTTCGGCTTCGGCAGACATAGACCTCGGTTTTGATAATTCACGATATCGTGCTCAACCTCATCCAATAATTGCTCAATAAATGTACATATTGAAAAGCTTATCCCACAAAAACCTTTCCTTAGCTTTTTCGCCCCGAACCTATTCTCTTGCAACGAAGTATGATCTTTCTTATTACAGACCTAAATCAAAATGACCCAGAAAAAATAAACAAAATACACACCGTCCTTTTGCTGTTGGAGAGTTCCTGTACAAAGGATTTCAGCAGCTGTCATTATAACTGTAACAGAAGAAAGGCAGTGAACTCAATAATTTCTAGGGAGATTTATTACTTATTGGTTGTTAAAAGGCAGGGCACATAATTTTCAGTCCTGAGTCGAATGTCACTGGCATACCACGTGGTATACCGTTTGGTCGCAGTTTTGCCCGTTTCAGCACTCGAGTCAATTGAAAACTGTGTTGATTTTGTCTTTCATTATCATTGTTAACGTAACTTTTGTTTTAATTCCTCCAGGTAAGAATAATACCGTTTCGGACTGCAAACGAGGCTATAGAAGGGGCGAATGGAACAATATATGGACTGTCTGCCTCGATCTGGTGCAAGGACGCTAGTTTAGCTCATAAAATTGCAGACCAGCTTAATGTTGGGTAAGGCTCTTTACGAAATTCGCGCTTACGAATCTCACAGCACTTCTTTCAACCTAAGAATTTTTAATGGAAGCCATCAAAATGTTGAATATGGAGTAACACTGAATGAAATCACTAGTCACTTCATCTTCAGAATCCTAGGGTTAAGATCCATGAGTAGTAATTGGCTATCAAACTTCTGGCGCGCCAGTATTTTTACAGAACACACCGGCCTTTCTTACCTTTCCTAATTTTAGAATTATTTTTCCTTCGGAATGTTAGAGCAAGAAATTAAAGAAAAAAATCGAATTTGACTTACTTCGATGGGTTTCGAAAACATTAGATTCCAGACGAGATCTTCTATTGCTGAGATATATATGACATCAAGAAGGGAAAGTAAATGTTGATTCACCACGAAATACTCACCTTTCCATACTGCCCATATGCAATTTGAAGATTTGAGCAAAATGCGCTGACAAAGATAGAGCGTATTTCGCTTCTTGGGACTCGAAAATAATACGATTCGCATCGCATCATCATGTTTAAAAAGCACGCGCCCCTTTCGTAGCCAACAAGAATAAAAATCAAAGCCAATTGCGACTCGCTCACTCACATGGATTTGTTTTGACGAGTTCACTGGATTGTCTGTGTCCATTGTGATTGGTTTTGGTTTTACGACATGCGCTCATTTAAAGACCGCTGACTTATTCCTTGTACTTTTCTTTTTAGCTCAGTGTGGATAAACAGCTGGCAGCCTAACGAGCCCAGCATGCCTTGCGAGGGCTGGAAGCATAGTGGACTGGGGCGAACAGGAGGATTTTACTCCATGGACTTCTATACTGAAATGAAAACTATAAGCATTAAATTTTAAACCATTATTTCTGACGGTATAAATATTATTCTTCTGTCATTTCGCTGTCCTTTAATTAAAAAGGAAGTTGAAACGAAATTTACGAAACAAAAACATGATCATAACAACAGCTTTGCAGTTACGTTCTGCCCACAAACATTCATTTATTTATTTATGAATAGCAGTAAAACGACAGAAGGAAAGGGCCTTTGACATTAGCATCCGCAAAAATGATTAAAAGTCAGGTAGTTTTACCTTTTGTAAATAACTTCTTCCTGACTGACACGAATAGTGAAGAACTGTTGTGAGTGTTTTTAAAAAGTCACGTAAAATTAAACAACTAGCACCATAAAATAATTTCAGAAAACTGCGTGTATTTGTACTAAAATAAACATAAAACAAAGTGATTTGTTTCGTTTTTTTTCTGAATGCATCCCTTTAACCCTAATATATAGACCTTCTTAGCTTCGTATGAAAATAATTTATTCATTCAGGTGGATAAGATGAAACAAAAACAATCGCAGCTAAAGAGCCAGGTATATTTGTGGTAAATCCTCATATTCATATAAATATATTTGTGTTGTACTTTCTATACCCTTACTGAAGTTTCTAAACTGCATCGACCCCGGGTTTATAAATTTTCCAATCTTCTATCTTTTCAAAATATCTCTCAGAAATTTCTTTTCCTTTGGGTGGGTGGGTGAAGCAAGGAGTAATGAAGAATAGGCAGCTTTGAGCTTGGATATTCTGCACGGTCCAATGCAACGTTGCCATGATTTGAGGGTTGTAGTCTCATTCTAAACTCGGGCGTCACTATCTTTCGTTTTGGCGCGGCTTGAAGCATTTTTTTCGTTTATTTATGGTTTAGGCCTTAGCCTGGTGGAAGCTACAAGGCGTAATATTGCCAAAAACTTATAACAAACGACCAGTTTTCGAAGAAACTGCCATTGTAACGAAAGTATTGTTAAAACAAGTTTCTCCCGTTTTCGCCGTGAACGAAGTAAATGCATGTTTCTTCGGAGACAAACACAGCGCCAGGGAAGCAAAAGAAAATAAAAGAAACTGTTTTGAAAATTTCAGAAACGTTTCATTTTCTTTGCAGAATTAAGATTGCTTGTGAAACATAATTATTCCCTGCGTGGCTATGAAACTTGAAAACACTTGTCTAATGACAGTTTCCGCACGGACAGGAAATTGAATGTCAAAACTCGCATGACTTAATATTTCATCCTTAACGTTATTTCAAGAAAACATGTTCACTGTTTTCCTGGAACAAATTAGAAACAAATTCAATCTTCAAGATTATATAAACACTTTTTCTTTCAGTTTTCGATGGCGTTATTTAATCGACTGGAACTTCAACAAATGAGCTTGGGTTGTGGGGGCAGTGTGAATTTCAGTAAACCGTAAAATAACGTAATTGAGTTGCTTGTAGTGCCAGCTTTTGTCATGTAAATGCCCTACATTATGACCATATTGTTGTAATAATTAAAAGTTTGATGTTGTTATGAATATTGTTTACTTAAGCCTCTAGTAATATGTTTTTTTTGTAAATTGCAATCTGGAAATTCTCTTCGATGATTGGTTAAAAGTTCATTATGTTTATTACAATACTGCCAAGCACCGTTGGGTTTATTTATTGGGACATCGTTTTGTTTGCCAAGCTTAAAATTTTAAGAAAACATTCACTGAAAATCTGAGATTCCAGAGAATCTCGATTAGAACATGTCGGTGTGTGAAACTGGCATGCGTGTCAAAACTGCTCACACGAGATGACTTCATTGCGCACACGTACAAAGACCTGAAACTGACAAGCTATTTTTTTTAGTGATGGGCACAGAAAGAGCCTGCCTAAAAAGTCACTATTTCTTGTAGCTGCATATGTATTATGTTTAAATCAGTTAGCAGGTGATTTTGACTAAAGATAACGGTCGGAGGAAAAAAAATCTTTTCATGAGCATTTTTTTTATTGCCTTCAGTGGTTTCACATTGGCTGTCAAATTTAGATGGGGGGAAGAGCATCTTCAAAGAGAGTGCCGAAACGTGTCGGGCAACTATCCAACTTCATTTATTCGAGGAAGACAACATTGTGGGATATATTAATTTTATTTTAGTATGAGGCGTTGAAATATATCGTTGATCAATATGTTTTTCGCTATTGTGAAAAGCTGTATGCCTTCGGGTTAAGGTGCATGTTCTCTTTGTATAAGAAGCAAATTAAATTATACAAAGTGACAAGAGGAAGAAATCAATCGGATGATTAAATATTCTGGACTGAAGTAGAGCAGCGTTCGTGGTCGGGTGTCGTATCGAATTGTTGTCCATGTTCGCAAGACAGAGCTGGCTTAAAACGGTAAGTTTGACGAACTAATTGTTGTTTTAACTTGCGAAATCGGCCTGCAAAAAAGTCGACGATTGCGCCTTTGCATCTTCATACCACACAAATAGACTGATTCAAGAGCGAGTGCTATTTAATTTGCCGTCAAATTATGTGTATTTTAGTTTATCTGTGGCTAAAAACGTTCTTTCCCGTTTCGAGATTTTATTTTATCAGTTTTTGTTGTCAAACACGTTCCCAAGTGCAACTCCCATCAAAACAGTTATTTTTGCACCTTGTTTCGAAACGGGCAAAGCCAAGACCTTATCTCTAAATTCGTCCCTGCTAAAATCTTGTTTTCAAAACATCTTGATAAAACACTTTATTTTTTGAAATAAAACATGTTTGCTTTTCATTTGAAAATGCAGTTGAACTAGTTGAGTTCGGTGCCGTTTTCGCAGCCATAAACTCTAATTCCGGTGCAAAGTGCATTACATACTTTCTTTGAAGAAAAGAGGAAACTGGAGCGACAACAATCGTCGACTGAAATGGTAGTTTTAATATTCTAAACCATCTCAGGATTGCCCAAGGCTTCCTGCTACGACCGCCGAGTTCTTGCTTTCATTTTAGAGTGTAATTTGAAATTAAAAGCGAGATTTCGATTATTGTACACGGCAAGAAATATTTATTAGACCTTAAACCATTGTGACTTTATTTTACTACTGGGTACGAAACATAAACACAATTAAACTTGAGTAAATTTGAATAATGTTTAATTTATTGTAAGACATTACCCGAGAAAACCGACTCCATTCGATCATTTGTAAAACGGAGAACAAAATTTCTTGCTGCAGCATGTAATAGACAATTATTGGATGAGGTTTTTGTGATATCCGGAATAATGAAGGTCGAGGTAAGTGTTATCAGCCGAAGCCGAAGGCTGAGGCTGGTAACACTTACCGAGACCTTGATTATTGCGGATATCACAAAAACCTCATCCAATAATTGTTTTATTATATATTGTTTTAAAAAACAACGACAAACGCACTGTTGAAGAAGCGAATCAACGGGACATGTTTTTACTTCGCTGTGTGCGAGATGCCACTCGCCACCCGTGAACTTGACAGTCTCTTGGAAATCGTGCATTGCGCGCGCAACCTACAGATTAGGGAATAATATAATCTGCTAGCAGATTAGTGAATAATCTGCACGTTGCGCTGATTCCCAGTATTAACTGTAGTCTCTTAGCCAATGAGAAGACAGATAGTGACTATATAGTTAGTACAGGGAAATGGTTCATGAAGCCTGGCAAAGTTTTCGTAATAGGTTTTTCTTCGCTATCTTTGGGGTTGACGCCGTACAAAACCCGTCAAATGCAATAGGTGGTTATGGGTGGTAACGTGTGTTCATGCAAGTAACCAATAAAAACATTGCGATTATGTAACTCATGCATAGTGTATGAGCGCATGGAATCTTTGTTTGCTCCTTTGATGTTTGCCGGGTGTCCTAACCATTTTCCTCTGTTAACTATGATATAACTTTCAGTTTGAAACAAATATTTTCATTCACGTATACTTTGACGTCAGGACGATCTTCTTATAATTATTATTGAACAAATGCCCATATATGGTCAGAAAGCCATTGTTATCCGTCATCCGTACATAACTAGCCTGCGAACGCAGACGTATTTCCGGCTGTCGCTTGTCTCCGCCGAAAACTAACGTCTGCGAACTCGAGCCAGAAAACGATTTCCGTGACGTAGAATCTTTTGTTTTCTCTTTGGCCAATCAGATTACGCGATAGAATAAGACACGAGTGAACACCACGCGGCTCCCTCGCGACATAGCTGTCGGCGGAAACAGGCAAGCTGCTATGGGAAGTTGAATGAAACGCGAAAGGTTTTTGACGGCTGTGAAAGTTGATTCTTTGCAGAAGAACATTTTCAGTTGCAAAGGAGAAGGTTAATGTACTCGGTTAAAGTGTTTTAGTGCATACCTTCATTGATAAATCATGCAACGTGGGCTGTGAAAAGCTGACCATCTGTTGACAAACTGAAGTGTTGCAATCGACGTGTGCGATTAAACCCGGGGATTAAAGAACGCCCTTCAAAATTTCGACGAAATTGGGAAAGAAATCCGAAGAGATTTTGACGGTGATCATGTCTGATTTTGCGTTAATTGATTGGCAAAAAGATTCTAGCAACACGCAGGAGGTGGCAATCGACCAGATGCGTCTCATCTTCACCCGGGATCTTCACCTTCCGAGAAATTACATAATACAGTTGCGTCAAGCGTCGTTGCAAACCCTGGAATTTGTTTGAGTCCGATGTTTTGGGGAGTTCTAAACCCTTAAGCGTTTCTAGTGCCTTTTTTTGTTGCATCAAGACTCAAAGATTTGGTCCAAGGAATGAAAGCCTTCGCAGGTTTCAGTGATAGCTCAAATTATGTTTACATCTACACCGCTGGAGTAAAGGCGAATCTCACGAGACTCGATCGAAGGAATTGTCTCTACCAGGAAGACCAAAGTACAACTCTGACAAATAGTATTATAATTTTCATTTGATATCTTCCTCTAGGTTTAACAGTGAAGTGTAAGTAAGTAAGTAATGCCATGCATTTTTATGGAATACCTCAGTCAATAAATTGTTGTTGTTGTATTTTATCTCACCTTTCCAAGTCTCTGGTACGTGATCCGTACACGAACGAATAGCAGCTGTTTTCAATATTCGCTATTTTCAATGTATCACAGCGCTATTCAGTGCAAGCGACGATAATGGGCTGACCTGGCCATTCATCTAACTAACGAGCGGCGAAACGACGATCGATCCATAGTTAATAGAGGGGACTGGTTATGAAACCCGGCGAACTTCAAAGAAATATCTCTTTGTTATGGTTTTTGCATCGTCACGTGACATTGAAGGTGCACACGCAAAATTTCAAGATGGCGTCCCGAGTGAGTTCTATTCGAAGCGTGGTTGAATCCACTGTGAAAGTTGGCTTGTTCTGGTTGAAAATGAGTCAAAAACCGTAAGTTTTACAAGATAAGAGATCGTAGATTGCTATACCAGGCGATAATTCCGCTGCCTTCGGCTGTGGATCGCGCAGAAGGAGAAGAGAAATCGACATTTGGAAGCTATGGAAGGAAATGGAAGAAAAGTTGACTGAACAAAATAGCCGGGTCGAGAGTGATAGGGTACTGTTTATCTGTGTAAACTATTTTGAAGCCGAAGACACAGAAATATGTATAAGGTTTGTTTGACCATAGCATAGTAGAGGGGAAGGTGTTTATACCCACCATCGCATACAAATTTCGAATTCACTGTAAAGAGGAAGTTTCTTTCTCGAATATCTTTCTTTCCTTACAATTTTGTTTTATTGCTGTCCAACGCATTTGTAAATGGTTGTTTTTTAATAGTCTCTCCTTGTATAATTTTGTTTTGTTCTTATTAATAAGAATAAAAGTGTTTCTGTTGTGAGTCAGAGGCTGACCCATTGCAATATGTTCAGACATATGCATAGGTAATGAAATAGTAAACATTCATGTCACAGTAACAGTTGTTCTCTTTTTTTATGTAAGGATTTCTTTTTCATTTCCATACAGCAGTAAACTCTTCGAGTCACAAGATTGCTGATCATAATAACAATTTCTTCTTGTAATATCCATATTACCTGTACTCCATCACACAGGCCATGATAATTTATCCCAAGGGAATGTATTTTAAAGGTTGAAATAAATCTTCCTACTATAACTGTTAGAAATATGAACTTATTTTGTTGATCATGGGTTTTCTCCTTCCCTGGTCTACAAGAGGCTCATTTGCAAAAAGGTCTTCCTTGTTGTCACTACAGCAGGTATTGCTAGCTCTCTTGGTCAGTCATGAAGTATTCTGAGATTCACACATAATTGTAGAGCCTGTTTGATTTCTACTTCAGGAATCACAGGTAGCCAAAGCTTAGGATACGACTGAAAATAAATAAAATGATCTAAAATTGTCAAATGTTTATTGTTTTATCAATCTTATATTACATATTCATGTGAGCTTTGAAAATTAGCATAATATGCTAATTCTAAAATTGCTCCCTACTAGTCTAAGCGAAGCGAAAGGTAGCACACTCGAACCGCCATAATGCCGACCCGTGTTCATGAAATGAGCTGTAATTCTCAAAGTTTGCTATCTTCCCCTCAAAACGCCTCAAATTCAAAGGCTTCGATAGTCATTCTATAAATACATACCGAAAAAGTGCCCAATGTTACATCCTTTCCCCGTCAAAACGACAATAATTTAGTGGTAAACCTCCACGAACGCCTCTGCAATTTTTCTCATTTAATCATATGCAATTTGGAACCACAAAAGCCACTTTCTAGGGGAGGTGTATGCAATGTCGCGTGCGACACATGATCTATTAACTATGATCGATCACAATGCTACACTAAATACTATTTCCTCTCAGGCAATGCTTGGAAAATAACTGATTTTCCAAATCCATTCGATAGATTCACGAATATATCTTTCTTCTCTTTTGAATCATGTACTTTAATGCATTTACCTGATTTGACTTTTCAAATTAAACACTTCACAAACTTTCCCCAGCGCAGTGTCATATTGTTATTTTCCACGCGAACGTGCGATGCTCTCGTAGGCTACACGCGTGGCGGTTCTAGGATTTTGTGAGCCTAACTGTGATTGGCTTAGAATTTTGACGTCACGGAAATCGTTTTCTGGCTCGAGTTCGCAGACGTTAGTTTTCGGCGGAGACAAGCGACAGCCGGAAATACGTCTGCGTTCGCAGGCTATACATAACAGATATCCTGCGATATACGTAGGTTGCCAAGATTCGTCCGAAATCTTGCAAAGCGCTGCACAGCCACAGTTTTTCTCGCTACAAAAAGCGTTTTTTGATAATTTGTTGAATAATAAAACAATTATCCTGCTCAACCTTGCGGAATATCGTCTGATTTTAGCCAAACCGGCTTACGGCCTGGTCGACTAAAGCTGTGTTCACACTGGGCCGAAACATGATCGGTCTGATCACGAATGAAACATGTTTCGCTAAGAAAAGTGTTCACATCGGACGGTGCGTTGAGCGAATCATGATCGAAACATGTTTATTCTGAGCATGACCATGATGACTGAAACAACCTCAAGAGGTAGTGTCGATCATGATCAGACGAATCACGTTCAAAATGGCGGACATGCGGAGAGGCCGCGAGTGCATATAAGTTCCAAAATTTGGCCTATTATGAGACCAAATGTTTTGTTGAAGTATGGGCCGATGTAGCGATACAACGGCAATTATCGGCGATGGGTTGAAAGCAGAATATTTGGGAAAACATGGCCACAAAACTTAACGGCAGCGGCTGCAAGCGCAATACACAAAACCAAAATTTACAAAAAATTCTTCTTGTACCAAAGATAGCGCAAATGCTGTCTGCTCGCCAAATGCTGGAAAGTCCTTCTCCTCTGAAGGGCTTGAATATTTACACTAAACTAAATAGTGAATGCAAGTGTTGTTATTTTGTACAAGATTTATGCGAGTACCGTAAAACCGCATAAATTACACAACCAGGCATGAAACGTGTTTGAAAATGACATCTGATTTGAAAATGACATCTGATGTGAACAATGCATAAACAAACATGCTTAGGTGAAACATGTCTCGTTGAAACATGTTTACTTAATGTGAGCACAGCTTAAGTATCTGGCGATATTCCGCGCGATTTTGCAGGATAATTCTTTGTAATTATGATCGTGTCTATGACCACTCAAAAATAAGAAATCTGGCTTTACCGATCTGACTCAAATTTTCTCGGCACAATTATTTTTTTTTCCATATAATGAGTTGCGGTTCCCCTTGAAATAGCGGTCATTTAACTGATGTGCATATTAAATCGAACTGTTCATATTTAGGTGTGAATAACGACTTTTGATGACAAAGTGAAATTCACGGTTCACGTGAACACCTCCCATTAAAGTGGCACCTGAATCAACTGATCATATAAACCTACGAAAGTTTGCAAATAACTTCCAGGGAAATTTGGGTGTGAATAACAGCTTTATGACAGTATTATATTCACTGATCACGTGACAGCTTCTAGCTAAAATGACAGCTGCCATGTTTATTATTAATTGCCCACAATCACTCTAAGAAAATTTACAAAACGTAGCTGGTTTTATTTTTCCTCTCACGCTAATTTAATAGTTGGCAAAAACCCCAGGAAGGAGGAACTCAAAGGAGCCATCCGACTCTTTAAGAATTTCCCGTTAATTTGTTCAAAACATAGTCTGATTTGTCGGCTAATAATCAATATTTTGTGTTGAAAAAATAAATGGATACGAAAATCAGCTATCAATTTTCAGTGAAACACCATCTTGGAATTTGCGATGATTTGCGGCTGCAACAAAAAGAGCTTCATTATAGTTGTCCACCAATGAATAACCATGCATTAACAGCTATGTGTCATTTTCGCTTGAAGATGTCTGCAGTTGTATCCACACATATTGATCAACGCCATTTAAAAAAAAATGATTAGTTTGGGCTTTCCTTTCGAAGTCAAATATCTCCAAGAGAAGCTCGACAAACTAAAACGTAACATATTTCACCAAAAATCAAGAAAGAGGGGAAGATATATGAAGCTTTTAATCCACCCAACTGAGAAAAGTGTTGAACTGCGTCATGCGCAACATATTGACAAGTATGCTCTAGTTAATGTTGCAATCATGCTGTCCGCACGGAGTAAAGCCTCGTGAGTGACCATTCAAATGAAAGCTTTTGCGCTGGCTTTCGCGTGCATTGCTTGTAATGCTTCTTATTACAAGGTGAGTGGGTTTTGTCTTTTACGCTGTGAATGAAGCCCTAGTGTTTGAATATTATAATATTTGTTCCTAAAATTGAGAATACCAGACTTTTATGGGGTGATATGTTAAACAGGTGAATCGACCCTCGATCAACTGCCGTTTAAGCTAGTAAATTTCCAGCGCGTCGAATGCCCCTGCCGAGTTGTATATCAGTCCGGGGGTGCAATGTTTGCTATAATGACCTTCGACTACGGTTGGATTTCTGGTTTCAAATTAAAAATCAGCATGAGTGTCATCGCTTATTTTGTTTATCATAACTGGGACAAAGTTATGCTACGCCAATATTAAAGTAAACGTTAGTAGTCATCATACTCTATAGACGCATGCAGAAGCTCATCGGTGATGAGCTTCTGACGCATGATATTATGAGTCGCGGCTAATTATTGGTGGCAGTTGTATGCAAGGTGTTTTAATTTCTATTTTCTTCTTGTATTTTGTTCCTGTTGCGAGCTACGTACTACAACTAACAGAGCAAGAACACGTCAACATATTATAACATCTTACAGGTAACATACAGCACTTTCGATTTCCAATAGTTGGAGTTACGATTAAAAAGGGAAGTCTTTACAAAAGGTGCAAACATTTGGGGCTTTCTTGAAACAAACAAATAACAGCAATGGGACAACAATTCTTTATTAACTGTCGCTTAATATTCAAATTGAAATTTGTGTTCTTGGCTTTTTCCATTAACGCTTCGAAGTTGTTTATTGATATTTAAAAAAAGGCCAAAAAAATTGACCATTAACTACATATATCGAATGGTAAACGATTGCCCTTAGGCGACGTGTCACAAAAGCGGCGTATGTCCAGAAACCAACAAGCGATTTGCTTAATCATTAGGTAGAAGTAAAATATAAGGCTTCAGAGAGAGAGAACAATACCACTGCCATGGTAAGTTCCGTGCGAGAAGAAGAATATGCGAGAATATGGCCATGTTGAACATGTTCCGCTTTCACGCCAAATGTCATCAAACTTGTTTCAACGTAAGACAAATGTAGAAATGGGCCGGACTCGACAAAAATTACCTGCAGCTCTCCCTTTAAATATGTTCAAAAAATACGTCGCAAACTATATATGGCATACAAACGCAAAAGTACATCGCAAACCTGCATGGATAAAATAGAAAAACCATTCAAATATTAATAAGTAAAATAATATAGATAAACGAAACACCAGCTGAAAGAGAAAACAGCAAGCAGGATTCCTTGCGTAGAATCAAGATTAAATAGTCAACGCTATTTAAAATGAGTTTTTTTATTATTTTTTTTTTCGACAAAATTTGGTGTCCGACGAAGTCTGTATTGACTACTAACAATAATAATGTAAGCTATTATTCGATAGAGCATCCACTCTCGTTTAATTTTACGAAAAGATCTAGAATCTGGCATGCATTACCAACAGATTGAACTGATGACGGATCGTATAGGTGAGTGACATTATGGTTTCGGAGAGCTGTTACCAGAATTGAAGACGAAAAGCACTTTTCCTAACAGTTCCTTCAGTTGGATGAGAAATATAAATCATTTTGACTATACTGCATACACTATTTTCAATTAAAAATTGAACTGTAACCAGGATGTGACATATTAAAAGGGTAAAAAGCGTTCTCTGGTTAAAAAGGTTTAAGAAAATATAAGCTTTCGGCTATTATACTATAGCCTTTAACGAATATGAAAAGTAGTAAGCGCGTGGTTGGAAATATATGCAGGGGAGGGTGTGAGGAGTTAAAAACTAAAATACAATAGAAGTGTGAAAAGCTAAAAAATGGACAAACGGACAAATAAAAATTACAATAAAATAGAATATTGTCTTGGTAATGGTTTAGAATTATTATCGGCGCCGACAGTTTTGGCAGTATGCCACGATTCTAGAGTTCTTCGAACACGGTGATTGCCTTTGTCTATCACAGTAGCGCCATCAAAGTCAATAGAATGATTGTTATGCCAAGCATGGTTGGCTTTGTTCGAGCCTCTCGTATAGTTTTTAAGATTTCGCTGATGTTCCTTTCTTCGGGTTTTAAAACATCTGCCAGTTTCCCCTACATAACTCCAACTGCAGTCAGCGCACGGAATTTTGTAGACAACATTGCATTGGAGATCCAGGGGCTGCCTAAACTTAGGAGAAGGAAATTCTTGTTGCAAGGTTTTAGCTGGTTTGCTTACAACACGAATGTCATTTTTGCGAAGTAATCTGGTAAGAGGTTCAGACAGTCCGCGGATGTAGGGGAGACATGCGAAACCCAGGGATGTGTCTGATGGATAGGCCCATTTGAAGAACATGGACACTAATTCTTCTGGTGGAGGAGTTGTCAGAGCTGACTTCTTCTTTAAAATGTTAGAAATAACTGTTGATGGGTAGCCATTGGCTGTCAATGCTTCCGTAACGTGACTAGTCTCGCGCGCTTTTCCTTCACAGGTGCTAGGTTTGTCCATTTTTTAGCTTTTCACACTTCTATTGTATTTTTAGTTTTTAATCTTTTCACACCCTCCCCTGCATATATTTCCAACCACGCGCTTACTACTTTTCATATTCGTTAAAGGCTATAGTATAATAGCCGAAAGCTTATATTTTCTTAAACCTTTTTAACCAGAGAACGCTTTTTACTATTTTTTAAGTCATTAAATTTTCACTTGGAAAGTGTGCTAAATTGGCAAAGACGTAATGCCATAGAAAACTCTCTTGCTGTGAAATTCAAATTGTTTTTGCATTGTGTTGCGAGCTTTCGTATCCCCCATTATTCTTGCTTATGAAAGATTTACCAGTGGTAAGATTGCCAGTAACTTCAACTGATGGCATAGAATATACATCACGGCTCAGACGTATAATTTTATTTTATTTTATTTTATTTTTTTATTTGCCACACAAACAAATTACAAAAAAAGTATGCAATAAAATAATTTAGATAAGTTACCAAGAAAAAGCGGCGGGGAGACAGAAAGGAAACTAGAAAACTTATGCGTGTTTCGGCCTCCCCATGGCCAATCAAACTAAGTTAACTATACAAATAATTAAATAATACATGGCAACAACAGTTAACAACACTTAGTACGTCAAGATAACTCAGGTATTACTTATAAGTATTTTGTGAGATAGACGCTTGATAATCTTGGAGCTTTTGCAATGATGATGGCAAACGCCGAAGTCAACATCGATCAAAACTGCATTCATTCGTAGTTTACTTTAGAATCGTGCAATTAGCTTAATCTGCCTTCGACATGTCTATCAGTGTCAGAAAACCCCTCCAGCTGAATATTTAAAAGCGGCCTCCATTTTCAAATTTCCATTAGCAACATGGTTGCATGCTTGCGCCTCTGAGTTACTAAGAATTTGGTAGTTTTATGTTGTTGGTATTTACGGAGGGTTGGTAGGAAATATACCAAAATATGTAAAGCATGTGCAGAGCCGATTATACCGCTCATTATACCAGTTTTGTTCAGCGTCATCGAGTGATTTCAAAGGTCAGTTTTAAAAGTTTTTTTTTGTTGATCTGCGTTCTGAATTTATCTAGACCCATTACACGTAAGGACGAACAAATTGTCTCTGTTTTTTTAGATCTTTTTAACTAGTCTGAAGTTTTCTTCATCTTACTTTTCGTATTTTCGTATAATATTTCTCAGATGGCCATTTTTTAGCCTATGCAAGAAACAATAAAGGCTAAGAGAATTCAAATTTCGCCCTTAATCTAGCAGAGTTGTTTTTCGTTATTGCTTCAGGGCCAAGCTTAGTGCTCACACGCCTCAACTCATTTTGTCGCCTGCTGTTAGGATGACAATGCTACAACTTTCTCTGTGCCTGCTACTGCTTTCCAATCCGCTGATGAGCAAGTGCGCCTCTGGTATGAAAAACTTGTACATTGGTACGTTCTATGGCGTCAACGTCTCTTCCAAAGGCTGGAGCTCAAAGGGGGTCATGCCAGCAGTTCGGATGGCGTTGGATCACGTGAACAGAAACCAGTCCATTCAACCCGGGTACACGCTACACGAGGACTGGAGGGATTCTAAGGTAATCAGTAGACGTCAAAAGTGATCAAAAGCAGATTTCTCGTTGTAATATCAATGCACAATCCATCGCACAGTTCATGGGAATTAACCAAATGGTCAGCAATAGGAAATTGTATTAATAATTGAAAGAATCATAATTCACCTAATTATGGAGAATGTTTTATGTTGACCTTAAGACTAAATGGATTAAAGATGTTTGAATGGTATATCAACTCAAACTGATATGCTAGCTATGTCATAAAATAAATGACTTTTACTACTTCATCAACCCTCCATTCGCAAATAATTTACATTGCCTCATAACATAATTACTATAGATAAGAGGTTATAAGTATCCTGAGTATCATGCCTTATTAACTTAATTCCTGATACTCGGGTTCGGTAAGTAGTGAATATCAGTTGTTTTTTTTTACACTTTTAAGTGTGACAGCGGTGCTGCCATTCGAGCCATGCTGGATTTAGTATCCAGGCCACCAACAAAGATCATGTTCACGGCCCCAGGCTGCTCTCCAGCAGCAGAGCCAATTGCGGAAGCTGCCCCGTTCTGGGGAGCGGTACAGGTAATAAAATGATATTATTTTTTCCTTAATAATTATAAACTTTAATGAATACGATATTATCATGTTCAGTATAATGTTTGCTAGAAGGATAAAATGTTTAAAAATTTTAAAACTATATGTACAAAGTTGGATTAAAAACCAAACGTTTTCGACTTAAAAGTCATCATCAGGGTTGTAAGCTTATTTCATTCCTTTTATAGTTAATTATTGACCTTTTGTTAAAAGCATTCTCGTTCCAAGGGCTACCACCTCATGCCAGCTTGATTTTCCGAGCTTGTGCAGAGTATTGTTGCTGCATTCCTGTCCTCCCTGGTGTCTTTTCCCTTTTCGATGCTTAAAGATTTTTCAGGAAAAATCGAGGTTGACCAGCGGTCGTGATTTTTGGTGCTCACCAGATGGAATGCGGCCTCTCGTGACGACGTTCCCAGAATGTGTTTCGAAATTGCGACTAGAGTTTGAAGAACAAAATGGAAGCACACTTTCTAATTTTAGTTACTAAGATTTCTGCTTTAAAATCATTTAACACATTCGCGCATTTTTGTTCAGGTTGGTTTCAGTAACACGTCGCCTTTGCTCTCTGAAGACTCTCAGTTTCCTTTATTTTCCCGTACCAGTCCGTCCGAGACTTTAAATAATTATGCTACAGTGGGTTTGCTAAACAAGTTCAAATGGGACCGAGTTGCGATTGTTGTACAACAGGATCATATCTTCACAAAGGTAATTTTATTTTGCATTATAGGTTTCCAACAGCGCTGTGGCAGGGGGATTTGTTTTAGTCCTCCAGAAAATGTGTCGGCTTGGTATTAGACGGTTATACGGGTATTTAAAGAGAAAAACAAAGGATTCTAGAGAAAAGTCGTAGAGGTCGATCGTTGAGTTCGAGGGATCGCCATCTTGGTTTCTTTATGTGAGCGAAAACTGGGGAGAGTACGCGCCCTTCATTTTGTACTCTCCAAAGTTTTCGCTTGCATAAAGAAACCAAAATGGCGACCCCTCGAACTCAACGATCGACCACTACGACTTCACGGAAAAGTGGGGGACGGCGAACAGTCTATACATAACAATGTTAAGAAACTCAATCCCATGCAATTACAAGGGACCTCTGAATCACTAGGGCTGCGTTGTAAACCTGGCTCTAAACCAGTCGGCCTCGATGCCTCCTTTCCGAACCTAATAACTTAACTGAAGCTTTCAATCTCGACAAATGATTTGCTTCTCATCTAGTATGCTACACTTACTTCCACGGTAAGTGACTTTTGCAACTTAAGGACGTTCGCGCTAATTGTTTATGCGCATCCTTACTGCGCACGTAATTCCTGTCGCAACGCTACGCCACGTCATGCATGCATCGAGCGCGCGCGCTGAGGAAACTTTCCAACCACATATAGGGTGAGTAGCCGTTGCGATAACTTCGCTTGCAGTTTGCTAGCTTAAGGAGGCTCGCAACGGTTTCCAGCACTTTCCAGGTCTTAAACTTTGATGGGTCAGTACTACAAATCTTTATCAGTTGCTGCAACAATAATGATATCGACCAAATGTCCAATCATTGCTGAATAAGTTGTGGCCATTTTCATGACGTCACTGGTTACTATAGCAACATTTTTACCTGTTAAAAACACCCTTAATTTTCCCTTTAAGTGCTTATAACTCAAAAACGAGTCCGGTGACCCCCATTTTTTATTATTGAATAATGATTGGCATGTTAAGGTGCAACTTTTTGCAAAGTTGAAAAAATTTCTGCGGAGCAGTTTCAGAGCCACCTTAAATTTTTGAAAATTTAAGGTGGCTCTGAAACTGCTCCGCAGAAATTTTTTTAACTTTGCAAAAAGTTGCACCTTAACATCCCAATCATTATTCAATAATAAAAAATGGGGGTCACCGGACTCGTTTTTGAGTTATAAGCACTTAAAGGGAAAATTAAGGGTGTTTTTAACAGGTAAAACTGTTGCTATAGTAACCAGTGACGTCATGAAAATGGCCACAACTTATTCAGCAATGATTGGACATTTGGTCGATATCATTTTTGTTGCAGCAACTGATAAAGATTTGTAGTACTGGCCTATCAAAGTTTAAGAGCTTGAAATTGCTGGAAACCGTTGTGAGCCTCCTTAAATGGTCGGTGACCCCTACTTTTTTCTTAACAGATCACTTTTGTTAACGATTATCTACGTTTTGTGAGAAAATGAAAAAAATCTATCGATTAAAAGGTTGATTTCCCCCCCCCCCCCCCCCCCCACGGACGTTCGAATTCCGCTTTTTGATCTTTTCGTTTTGTCGTACGACGGGTTCAAATGCCTCTTCCAGGGCTAAGTTTTGCATAAAAGATGGCAACACTTAAAATTATTTACGCAACAGACGCACTTCCTCAAAATATCACCAAGATCGTTTGCCTCCGTTTTCTCAGCATCGATAATTTAAACTACAAACCTTGAAAGCCGTGCGAAATTACGTGCGCCAATTTTTCAAAATCAGGGTAGTTTTCTACAGACTTTATCTCTGAAACGAAGTCGGTGACCCCCACTTTTTTTGTATTTCTGACACAAGTAACTCATTATCCGTCCTCAGTAAAAATTTTAGAAAAATCTATCGACTAGCACTGCGTAAAACAATACGAATACTGTCCCGTACTTAGGTCTTATACAGTCAGTACACAAAGTCGTGTACGGGTCATATAAGGACGTGACATGATGTATACGGTACCGTTTAAGGATCAGTATACGTCAGGCTATGCTTAGAAAGTAGCAGGATCTTATACACTTGTATCAGGAGTCCTTATACGTCAGTAAACATGTCAGTGTACATCATGTATACTGAACGAAACATGAAGTGTACTGATGTTGCGTAGAAGGTGGGTATACGGATTCTTACACCGTGGGTAGGATTCCTTATTTCCCATTACACAATTCCGTATATTTCATGTATACTGCAAGAAGCATGATATGTACTGATTTTGCGTAGAAGGTGGGTATACTGATTCTTACGCTCTCGAAAGGATTTCTTATATCTCATTACACAAGTCCGTATATTTCATGTATACTGCAAGAAGCATGAAAAACACGAACTTCGCCTGGAAGGTACGTATAAGGATTTTTACACTCGCGGTAGAATTTCGCGAAATTTCAGTAGCACCTCGCCTGGCCTTTTACTAAAATGACGCTGTACGCCAATTTTCAGTACTTTTCTCCTTCTAGTCCCACATATATTTGTCCTCGCAACAAGTAAACACACTGAATTGTGATCCAATATTCATTTATTCTTTTTAGTCATAAAACTTATCATGTATCACTTTCAACTGATTTAGTTAAAAAAGATCAAATTATATGTGCATGGTACACCTTTTTTTATTCTAGCTGACTTTAATTCCTTGCTGTTACTGCAGTCAATCAATGTTATTGGTCTTTCACTGGACATGGCCTGCACCAGTATGTCTATCACAAAAGGAAAAAAACAAGTTTCATCAAAATAGAACTGGACTGCACTTGAAAAGTAAAATACCCAGGAGTCTCCATTATCTATCTACACTATCTATCTAGTGTGGTCATCTAGGAAAATTATACATATAGTTGGTGAAACTGACTGATGTTGATACAAACCCACTGAGCGAAACTTATTTTCAGAGTCCTGAAGCTGATAACATTAATAATTCTGGTTATTGACCTGATTGTTCCTGGAGGTTACATGTAGGTTGAGGAAATATCAGCCAATGTGCCACCAACATTTCATTTTCAGGACTACTCTTTGTCTGACACTCAGTCCTTACACTTGCACAAAATATTTATAAAAACATTTTGTCATGTACATGTAGCAATACAAATTGAAGTTTACCATGTTGGGTCAGGCACCTACATGGAAATATGAACCTATAGCTGTTCCTTTACTTATACTGATCAGCATTCTTTTCCTCAGAGGCTGTGATCACTTAGGTCAGCACCAAGAATTGCAAGAAGTACATGTACCCATTTTCAATATGGTATCCTTTGATCAGAATAAAGTGGAAGTCTGTGACTCAGAGACTTTCCAATAGGAACCAGCTTGAGGTGGTGGTTCTTGGTGCTGGCCTATGTGGATGGAAATGATTGATCAGTAATGAACAGCATGGGAGGCACAGCAGCTGATTGTTCTCCGGATTTGAGCCCTGGCGAGTAGCCTGTTCCAGGCGTTTGGTTAGTGGGGAGCAGCGCAAAATTCAGGATTATGTGAGGCGGAAAAATGGCAAGGAGACACACCCCTACCCTCATTTTTCGCTCGCTGCTTTTGGTGCTGCTCACCACTAACCGGACGCCTGGAACAGGCTACCTGGCAAGGGACAATGTATCGTGTTCCTGGAAAAGACACTTTAATTTACTCTAATTACTAACTCTCTCTGGGCTCCTTTATGGATTAACATGTACTTTAACTTCATATCAGCTAAATTAAACTTACCAGCTACCTTGGTATTGCACTTGCTGAACTCAGTTACATGTACTTGTCATATACATGTATATACATGTACATGTACTCCAGACAGTTCCATCCAAAAAAATGTCAGCTATCAGTGAAATCTGATGGTAAAAAGGGAAATACATGAAATCGATTAAGAAAAGCACACAAACCTATATGTATTTTAAGGGCGCGTTCGTTTGGGAATATTCTGGAATAAGAATATATTCTGGAATATATTCCGGCTATTCTGCTCCTGGGAGCAGAATGGAAATCCAAGTATTCCAGAATAGGAAGAGCAGCCAAACGAACGCTAACTTGCATTATTCCAATTATTCTTATTCCGGATTGATCCCAAAAGAATGCGCCCTAAATGTATTTCACTGTAACTTTAAAATTTGAGATAACACTGTAGGAGAAAATGAACTGAAATGTTTCCACTGGTCATGAAACACGAGCTCCTTCACAAATTTAATTTACAGAACATTACTTACCTACATGTATAAGCAATAATGTATTTCTGGCTTACAACACATCACCTACTAACAATGGATTTAAGTGACTAATAAAAAAATCAAAAACGAGCTTCGTGTACATGTTGTGGTTTACTGCAATGTAAACACTGAGTTTTCAGGTTAACTCTTGTTGGATTTGTCCTTGTTAACTCAGAGCTCTAAACTAAATTCTAACATGTTATTGATTGGGCTGGTAACTTTTTAACTTGCTGTACATGTAGGTACATGTAGAACAGAATTTTTGTAAACATTTATATTGTTCTTTAAAGTGCCCCTGTGATCAAATTTTTGAGTTTCATTTTTTTACATTTTCGTGTCCTATTAGACTTTCTTACTCACCTTGCCAAATTTCAATCCATTATGAACATCAGAAGTCATTTTGTTTTAACATTTAATTCAGAGAATTTACGGCTGCCATTAATCAACCTTGTTCCAAGCCTTGGTTGCAAATGAGAGAAAGTGACGTCAAAGGCTCAAAAATACCTCACGGGTTGAAATGAGAATAACAATAAGTGTTCAAAATCACGCGAGAAGGAACAAAAACTTTGGACGTGTTCTTCGTGCAATTTTCTATGCTGATTGTTATTAAAATTTCAACCCGTGAGGTATGTTTGAGCCTTTGATGTCACTTTCTCTCATTTCTCTCATTTTAATTGATGATTAGGCTTAAGCGTGGGTTAGTTAAATCTTGCTTCTCTTTCTGATCTAATTCAAGCTGTTCCACAGTTTTATCTTCATTCTCATTTCTTGATAGTTTTGAAACGCTTGAGAAAAAGTCAGATAATCGCTTCTGTGTCATAATTTTTGAAGCATAACAAAACAAAATGGCAACAGCCGTAGTCAGATCATGTTAAAAAAGTTTATTTCATCTGTCCAAGAAGGACTGAGCACAACTAGAACCAGTTCCAGTTGTGCTCAGTCCTTCTTGGACAGATGAAACGAACTATTTTAACATGGTGTGACTTAGTGTAAGCTTACATGTAAATTTGTAATTAAGGCATCCCTTAAAGAATACATGTAGCATTTTTGGGGATTGTAATGTAGGTGTTTTGGAATAGATTTTACTTCTTACACCTATAGGGCTTATATTTCTCTTTCTAAGTCTTACATGTCCATGTAGTTTACTGATCCAGAGCGGTTTATAGTTGTGGATCCTAAACTATCTGATTTCCTTTCCATACGCTCGGTAAGTAATAAGTATACAGTGGAGTGCAAACAAAGACATCAATTTTATGAAGCTTACACACTGTACATGTAAATAAGAGCTTTCTTCAACTTACCTCACCTGAACAACAGCATGAAGCAGTTTACAAATGCAGTTCCTTCCACACAGCGCGAGCAGTTCAAATCGATGGCTGTTTACACCCGTGAATTCGCTCAGTCGAGTTTCCTTCGTTGATGCAACATCAAATTCTACTTCTAACCATTTTCCAAATTACAGAGGACGCTGTCTCGAAAACTAACGCAACGAAAAGATACCTGTACTTCGAAAATTCAGATGAAACGTTTCAACATCTTCAACGAACTCTTCGACTTCACACCTTTCAAATAAATGGCGGTAAGTCGGCGAAAATCAAAGGATTAGGTTAGTCCTGGGTTAGACACTTCATGTATGAGTACATACTTAGTCTTTTTAGAAGCAAAACCGCTGACAGTTTTAGTATTGTATAAAGCCAAAAGGGAAATCCTGTTTTCTCGTCTTCAGTTTGACAGCTGACGAGTTGTTACCAGCGAATAGATCATTAAATACCGGAATGGGTAACGAGAAGCGAACGTTGAAAAAGTGTAGTTTCATTTCTCTAAGGGTGTAAAATACAGTGCTTACGCAATGTGTAAAGAATCATAAAGGTGCGTAAAGAAGCGTACACATAGCGTATAAAGGATCGTTTACGCATTATCATCTGAATATCGGATTCTGTAGTTACCACAAGTGAAAGAACTTACATGTCAAACCAAATAAAGATGATTTGTATAAATTTCCTTACATTAAGATCAGCCAGAGAATTCAAGGTTCGTATCCATACGCGGCAGCGTCGTCGGTTTGTGCCGGGTACAAGACCCCACATGCAACTGATCCCAGAGTCTGTAAGCTTACGTCCAGCTGAGGCGTAAGGGCTAAACTCGGGCTAAAGCTTTGCAATTGGTGAGTTGCGCCCCTCTTAGGGACAAGTCGTTGGGCCGATTCTATGTTTTAAGTACACAGGAAAAGTTCGATAACTTGGATAAACGACTGCGAGACTAGTAAGACTATCTCACAGCACGAAAATGGAGATTTACAGAAAATTAAAGGTGGCTTAAATCTGCTTAAAGCTGGTCATCCAACTTTACGCTATCAATTAAAGGTTGTTAAAGGTCGTTAAACCTGACATTTACGCTACCGTGCGTAAACCTGGCTTAAATGTGGCTTAAATGTTTCAGCCTCTTTAAGCAAGCTTTGAAACATGAGTGTAAAGCTGATTTAAAGGTCAGCTTTAAAAAAATGTAAAGGTAGCGTAAAGCTGTTTAAACTCCAAATTTACGCCAGCCTTACTTCAGCTTTACACCATAGTAAAGTTATGTTTTCATGCTGTGTCTCTTATAATTAATTTGGTGAACGAGATCGTGTCCTCATATGCAGATGTTCTTTTTATAGCGGCTACGTAGGAGGTTTTAAAAGAAATGAAGACTCCAAGACAACAACTGGCGATGAAAAAATTGGAGGTGGCGATCAATACCAGTGAAATTTTGACAAACTTCGGGGAGACACTTATTTTTTGAGGACCGTTTTTAGTTGTGAAATGATTAATATACGATGCCCTAAGTCTTAGTGTACGGTTATTTAAGAAATAGAAAACATGTAACGTGTTTCTATCGAGTTGTAGAAACACGAGTGGAAGTTTGGGAGAACGAGAAATGCTGTGGGAACACGAGCCGCAGGCGAGTGTTTCCACAGCTTTTTCGAGTTCTCCCAAACTCTCACGAGTAGAAACACGGAAAACATGTTTTCTATTTCTTTTAGAGAACACTGCAACAAAAAAAAAAAAAACGAAAACAACTTGTTAACTTTGACTATCAAAATGTAAATTCTCTTTGCTCGCGCCATCATTACGTCAACAGCTCGTGCTAGTTCTGTGTTTCTATCGACTTATAGAAACACGATTTTAACCAATCAGCACGCATATTTTCTTTGGACTGTTTTCTAAATGTAATTATCAGTATACAAAACAGTATACATGTGTGTCCTGTTAGCCTAAAGTTGTCCGAAAAGGCACCTTACCTTTAAAATTGGTGTTAAGTTCCCTTTTTTGGATAAAACGTTCTTCAGTGGTTTTTCATGAGTAAGTTTTAAGCTTTGGAATACTTGGAGAAATAACGAATATACGGATTCCCTAACACTTAGTGTACGGTTATGTGTAATAACTAGTATACATAAGAATAAGGAATCAAACGTATACTGTTCATTACTCAGTCCTTATACGTCGATGTCCTTATACGTCAGTATTTCTTTCCGTATACGTTATGTATACGGACTCATTATACCTCCTTATATTTGTTATTTCATGCAGTGTAGAAAATTTTCGCGCGAACGTCCTTAAGACGTAAAAGGGCCACTTGTTGTGACATCGTGACAAATATTGCAACAATAGAAAATGAATTATCTCTCTGCCGCATGTCTGATCTATGGCTCGTTTTCATTTCTTCTCTTTTTCCCTTTCAGACTAAAGAGGACCTCGTCGCTTTACTGACAAGTAACAAAATCACGATAGTGTTCATGGAAAGTTTTGATAAAGAGCACTCGCATGCGGTTAAGAATATTAAGGTTTGCTTAAGTTCTACCAAATAAATGTTAACTAAAAATAAAACCACTGGAATGTTAGTTACAAAAACCTGTCCACTTCGCTCAATCTGCAGTAACATCATTATAATTTGATTTGCTGTACTGCTATCTGGTCTTAACAAAAGAACTGAAAGTGTGATGATTTCTACAGAGAAAAGACGTCAGAATAATCATCGGCCTGATGTATGAAGACCAGTTCCGAAAAATCGCATGTCAGGTAATTTGACATAAATAAATAAACCTTTTCATTCTGTTGATCTGGTGAAGGTAATACACATTATTGCTGCCACCATTTTTGACTATATCGACACTATATATCTGCCAAAATCACTATTATCACTATTATCATTGTACTGGCCCTGAAGAAGACTAGCTCTGCTAGTTGAAATATTGGCCAATAAATTTTGCCCTTTTGCAGTAGTACCAGCCTTGCAATCAATTTGGTTTTATCTGCACTTAACGTGACATCTGGTACGAGTATTTCTTTTACAAGAGATCCGGCAACAGACAAGTCAAGTAGTTTAATTCTTCGTTGCGTGGTCCCCTGCATCCAAACGTTTTTTAATATTACTGGGAATTTGCAGGTCTTTTTTTCTTCTCAACCAATCTTCAATGCATGGAGAGCTGGAGTGTGTGCATTATTCACGTGAAATTAATCTTGCAATACTGTTTAGAAAAGTTTTCACTCGAGAGTAGAAAGTAATTTGCACTTGCTTTGGTTTTGCATTCTGCGCTCAGTGATTTAAACCAATCAGAAATAAATCCAAAACCAATCGCGATTTGCTTGCGCACGTTTTCCCGCGCTTTGTGTCGGCTGTATGGTGGCCCATCAGTGCCATAGTATTTTATGCTGTATTTTAACATTTTTTCTCTTTTTTTAATAATTTTTATTTTTTTATTTTTTTATTTTTCAATATTTGGTTTATTTTTTACTTTATTTATTGGTTTTTTTTATTGTTTTTTTTTTAGCATTAACAAAAAAAAAAAAAAAAAAACCAGCCATGGCCTAGCAGTGCCATAGCCCATGATGCATTGAGAAGGAGTAGTCACCAGGCTCTTGGCCTCAAACAACATGGCGGCGTGGATAAGAAACGATACGTGGAAATGTGATGAAGAGCTTAAGCGGGATTTAGAAGGATACGTGAAGCAGGCACTGAAGAGGGATGAGGTTTTGGACTTTGTTTCCAAAAAATATCTAATGTATGCTTGGAGTTTGCGTACTCTTTGTTGCCGTTTGCATTATTTTGACATAAAGTACTGAAAGTACATCGACTATGAAATAGAGCTTGATGATTTGGAAGAATCTGTGCGCAAAGAAATGAATGGTCCGGGAAATTTGTTTGGTTATCGTGCAATGACTAAAAAGATAAGAGAAATTCACGGTTAGAAAGTTCCAAGAAACCTGGTCTGGTCTACGCTATGATGGAACATGTCGATCCCAGTGGCCTTTAGGAACGAGGAGGTTTCGGGCAACCAAAGCGAGCCCCAAAGGGTGTTTTTACCTCAAAGGTAAACGTAGATTAAGCCTGTTTTAAGCCTTTTCAAACTAAACTTTTAGATAATTCTGTGAAAATTTAATGACGCATTGTTTGCACCGGCAGACGTGGCATAGAGGCCCTGCCGTACGAATAGCCACTGCGTTATATCAAAGTAATGCAAACGACAACAAAGAGTATGCAAACTCCCAGCATACATTGGATATTTTTTGGAAACAAAGTCCAAAACCTCATCCCTCTTCAGTGCCTGCTTCACGTATCCTTCTAAATCCCGCTTAAGCTCTTCATCACATTTCCACGTATCGTTTCTTATCCACGCCGCCATGTTGTTTGAGGCCAAGAGCCTGGTGACTACTCCTTCTCAATGCATCATGGGCTATGGCACTCCTAGGCCATGACTGTTTTTTTTTTTCGCTATGGCACTGCTGGGCCATGGCTGGTTTTTTTTTTTTTTTTTGTTAATGCTATAAAAAAAAAACAATAAAAAAAGTAAAAAATAAACCAAATATTGAAAAATAAAAAATAAAAATAAAAATAAAAAAAATTATTAAAAAAAGAGAAAAAATGTTAAAATACAGCATAAAATACTATGGCACTGATGGGCCACCATACGGCTGCACGTATTTGCTTTGATTGGTTCACTGGATTGTCTATGTGATTTATGATTGGCCAGAGTAATTACTTTGGTTTTGGTTTTGCGGCACTCATTGAAAAATGCTTTATATTACCCTGTCTTTCCAGGCATTTATTCAAGGTGTCTATGGCAGAAAGTACGTGTGGCTGCTTCCAGGATGGTATAGCGAGAAATGGTGGGAAAAAGGTGGCGACACTTCATGCACCAAACACGACATAAAGTTAGCAGCTGGCAACTACCTTGCTACCAGACCTATACCGCTCGGCGACTCAAAGACCCCTACGATTGCTGGGAAGGTTAGTAATGGCATTCGTCGATCGGAAGTGTAACTAAAACTACATCATCCATCTGAAGCAATGATAAATATATAGTCGCATATACTATCCGGTAAATAATATTGTGTCTGCTTTCTGTATAGCACCCGTTGTTACACGCGGGTTTAACATTGACTTAGAACAACAACTTGGTTGCCAACAAATGACCCGAATTGTGACATGTTGCGTGACGCGTTGTTACGTCATTCATGTCCCGTATGTAGCTGTCGTCAGTTCCATGTGCTTTTGCGTGAAGAAAGATTGTGTTTGTTAGACTTCTGTTATCCTGTTTTCTCTGGTTTAGCCGCAAGGCATTGATACATGAAAACTCAATAACTAGTTGACTCAGTTAGTAGCAGAAATGTATGGAATATGAACCTGTTATGATATCCCTCCCTCCCCCCTCCCCCCCCCCCCCCCTTCTATATATATCCTCTCAGTGGAAAGTTGCTCTCTTACACAAAGTTAAGCTTATTTTTCTTTCAATCATAATCCTAGCTTGCCTTAATTTTATACTCAGTGCGTACGTGTTTGAAGTTAGTATCAAGTTAGTCTTTGGTTCTTTATGTTTTCAGACTGCTGTTGAACTTAACAATGAGCTGATGACGGAAGCCAAGAGAATGAATTACCCCAGTAATCCATTTTCATCTTTTGCGTATGACGCGATATGGAGCATCGCTCTTACGTTACAAAAGTCTTCCCCATTTCTCAAAGCTCGCAACAAGAGTTTGTCAAATATCACCTACGGTGACCTGGAAACCGCTGAGCTTTTCAGACGCGTGCTTCGGAATTTGACGTTCACTGGCATGTCGGTCAGTATCTGTATCAATAGATCCATAGCTAACAAAAATAAAGTAGACGTCACCCAGCCTTGTTTTTAAGGTCATAATGTGTTGTACCGCTAGCCATGATGTATTTTTGTAGTCGTTGGCCAATCAAATCAAAGCGCACACATGGCACTTCGTGATACAACGTGACGTTTGTCCTGTAAACACATAACATGATGTCGGAGTCATCCAAAAAGCTGAACAAGAGCCAGAGTCAGACAGCCAGAACTCTTGTGCAACATAAAAGTAAGCGCTCGTAAAACGTCGACCTCTGGGTTGAAAGTTATCCAGATTGATCCAGATTGGTACGAGATTGGCCAATCAAGTGCTGTTCATTTAAAACAGCTGGCTTGCTACTGTAGAGCCCCTGAATCATTTCTTCTATGTCTCTTACAGGGTTCTGTGAAGTTTGACAAACACGGGGATCGAGAAACTACCATAGAAATTTTACAGCAACAAGGTGTGCTTTTCTTTTGTAAAATGCATTTTATGATCTGTTGCTGGAAAATATCACGAAACTAAAGTTAGTTCATCTGTTTGTTTGACTCAATTTTAGGCAATGTCAAGAAAGTGGTCGGACTGTGCAATTCATCTTCAACTGTACTAAATGAATCCCTTTTTCTGTGGAAAGGTATCGCAATAATCTAATTAAAAATCTTTCTGTTCTTTGCTGATCTTTCCTGAGGGAGAGAGGTGGATACACCCTATGTTGGCCTTAACGGGAAGACTCCGCGTCAATTTATAACTGATTAAAATTGAAGTTCATGGAACTTGTCTTAGATGACTGCTTTCTTTGTTGTTTTTGTTGCATTCATGTTTTCGCTTTCTTTTATGTTTATTTTTGAAGGCGGGAAAATTCCGGCGGATGAAGTAATTAACAAGACGGAGATTTACATAGCACCAAAGCAACAGACAATCATCACACTAGTCCTGTCCTCTTTTGGAATGCTGTTTTCATTAGGATGTCTACTTGTAAATATTCTATACAGAAAGCACAGGTATGTATTTGTATTCCACCGTCTATCTAGCCTTCGTGGAGGAGATGGTCTAAGCGTATGGCTCAACACTTGACACAACTACTTGAGAGTTAGTTAGTGCTTTCTTAAGCAGCGCCACTTGGCCAACAGCAACGACAGCATAAAGTACAAGCGTTTATAGCTCAAAATCAAACCATCTCTTGATAAGGTTAGGCACTGTTAACTGTTCAATCATCAAAGGAAGGTGAAAGTGAATTTAACGGACTACTTTTTCGGTAGGGTTCTCTTTACTCGGCAGTAAACCATCAAAGCCAAACACCCTCCATCAATCTCTGAAATTTACAACAAATTTCTGCGAGGTTAACATGCACAGTTATTCTCAAGAATAGGCTTGTCTGTACGTCCGTCGTGTTGTAAGTCTGTCTGCATTTCTGTCTGCCTGTCTGTCTGTTTATCTATTTATTGGTCTGGTTGTCTGTCTCTCAACTGGCCCGTCTATCAGTCAGTCCCTCGGTCGTAAATCCGTTTGCCTGTTACCAGTCTCTCGCTTTTCTAAAGACCGCGGCAGTGCATCACTTGGTGAAGAATCTAACCGACATTTTATTTTATTTTTCCTTGAATAACAGAATGATCAAGATGTCCTCCCCGCATTTTAATAGTATTACAGCTGTTGGTTGTTTCTTGTGCTACACACACGTTTTATTGGCTACGTTCGGAAATTCAATTGTGTACACAGGAGGAAGCAGAGCTGTTTGTCTGGTTAGTAAAAACAACCATCGCCATCATTTTTATATATCACTTTTACATTTGCCACTATAACGAGCGGAATAAGTATAATCTGCTCAATAGAAGAGATCCTGAATGTTTCAGGCGGTCCATCTCCTTACTTATCACTGCCCGGTCAGGAAGCAGCTCTCCCAAATGAATGACTCGGTACTCTCTTCGAGAACATCTGAGCAAAGAAACACAGGAACAATACGCCTATCCCCCCAAAACAATAGCCACTACTTCACTACAGGTACTACAGGACCAATAAAATTACAAGCTTACAAAAGATGCGGCATGTCAGCCTGCTACTCGCATCTGCCAGCAGGTAGAAAAAGGCCACCTCAACACTGATTTATGCCAGTCACGTATGGAACTGCTATAATTTTAAATACGCCAGTTTTGAATTTCATACGTTAAACGGTTTGTCACTGACTCTTTTTCATTGTTATTTATTTATTTATTTATTTATATGCAATATTTCAACAGGCCACCCAATTCAGCGTAGGCTGGTTTAAATGGGGGCCTGATTTTGTTCGTTTGTACGCGCTATTTGAACAGAAACGTAGCGCGAGGCTTGCGTGCGTGACCAGAAGCGTTACTTTTTGAATCGCGCAATGCATTTGTATGCTTCTGAGATTTTGGATCTTCGTTGAGTGCCTGATGCTTCTAGAAAAAGTCGCTCGTGGAAATTAGCCTCAAGTCCAACAACCTTAACATTTTCAACTTTAGAGTTGTGGTCGAAACTTGACACTGCCTTTGTGTGTTCCGCAACTCGAGTCTTAAGTGGTCTCTCTGTTTGACCATAGCATACAACACTGCACTGCGTGCAACTGATTTTGTATACTATGATCTTTGACGGTCAGAGAAAGATAATTCTGACCGTCATACTACATGAACCCGTCAGCCTGGGAGGCTGTTGCTCCAGATCACAGCAGCTGGAGACAAACAGTCAAGGCTGGCGTGCCGGGGAACGAGTAGATGAGAGAGAGCGGTGGGAGGAAGGATTGCACAGCCACACCAGGCACTGTAACCCGACAAGAGACTGAAACTACGGCGCACATGTCATTGTCTCTCATTGATTGTCAAGAGCCAATAATAGAATTGCTACAGGGGAGTTATACGGTGGATAATATGTGTGTTTATAACTTGGTTTTGAAATGCTTGCAAGCGAAAAAACTGGCTGGCAAGCAGCCCCTACTTCATAGCTTGGCCGATTTCCCACGCACTTTTTTGCTTCGCTTGACGACTTCTTATGCTGTTCGTAGATTAGAGTAAAGGTTTTATAACAAAAGAAGGCTTTAGACAATGGGCGCACGGGGTTTAGTTTGTTAAATATATTGCCTTCTTCTCTTTACTCAGGTCCGCGCGTACCTTATTGTTGTTGGGTTTACATTGGTGTTTGGAGGGATGTTGACAAAGACGTGGCGAGTGTACAAGATTTTCACAAACAGGCGTCTAAAACGACAGGTATGACCTCTAGCTGAAATTGTTTGTCTTTTAATTTAAAATAAGTCAGAACCAGGTTCTTTTGGGTGAGAGAGTGGCCTAAAGATTTGTGCGTTACTAATGACCGGCCGTCTAGCGGTCTTCGTTCGAGCACTGACCGAGGTCCGTGTGATGTGCTCACGTTGGACAAAATACTTTGATTTCACTGTACCCATCTTTATCAACCAGGTCAGTATAGGAGTTAACTGTTAGGGAGAACTTACATATCCTTGATAGTTTACAACAATCAGAGGTTACCGTAATAACTCATTGAAGGATGACATCACTGTTCTTTCCTACAGATAGGAGGACTGAATACGGCGCACCTCTTCCTTAAAATTTTTTACGTTTTTCTTCTTGATATTGTGGTGCTGGTAAGCTGGGAACTTGTGGATCCACTGCAGTCTGAAACTATAAAACTCGGGGAAGCGGTAAGAATATATTATTAAGATAGAGAGATACATGCGTGTTAGAACAAGCTGTACATTCTTATCTAAAAATTTCAAAAATGCATGGATTGTTGTACGTCCGAATCACTAAACGACTCCATCGTAAGGTCCAAGAACACTGTAAAAGTCAGCCCTACGAAAACATTCTGTGGACCAAATCATTACCGGTATAATCATATTCTAGGTCATCCTAGCTCAGGCCAGTCAGAAGCTTTCTATAGTCCCAAGTCCTAAATTTGTCAAAACGCTTCCTGTTATAACCTTTTCAATTGGGTTTACCACCTATTAGATCGGTTTCTTTCATTTTTATCTACGTACAGGCCGACAACGAAGACATAAACATTCACGTCATGAATCATCAATGCGTCTCAAAACATTTCGAGAACTGGGTCCTAGGAATAATGATCTACAAAGGAATTTCTCTCCTTTTCGGTGTTTTCCTGGCCTGGGAAACAAGGAATGTCCATTACGCGGAACTCAACGATTCCAAGAACATTGGCGTAGCCGTGTACAACATCTTATTGTTTTCGGTGCTCTCCATTACGACTGAGTTTGTGCTGAGTAATTTTCTGGCAAAGAGAATCTTTAACAATTCCCTGATTTTTGTTTGTACGACCATGGTGCTTGGATTGGTATTTCTTCCTAAGGTAACGTAAAGCACACGTCCTAAGTTTTGCGTCTCTTAATATACATAGTTAAGTCTACTGAACAATACGTGCGTTCAATCCTGGACATTCATAAGTGATCTAAGCATATAAAAAGTGTTCCATGGATGTATTTTGCCAAGGTGACGTGTGAAAAAGCGGATAAGCCTGCGATTGGCTACCTACGGAGTTCTCCCAATGTGATATAGAAACCTCTTAAATGACCACCTTTCAATGGGGCTTTTTAGCCAATTGTAAACTGGTACTGAAAACCATACATGTACTACTGACAAATGAACTTAACATCAATAAAAATCCCAGCTGGTGGGAGGCAACCTTAGTTATTACAAAAGCTTTTTAGAGTAGTTAGACTCGGGACTACGGGGAGCAATGCCACTATTGTGTGGTCCGAGTAAACGAAGTAACCCGAGACTAAAGGATTAATTTGTAATCCAGCGCACTAACCGCAGGGGCGCTGCCCATGTGAAATAGTGTGACATATAATCCAGGGCCGTCGGCAGGGAGGGTTGCGATGGGTGCGTCCGCACCCCTCACGCGCCGCAAAGGTCCGCTTAATCTGAGAAGGGGGGTTAAAATGGCTCTCAGAATGCAGGAAAAGTGGACTTCGACAACTTGATTTTTCAAAATTTTCCGGGGAAATTTACCTCCGGATTCCCCTAGACGCACATGCTTGCGGCGCTCGCCCCCACCCAAGCAAAATTCTGCCTACGGCTCAGCTGTAACGCCTGCCCAACTGAATGACTTTACCGTTATTCTTTACATAGATCACTCGCCTTACACGTGGGACACAAGTGCATGCAGAAGATAGCCGAGAACAGGAAGCAAAACAACAGAATAGTTCGTTTGGTAACGGAACCTATCACGCGTCAAGTTTCGCAGTGTCCGAGATCAAGCAAACTGTTCGTTAGCGTGATAGACCCAAAAGCAGTCCGTGGACATGCAGGAGAAAATTAAATAACATTGTATGTCATAAAGAAAGTCGCAGAAAAAGAGCGTTAAGAATTCAGCATCCCCCAATGTCACATTCTGGGCAGGTCTTGACGTAGAAGACAACAAACAAAAGAGAACTATTTAAGAGGGACTTTCACGAAAAACTGAGCACAGGTTGAAAAATCTATTTCTTTCATTTTTTGTCCATTTATGGCTATTAGATAGAAAAAACCCTTTAATTTTGAAAAAAATTATAAGAAAATTGGTTTGCATGGTCGGAGCCACAAATTTGATAGGAAGTGTCTAAATGTCTCTAAGTGGTTTTGTAAGTGAATGCGAGCAGAGTTTGCAATAACGAATTTTGCGTTTAAAAGTGGGCCATTTTGAGACTCCGACCACAAAACCGCTTCTCCTTTTTTCTCGAAGTTTAAAGACTTTTCGGGGAAGCAAACTACATCAGGTTTCTTATCTACCTAGAAGCTATTAACGAGCAAGAATTGAAAGAAATTGAATTTTCAACTTATGCCGCTCTAAGTCCCTCTTAAGAGGCGAAGCAGGGAGCTAGGCATTAAGTACATTAAACAATTCATCACGGAAATATTTTCACACTGAACTTAATCTGACGGAGCTCAGTTAACATAAATAAATATGCTATTTTTAAGACAAGCGTTTTTATTCAATTCCCGAGATATAAAGGCCAGACATTAAGATGTTAAAGCAGTAATTACAATGGTATATACGACCAAGGCTGCTTTAAATTAATTTACAAACATTTAGCGCTGAACCGCCAACGTATTGCAATCGTTTAGCTTTATTTTGTTGTTATGTTTTTATTTTAATGGGGTCAGATATTTCATTATGTACTTACTTTCCAAAGTTTCAGGCTTCAAAATTTAGAAGGTACAACATTATCTGATCATACATTGACGTTTTTTTACATCACATTATCTACCAGAGACAGTGTAAAGTACAGTAAAATATACAAAATGAATGGGGAGTTCGGTTTTTAGACTTGTCTAAATCTATATATCACAGGTGTGTTCATAGTAGTGGCTACTTAACAATTAGACCCGTAGCCCGCAAAGGCTACGGGTCAATAGCCTATGAGGCGAAGCCGAATGGGCTATCGACCCGTGGCCCTTGAGGGCGAAAGGGTCTACTTGTTTTCATATCACCCAACTAGTCGGACAGAAAAAGCAATAATAAAGTTAGCAATAGCAATTACTAATAGTCCTCTAGTAGTGTAACCAATCAAAATGCAGGATTTGCATTAGTCCACTAGTTATCTGGTTATCCGCCGAACTGCTAGTTGGGTGATACTAATGTAGGATATACTGATGTAGTATTTACGACTATCAGTTTGTGATTAACGTGTCAGGTAATAAACATTCATGGCTACCTTGCTCTTTTACCAATACATTCCACTTAGGAAATGGTTTTGGCCCAGGAAAATTGGCGGGACCATAAAGATTACTGCCGCAGACTGAGTTGTCAAAAGGTCTATAATTGTGCTTTCGACTTCGGTTTGATGCTTGCTTAGCTGACACCGTCACTGTGAATGTTGTGTTTTGGGGATAAGATGGAGCGTTTACTCAAACAGTGCTCCGACCTCTCCAGGCAGGATAATAAATAGATACTAGTGTGCAACCTCGTTCATAGGGCTTTTCCCTTCTTAGTGGGGGCGGTCGGGAAAAAGAGAAAAGCCCTGGGAACGAGGTTGACTAGTGTGCTGTCAGTTCAGTATGACAAACCGCTGGGACTACTCGCCTGCGATGAACTAGCGTGCCTTGTAAGGGAGTGGTGACGCTCCTTAAGTCGCTTTATTCAACTGTACAAGCCGTCGTGATAAGTCTTCAAGCTTTGCGAGCCCAGGGGTGTCTTTTTAGGAGTGCAATCATGGCAATCGCACTGGGCCTTTAAAAATCTTTTTTAGATTACAACCTGAATATTTCAGCCCTGTCCTCTTGTTTTAACAGCGAGGATCTGTTCTCGATTTAGCGCAATGTCGTAAACTTGTACCCTTGCAATTCTTCCTTTGAAGTACCTGCTGTCATCACTTTTTACGCCAAGTCGAACATTAGTAAAAGTGCTCAAAGTGAAGGAACCTAAATTAGACTGTTTAACTTGTGCTCCGTCAATCCAAATTCTGGCAACACCAGTGCTGTAATCATACGAAGCAGCAACATAAATCCACTGCCCCGGGTTAATAGCGCTCCCCAAAGCGGGTAACATTATGTCGTTTCTATTTGCCAGACGGAAAAACAACCAAGTTCCTCCAGTTTGGGTTATCCAGAAATGTACGGCCCAAGCGCCTGAAGGTCTGTAGTTGAAGAGAGGCCCAGGTTTTCCTTCGGGCAACACCCACATCACAAGTGTCAGAGAGTACTGCGTGTCTAATCCACCGTTATTTGGGAGTTCGATGTAGCTGTTAGACGTACCCCAGAACTGATACGAGCCGCCCGCGTTCCCGTTGGGTCCAACTGCAAGCTGCACGTTGGAAGTGATTCCATCAGGTTGCCTACCCATCATGTCCTTTGTGGTGTAAGCAGCATTTAAAGGATAAAGAGCTATTGGATCTTGAACATCTGATAAAAAGCGTGATGTAAGTGGAAAGTGAGAGTGGGAGCGAATAAAATGGATAGACATGTGAAATTGACGGCCACTATGTATAATGGGTGCCTGAGAGAAACATGTTTTAAAATTGCAGTGATGTGCATCGTACGTTGCCACTGGTCAAAGGTTTGGAACATCCCTTTATAACATGCCAAACGAAAGCCTGCACTACTACTCTAGATAATCCATCTAAACACATCTTAGGCCTGGTTTAAACGTCGCATTTTACATACGCCGAATACAATACTAATTCCAGTCGACTCGAATTAAAAAATTCGGCATTTGGTTTTTAAAAGTCGCATTTAATTGCTGAGCGTTCAATTCCAAATATAAAAACCCAAAATTATCCGTCGTGGTTCAGGTTGTCCACAACATGCAAAATCTGCTCATTTCACGTTGTTGTTCGGCAAAGAACGGCTATGAACGGCAATGAAACTGGAACAGTCGAATATTCGACTGAACTCGCATTTATTTCAAATCTGCCGAATTTAATTGTTTTTAAACGTCGCATTTTATGCTCACTTAATTCGGCAATTTGCTTCGGGGCATTTAAAATGCGACGTTTAAACCAGGCCTTTGGTTTTTGGCCGTTCAAGGTAAATAAATACTGTTTATGTAACGCTTACGAATATCCCACGTGTCACCTGACTTTTCTCGGTATACACAGGATCAGCCTTTGGGCGGCGAGTGTGTATACCAAGAAAATACCAGTGACAAGTGGGATATTCCATGGTGTACCACGAGAATGTGTTGCATAACTATTTTATACCATGCCATAGGAAATACGCTTACTAGTTTCGAACATGGCCGATACAGGACATACAAGAATTGCTCCGAACTAAAAAACACACCGGTTAGTCCAGTCCCAATTCTTCTCAGTTAACTTGAATTGCACTCCGGTTAGCCTTAACAGCGCTTATTTGAGAATAGTTAGCTCTGAAATAATTGTGTCGTGATTTTACAATGAGACTCGGACATTTGATTCGGACTCGGACTTAAAATTGACTCAGGCTCGTATTTGACTCGATAAATCGTTCAACACTATAAAAAGGTAATCAGATTGTGGCAAAAATCAATCAAAACTTTAATTTGTCTAGTAGTAACGTACGGCGTACATCAATGTCAAAGATAACGTAAAGCAAACAAACCTATTATCTCGCAAGTTATCCCGATAAAGTATACAGGACAGTTGCAGTGAAATTTGTTCACACCATCAACGCACGTGCCACCATTCAAGCACGGATTGCTGGAACACTCGTCGATATCTAAGACAAAAAAATTACCAATTTAACAGATACATAAATTATGATGGTGAACTAGCTTGAACTAGCTTGTTAAGGTTACTGTAGGTCTTTAGGGGTGTCTTCCGGAAAATCGTTCGCGAACGCGCGTCGCTTATAATAAAACCTTTAAAAACGACGATGTTTGCCAAATTAAATTACCCACCCTCGTGTTCCCATGAAAGGATAAAGTGAGGAAGGGAAGCAGGGAGGGAGGGAATGATGGATGAATGAATATATGGGTGTTGAAGCGATGCTTGGAGATCAATACTAGACGCACGATAGATGAACGATTGGAGCAACCGACGAACACACAGAACTCCCCTCTTACTAGAGCAACAAAGCTGAGTGTTCTTATTTACTGTGTTTATTTTTTACATGGAGAATCTTTACACACCTGTCTCGCAATGGTCGCCTGTGTATCCTGGAACGCATCTGCAAGTGTATCCATTGACAAGGTCGCCGCATACCCCGCCATTTAAACAAGGATCACTGGCGCACTCATCGATATCTTTGAAAATACGAAGAATATCATTCCAGTAGAAGCATCCAATAATTGAAGTTTATAAAATATGGCAAAACCAATTTACCTTAAGTTGTATTGTTTATTTATTATTCACATTTAAAAGATTTAAAAGATGATTCTAGTAACTTGAAAATATGTTGGGTATTCAGTGCACAGATTAAGCTAATGTACTTAGTCATGCGCACATACAACCCTCTTTTGAGTCTAGTACTCAGTATACGGCTTTTTCAACCTCGTCCCTAGGGGCCATTTCAGGACGAGGTTGCGGCTTTTTTTGTGAGTTTGTCGCCGTCCAAACTGATGCGTTCAGTTTGCTTATCAGACGATTTTGATATTAATTTTGAGACGTTTTATAAACATATCAAGACACCATTTTCAAGTCGTCTTCTGTTCAAGTACCGACAGTGGTTTTACGAGGATAGATCAAGAATTATCGGAACTCTGCAGATTAGTTGTAATTGCGGCTCATTTAATAAATTTAAGTTTGCCACTGCTAACGTAAAAGAGTATAGAAGTATCTTACGTCTAACTACGTTGAAAAATAAATGACGAGCAATAATTAATGAATAAAAAAAAAACAGGCATATAAGTTTCGCCATAAAAACTGAATCATGACGAAAAATTAACAGGTAACATGAGAGGCTTGGAAAAGCTAGGAGATCTACAATTTCTGGCTTTCAGAGTCGATTCAGAGAATAGTAAGCAAGCAAATAGTAAGCCTCGTCGCCTGCTGATGTAAGTGTTTGGGCCTTTTGAAAAAAAAAAGAAAAAACAGCTGAAAAAGCGCTCTTCATTCAACAAAGTGCCAGCCTTTGGAGACCACCCTCGGCTGCCCATTCAACATGTCATGCCAGCCTGCGTCACAAAAAATCCTTTGCCAAAAGTAAGAACGAAGTTAATCGCTTCAAGGCAAAGTTTCATACCTATTTGGCAGTGTCTTCCTCTATATCCTGGAACACATGCGCACTGATAATCTTTGCTCTCGTACTTGGCCACACAGGTTGCACTGTTCATACAAGGATTGCAGGAGCAAGGACTCTGTTCACGCCAGAAAAAAAATCATTTCATTAAAAAGTAAACTCGACTTGTTTTTCCATAACTTTGACTAAGATCTATCTTAGTTATAAACAATACTCCTAACGTCATTACTTGTTTGCTTCGTTCTTTAAATAATGATGCTTATTGGATACAGCTTTATTTTAATTCAACTCTGTTTGCTCAAAAAGTCCGTTGTTGCACCTGTTTTATTTGTCAACAGAATTCGTTTTGTGTTATGCAATGAGATCTATCCCACCATGAAACACTCAATTATCCAGGGAAATGTTTCGTGAAGGGTAAACAAAACTTGTGGTTTGTCAGTTTATTAAAGAACTACATACCCAGCAACCGTGTTTTGATGAAAACGTAAACGTGCTTGTTAATACAGGAAAATAAATTAAAACTACCAATGACAATGCACGTTTAATAATGTAAGCTACTGTTTTAGAAAGGTCCCACGAATAAATTCTACTCTTAAAAAATTGACATTATTTTACTCACCTTGATACTGAAGTGATGAAACATTGGGCTGGGCCCAAACATGCTTGATTTGTTGAATTTATCGCTTTGCAAAAGTTGGCACAAAATTTTGTTATTTAGGTTGTCACGGAACGCCGCGCAGTTGAAAGAAAAACACGATACATGATCGACGCAAAGTTTACCGCACTCTCGAATCTCTTGTACGGAAGCGGATACCAAAGGAGATAAGTCCAAGCGGCTAAATTTGTGAACCACAAAGTTAGCGTAAGCGACGCCGATCCGCGAATCTCGCTTCAAGCCTTTGCTGCCGTCAACGTAAACCTCGCTTACAGCTCCATAAATTAAGCTTGTGAAGACGACAACAGTTAGAATTTCCACTCGAGAAATGATGCTTAACATCACTAGATACGGTTTAACACTATTGCGATATATCGAGACACGACTTGCGATATCTTGATAAATAAACAAATATCCATGGAAAATTAACAATTTGGGTAAGTAATTATCCGTTTAAAATTTTAAATTGCTATAAATAAGAAATGATTTTTGACAAAGGCGAGCATTAATAGAGGAATCTTCATGCGTAGGTGAAATGGCTTTCTTAATTAGTGCTTACCCAAAGAAAGCAAAACAAGCAAAAAACAAAAGAGTTAAAACACTAGACTCCTTCAAGACTCGCTAAAAATGGACAACTTTGACTGATTTTGATTTTTTGTGATAATACAATGATCATCATGAAATGCCGATAAGGCAAAGGGTATTTAACCAATTTATATAAACTTTTCTGTTCGCCGCAGTTACCCCGTTGGTGTCCTTGGCTCATGATCACTGACTTTGGGTCAGGAACCACCAACGAGGGGCGATCATTAAAATGATATATACTTCATGGGGAATCAGGTGAGTGCTACGGTGTAGTAAAAAAAATCCTCTACACGCTCCCCCCTATCTCTCTCCCAAGCGACCACCCCTGAGCGCATGCGCGACTACTTTTTCAAAATTTTCGCTTATCAAACCATTATAGTCCCATAAGCGGACACTCTTTGGGAGGCGCAGTGGCCTAATGGTTAGTGCGCTGGAGTCCGGATCGGGCGGTCTGGGTTCGAACCTTGGCCGGGGCAGTGTTTTGTGTTCTTGCGCAAGACACTTTACTCTCATAGTGCCTCTCTCTCCACCCAGGTGTATAAATGCGTACCAGTGAACCGAGTTACTGCTGGGGGTAACCCTGCGATGAACTCTAGCATCCCATCCAGGGGGGAGTAGAAATACTCCTAGTCGCTTCATGCTACGGAAACCGGGATAAGCTCCGGCCTGATGGGCCACTAGGCTCGTATGCAGACTTTACCTTTACCTAAGCGGACAATCCATATCATCCATCGTCACTAAGAGCGCCAATTGGCAACAGGTAACGAGATACCTTGCAACCCTTATATATGGTGACCGGTTGGTTCATTGTGACACTACTAGTATTGCATCTTGGGAGCTACACTGGACAGACTGTAATCTCTTTGAATTGCTAGATGCGTGCTTGGATTTAAGGATTTTGGGGTCTATGAAAACGACCACCGGGCTATGATTAAAAGCTTGTACCCCGTACATGGTCTTATTTTATTTGTTAGCGACTACCACTCAAAGAGATTCAAAAAGAAAAACTCGTCCTATTTAAAAAAAATATAAAAGGGAAAATGATTAAACTTCAAAAACCAGCTCCAGCCCCCACTCCAGCCCCCACCCCCCTCGGACCAAACACCAAGAAGAGCTGTTGAAAACAGTACGACGCGCAGCGGAGTATTTTTGACGAACCTGGGGATGTTTCTGTCTCGATTGTTCGAAAACCAGCAGCGTCTCATCCGGCGTAACATTCTGGACCGCGAGAGTCGAAAGACACTGGGAACTACTTGCTCATTTTACACCGCTAGTCCGCGAAAAGTACAGCGGGCTCAGACTGGTTTGGGATGACGATCACACTCGATCAAGATCACACATGATTTCTCAGCTGGTAGAGGGTAGAAAAATTGTCGACCAAATATGACTAGAAAACTATCCAAAGAGGAGATCAAAGACAAATTTGATGGAGAAGAACTAGACTTGAGTCTTTGCAATTTAGCCAAAGTGCCTGTGCGAGAAATGGTGAGTGTTTTATTCGCGTCCGATCAAAGATTATTCTGTTCGGACCGCGCGTAAATTCGTGTTCGCTGTGTTGGGTAAATTGTGCTTTATAATATCAATTATAAGACTCCACAGTAAATTTTATGTTGATTTATGTTCTCTGTATAATAGTTGTGTAGGTTTTGCTAAATTACGCGTTTTATCTGTTGTGCAAATGGCGATTGGATGTAGTTCTGAAAGATGCTATAAGCTTTTTATGGTGTCAATTAGGAGTCATTCACTTTACTTTGCAGGTAAAGGAGCGATGTAGAATGTATGCGAGACAGAGCTGGTAATTAGAACTGCAGAGATGATATAGCCCATAAAAGGCACATTAAGGCATATTTGCGAAATGAAAGAAGTCGTTAGTTCGGTTCGTTTTAGTGGTCATTATAGCTCGTAAACATGATTTAATTTTCTTCAACAGAAACTTGCAATCAAACCGGCAATGGTGAATCGGTGAATTTAGCTGCCGCACAATTCAAATAAATATTTCGTTATTGTTTATAATTTTTTGTATAAGTTCTTGCTGTTGCAAATTGCTAATTCTCTGCTGATGTTTGATTCTCTCCCGCAGGCGTCATTGCCTAAGGCAACGGTGGTCGATCTATCTTGTAACAATTTAACTACACTACCGGTGAGAATTTTTAATTTTTTTGTTTTAATACGATAAGCAAACCTGAAAACACCTTTGCTAATTGCGACCAGCTTAGATACCTTTCACGCCAGCGATCCCCGAATAACATCGTCCCAAAGGCAATAAAACCTTGTACAAATCGGTTACCGCGCAAACTAGATGCGATAGCCAAGATGAACTCTATCGAGTTTCGAAAACTGCTCACGAGCTTTTATTCGCTGCCATGTTTACATTACGTTGTTCCATATCTAGCACCCTCGAGCGATGATTAAAAAGTCCAGCTGTATTAGACCGGAATTGTTTGCATTGTGAGCAAAATTCGATGTCGGAGTCAGGTACAGTTTCTTATTGTCCTTTCCATTAGCGCCCTTTTCTGTGTGAATTTTCTGCGTCTCATATCTCTAAATTGTCATAATATTATATACGTATGCTGATACGATATTCCCTTAGCTTTACAGTCTTAGCTTTACCCTAACTCTAAGGTTTTATGGCATCAAAATAAATAAAAAATAAACAAAAAACAAATAATTATAAATTAAAGATGACATATGACAGGATAGACAGCTGAAAATATGAGCTTTTGATGAATAATTACTGAAGATTTAATCTGGGATAATATTATTCTTTTTTTTACAAAATTAAAAAGCAGTAGTTTTATTTACTAATTTTTAAATTATAGATTGAAACGTTTGTTGAAACCAATTTTTCCCATAGTAAAGCAGCAATAAATGTATGTCATGAATTAAAATCATCTGTTTCGGAGACTGGAATAAGAAAATAAACATGCTGGCAAAAGGCTATCTGTCATACAAGGATCTTATTTAATATGGCTTTTAGAATCAGCTGTGCTAGAGCTTGAGTGGAGCCTGGACACTGATTTATGTATTTTATAATATTTATTATTTTACATGTAAGTTTTAATTTTTATTTGATTAATTCACTTATTATTAGTAATATTTTATGCTATTGGCTACCCAATCTTGACTCTTGTCCCAATGTACATTGTGTGGTTCCAGAAAATATCCATTTCCCCCTCCCCCTCTCCTCTCACAGAAGGGATTTTTCTTAAGATCTCTTCACCCTTCTGGAAATTCCATTAAAGCTTCATTACATTTCTTTAAAAATTTTGGCCATTGAGACCCCACCCCCCAGGAATTTCCAATCCCTTCTGTGGGGGGAATATGGACAATGCATCATCCCACCCACATATAGTATCTGCTTGGAGGAGCAAGAAATAGGCCATTTCCGAGTTACCCTTCGCCTCTATTTCAAAACGAGTCTACGTGCGAAACCATTCATGTGAAAATGTGTTCCACCTTTACGTCCATTTTTATGCAAATCAAAGTCATTTTCATTTCAATGGTTTCGCACGTAGACTCGTTTAGAAACTGAGGCAAAAGACAACTCGGAAATGGCCTATTGAAGGGAGCTAAAGAAAGTGAACTGAGGAAGTGAACAAACTGGCTAAATAATGAACTCCCCAGTAAAACTTCTGCCCAATATAGCAGTAAAACATGGGAAAGAACTGGCCTTGCTCGCCACAAGTAAATTATCACAAGAATGTTGCAACATAGTTATTTTTGTTTTCATTGAAGGCTTTTTGTTGAACTCTTCTAATTATTATGCAGAATAGTAAATAAACTTAATAAAGAAACAGGTGAGGAAGGTAAACATGCAAAACAAGTTAATAATCTTGTACTAACAGTACAGTAAAATGATACAAACGTCAGTTTATGTGGTTTCCAAAATTTTTAATGGTGGCTGCATGAATTATACTGCAAAAAAGAGTGCCTTCTACTTGTCCCTGTTCTTAGCCACAGCTGCTGCTGCTGCTGCTGCTGCAGCCCATGCTGTTAAAGTGCTATTATGATCAAATTCGCATATTTTCTTTTGTAGCCGTTTTAAAATATTAACAAGTACTCTTTATGAGAAGAAAAATGCCATTTACTGTTCTCGAATATCTCTTTTCTTTCCAGAGATATTCAAGTTTTTAAAATATGCAAATTAGCAAAGTAATGACGTTATATATACTCAACCGAATTCTGATTAAATACGAAGAAAGTGATATCTCAGCCAATTTGTATTGAAAGTCTCTGATTCTTTGCAGTAATAGTTTCATTGGTCTCTGCAGAAAAATGACCGAGATAACTTAATTTTTGTACTTGACAAAAAATTGGGTTGAGTCGATGACGTCATCAGTCCTCTAATTTGCATATTTTAGGATTTTTTTAAGCTAAAATATCTCCGGAACTAAAATAGATATTTGAAAACGGAAAACGGCATTTTGAATCTCTTGTTAAAATAATAGTCTTTGAAACGCCTAAAATTTCAAGGCGTGAAAATTTGATCATAAGGGACTTTGTCACAGATTTTAACGGATTGTTGAACAGCCAAAATTTATATTTCTCTCGAGGAAAACCAAAAAATAATAGTCCACTTTTATTAAGAATTGCTACATTAGAGAACCGAAACTGTTAACAAGCGTCTTTAGCTGCAGACGGCTATCATCCTATGATGGAAATGGATTACAACTTGAAAAGTTTAGCTAAACTTTTCAAGCTGTTTCCGCACATTTACAAAAATTGATATTTATAGCCGTAGTTAGATTTCTATCCACATAAATTATTAAGGTTATATCTTTCTAGACTGATGTTCAAAGGTAATGTTTTTCATGGGTTAAGTTGCCTACCACTAATTTCAGAACAGCTTAGACCAAAATTCTGCAAAATCCCTGTGACAGAGCTACTTTAATCTCATCTATGCGCATTTTCTTCCTGCTGTTCTCCTTCATGTTTCTCTTGGCTGTCCTTGTTTCCTTTTCCCACAAGTGCCCCGATCTCTGACTGCCTTTGGTCTCAAATCCACTTCGCACTGATGCTGTAAACTTGTACAATGCTCTTCTTTTGTAGGATTCATTTTGTACCCTGCGCCACCTAGTGCGACTGGACTTGAGCAAGAATGCTCTCACAGAACTTCCAAAGGACTTTGGTAACCTCAACCAACTCAAGCGGCTAGATTTGTACAGCAATCAGCTGAGCTCTTTACCACTTAGTTGTGTAAATCTCAAACAACTTAGATGGCTGGACTTGAAGAATAACCCTTTACAGACTTTATGGCCAGACATTATTGGACATTGTTTAAGTGAAGAAGAGTGCAGACAATGTGCAGTTAACGTAAGTACACTGCTTCGCAAATTTACTTTAATTTGTTTTCACACTTTAATGGAGGTACACCATGCAGCCCAGTCAAAATGTGCCGGCAGCGGGCAATTTTGCCGCCTAAAATGAAATACCTACTGCCTACTACACACTAAAGTTTATTAATCAGGTTTAAGTTTTATATAACTTTCATGCCATAAAAACAGTCACAATAAATTAATGTTAATTAAAAACAACAATAACTATGATCTTGTTTTGCTTTTATCATGAGAAATATAAACTAGGGATATCTAGTTTTTGTAATTAGAATAATTTAGTTAAATTAGTTGTATTTTAAATTGTATAGAGGGCCACAGGTTTATCAGAATTTTTTCTGTCACGTGCTACCCTCTTTAAATAAAGTTGCTATCTATCTATAAAACATGACAACAAAGTTTCTCTCCACTCATAACACAGCCAAAAATAGCCATATTTAAAAATCGCCCTATAATGCATTGCGAACCATTGAATGAATGTACCGGCATTTCATGTATGCTGATGGATTGTGTCTCAGTCTGGAGAATTGTCTTACTGAAGAAAGGGAATAATATTCTACAGTTGTAAATTAATTATTTTAGCAACAAATATTGCTCTAAATGGATGTGATCATGCTGTTGATTAAATTTACAAGCTTTCAGTAAATGCATATTAATTAAATACTCTTGCAATAGGTCATATTCGTATTCTCGGTATTGGACTGGATCTAGCTTGCAATGGAGGCTAATGCGGGGGAATATCATTAAAAAGAGCTTCGTGTGATTTGCATGTGAAAAGATTAACCCGCATAAGCCTCCATTGCAAGCTAGTTCCAGAATATGGCCTATTACAAACAAGATGACATCCAAACGAGCTTGTGGCCTCTGCTGCCTACTACTCTTGCCATCTTGCCTACTACTCAAAAACATTTTGACTGGGCTGACCATACACAGTGTATCTTGTGAAAATTGGCAATTTTTTTTCAAGTTTGTGTGTTCATAATCCATCTTTAATAACCTTTCTCAGTTGCAGCAAATCCCTGTTAATTTATGCAATCGGGTGTTTTTCTATCTTAGAAAATGACTATTTTGAGGTTTCTTTCAATTTATTCCCAGATAAATGTAGTTGACCCTTGCCAATAGCCAGGATGGGTCTCCTGAAAATGTACATGTAATGTAAAAAAAGAATGTTACAGATGGAATCGTGGAATCAGTGGTTAGCCTAAATTGTACTTCAGTTGACCTACAGTTAGTTTAAATAGGAAGCTTGCAGTTAGCTTGTTATTGGGATTAGAATATGCCTGAGGGCCTCACATATTTGTAAGACTCTACACTCCATGTTATAGATCTTAATATAAGGTCGACTGGTGTCCCCACCTGCCCTTGGCTTGTGCCCCAAGCTTGCATGGCAGACCCCTTGACAAGACTGTTACTTGAACAGCTGCGCCCTGGCTCAATTGTTTTTTATATTATTTTTACACTATTATTTTTTTAAGGTGTTGAGACATCTTAAAGTCTTAGCTGAGAATGAAGAGCAAGAGAACCTTGTTAGGTTATCATTTGAGAAAGGTGAGCTGTGACATGTTTTTACAATCTTTAAATATTGTGTGACATTCATTCATTGTAAGTCTTGTCAATGACTGTAAAAAAATTCTCGTCCCCAGAGCCTGCATCGCCTTGACCAGTGGTCGGGAAGCGCAAGGGCTCTGGTCGAATCTAAAACCGTAACCAGGAAATCCTGGTTCCGGTTTGATTCTGCGCGTGCGTCGGAGATTGTGGTTGAAATGAAAAAGTTTCAACAGCCAATGAGATTTGGCCGTCTTTTTGGTGGGCTTTCAGTTTAGCCCAGAGGTCTCAATTCCTGGCGCAGACCAGAAGGATCGCGGCCTCTGGGGACGAGATTGGCATTCATGAGGGTAAAAATGGCCACAGGAAATCAAACTTCTTGCCCCCGGGTTTTCCATAGCCATACATTTTTTCCAGTTATGGTCTTTTCAGTTCACTCAGGCTTGATGGACTAAGAAAACGAGTGGGAGATAAATAGAATCTCACAAACACCTGGCTTGCAAAAATGAACATGTTTGCAATGTATTGAACATTCCAGTATCCATACCCCTTCTATGGAAGGTTTTTTGGTTTGAATCCCCCCACCCCCTGGAAATTCCAGTTAAGCCTCATACATGTACATTAAAAAGTTTCGCTTTCAAGACACCCACCCCCTCGGAATTTCCATTGACCTGGAATTTCCATTGACCTGGAACTGCACAATTGTATAAAATTAATTAAGGGAACTGAATACAAAAATACATAGTTTTACATACATACCCCTGGATAGCTAGGATGCTAGCCATCCCAGATTAGCTCCCTGGAGCATTTTGACAGGTTTGCCTGGCAGATCATTAGAATCCATTTATACACCTGGGTGGAGAGGCCACTGTGAATTTAAAGTGTCTTGAACAATTAGAACACAATGCACTGGCCCGCAGGTCATGGTCTGAACCCCAGACTGCCCAATCCAGAGTCCAATAATGTATTAATTAAACATTAGGCCTCCACATCTCCTACAACTGGTTTCTGTTGTGCTTCCTACAGTCGAAGCTCTCTTAACGGACACTCTCGTAAGTGGACAGCTCTGCTTACGGCTGCCTTGTTTGAAACCCTGTTTTAACTCCCATACAAACTCTGTATTTTTACATTCTCGTAAGCGGACATTCCCGTAAGCAGCCGTGGACACTTTTGAGAGATTACGACTTATACTTTTTCTTTGTTTTTAAGCTCCCGTAAGCGGACACACGAAAGAAAATCCTATTAACAACCTCTGTATCTTGTTTTTATCAATCAACTTCACATCGCCATTCGTCACAATGATTTTACAGTAATTGCAGTACCATATTTCAGTGTTTGTTTCACTGTCAATCGTCAATCTACGTCCAGTTACAATACAGTATTTATTGTCAGCTGGACAAGCTCCCGTAAGCAGCCATCTATCCCCTACACCTCTAGTGGCCACTTGCGAGAACCATTCTCGTAAGTGGCCAGCTCCAGTTGCAGACACTTTTTCGCGTCCCGACGGTGTCTGCTTACGAGAGCTTCGACTGTATCAGTCAACCAAGTTCTGAATTTGAACAATGAATGATACAATGTACATTATTTTTGTTCCTGACCAATTTGCTGGTCTTCTCTGTTGTGTGTTTTTTGCCATTTTCAGTGGATCGGCAGAAAAAAATCAGTTGAATTAATCTGTATCTCACCTGTATATTACAGAGCAAAAAGCACTAGAAGAGGAAAAAGAGCAACTTCAAAGGCAACTTAGAAAGAGACAAAGACAGCAAGAAAAACAATTGAAAAGGGAAGCTTATGAAGCACTTGAAAGACAAAAAAAGATGATGGCAGAGGAAACAGACAAAGCCTTAAAAGGTATGAACTAAAATGCAACATTGCAGAGTTAAATTTATTCAAATTGATAGCCTTTTTAAAACTAAAGTTCATATTTGTATCTTCTGCACAGCACAAGAAGAATTTATGGAGACTAGGCCTGTTAAACAGGAAGTTCCAGCACAAACTGGTAGGTGATAGATGTATTTGAATCCTGCCTATAAAAATTTGAATCTCGCCTATAAAAGTTGCTCTCTAGTGCAGGTTCTGTTGTTTAGTTACTTTTGTCTTTGCGAGACAAAAGATAAATCACATAATTTCACATTCTTTTTTTATTTTCAGAGGAAGATGGAGGCTTAATGGGACTGCTATTGATATTTACATTGCTCACACTTGGTATTGCTATGGCCATTGTCATCTTCTGCCATCACGATGCCACTTGTCATGAACTTTTATCTTCGTTATCCTCTTGACGACAATTTTAAAATAGGTGGACTAAATTTTATTGTGAAAAATCGAGAAGTCGAATACCCTAGTTCCAGAGGTTCTTTTCAAAAGGACAGAGTGGCAATTAATGAGCCCCTAGGGGGGCAAAAGGAGAAAGACTCTCACCATTTTCAACTCAATTTTTGAGTTAAGGACTTGAAAGAATATAAAATAATTGAAGGTACAGTACTTCTGGGGCAAGGGTATTCAGTCAAAATAACAAATAACGGTGATAGTTTTTATTTTGTAACTATTACTAAAGGTCATTGGTACCATAAACGTTATGGATATGTCATCAGTAGATGATGTACCTGATAACCTGGACCTGTTGGAAATCATGCAAAGCAATCCAGATAATTAAACATCTGGTTAATTATGATCAACAAGATGCAATTCAAAATTGAATAAATTATGAAGCGAAAAATTATACGTTTTGTGCAGTTATTTGTATTTCCCCCTCCAGTTAAAATTAAAATAATGTTTACTTAATAGCCACTGACCAGGGAGTGCTCAGAAGGTCAGGAGTTCAATTCCTGTCAGAGACTAGCCTGAGAACAGACTCCTTAGTGGGTCATAGGGCGACATTTGCTTCGCTCTCCCCACTGGGGAGCTTGTTCGCAAGGTAGTCAGAGGCTCATATTTTTTTCTGTCCTATGCTCATGACAGCAGAAAATTTCATTTTTTCTCACATTTTACGAGATTAAGGTGGCTCTGGGGAACACATGATTAAATTGGCTAGATTTTAACAATGGGAAGTTAAAATCTAGCCAGTCAAATCCATCATTTCAAAATCCCCCTGTTGTCAGATGGTGCTACTGCCAGGTGTTCCTCCTTTACCTGGTCTATCGGCACAGTGCTTGTGGAGTGTGTTTTGCCCAACCTCATTCCTTTGCTCTTAATGAATGAGAGAAAAATGTGCCTTGCTGCTTTTCTATCAACCCTTAATAGCTTGGTTTCTCACTATTATTTTACCAAGTGAACAAAACACAGTGGTGCTAGCAAGTAAAGTGGTAATTTCAAAATCACAAAACCTAATTGCAAACATTTAAACAAGAACATAGAGCTGGCAATGTTTATAACTGGAGTACGAGAACTTGGAAAGGATAAGTTGAAGATACCACAGCTACAGCAGGGTTCGCACAGTCTTGAAAAGTCCTTGAATTTTAGGGGGAGTCCTTGAAAAGTCCTTGAATTCCATTTTTCCTTGAAAAGTCATTGAATTTTTGTGTAAGTCCTTGAAAAGTCCTTGAATTTTCTTCAACTTTAAATGTAGAGGCATCGAAACCAATTTTGCTGTGCATAGACTGATTTTCTTTTCCTGTGTAAAGCAACTTCAAACACTGTAAAACACGGTTGTAAAAGCAGCTAATAACGAGAAAAGACAAGTGAACTGAAAAATGTAGAGAAGGAGATGTAGCAAACACTTGAAGCCTTAGAAACCTGTCAGTTTGGACTGGGAATGTTGCCTTTATATATCATCTGTGAAAATACGTTCCTGGTAGGTGGTCCTTGAAAATTCAATTTGGTCCTTGATAAGTCCTTGAAAAGTCCTGGAAAAATGGTTGTGATTTTTTGTATGAACCCTGTACAGTGTGTACACCAGTGTCAAATTCGCAGCAGTTTCAGTTAAAACAGGGCGAAACCTCTATAAGAGTCATGCAGATCGCGCTCAGCAGCCTTACTTTTTTCATAGGAGGTAAAGGTTGAGCAATCTCACCAAAAGAGGTGATAGCGGTTGTGTGTGTGTGAGGGAGGGGGGAGGGGGGGGGGGGGGGTGTAAAAAGGTGACCAAACAAATCTAGTAAATCAAGAAAGAGCTGGAAAGCGTTAAGGTCAATTTTTACTTCACTGTCACTACTCTATAACACAATGGCATCTAAAAACATTCACTACTTGTTATTTACAAAACAAAATTACTTTTATTTGCCAATAGCCCAATTTCATATCTTAAAATTCGGCCTAAAACAATAGACATCACTTTGATGCTCTGGGGAATAAACCCCACAAACTCTATACCAGTAGTTTATTTCTTGGAGCCTTGTGTTGAGGTCTATTGTTTCAGGCTGAAATTTACACATGTAATAAATTGAAATTGGGCTATTGAACAGGCAGGAGGTAAAATAGTCAAATCTGTCAAAATAAAAAATAGCTTTTGTATAATATATATTTATATAAAAATAATTACTCAGACTAATACACAATATTGCACACATTATTCTATGTTCTAGCGAACAGCTAGAATTTGCTTTTTCAAGCTTGTAGCCATCGTCAAAGCCTTATGAACCATAAAGTTCAGCCATAATATCAAGACCCTTTCACCTCCTCAGAGTTTCAAGGTGTGGCAAATAATCTTGTTCTACTTTCAGTAACAGTGAGCATAAAGCTTAGGAACTGACGTTTTTGAACCATGGATGGCAACAGTTGGACATCAGTTAATGCAGAACTTTGTAGTTTGTAGTTGTTGCCGTGCTTTGACCCTGTCATGCCAATTAGTGACTAATTAGCTCAAAAGCTCTTGTGATAATGACAGCTGGACAAATTTGGCAAAAAGATGATAAGTGCGCTAAAGAGGAGAATATTCAACTTCCAGTTGTTAAAAGTGATTCAAAAAAATAATTCTTCGCTCAAGCTCACTGTTTAGACAAATTATTTACAGTACCACAAAAAAGTACTGCTCAATAGCTATCAAACTTCAAAAGTAAACCATCATAAACAATACCACATATAAAAGTACGGTACTGCTCCACATACATGTATGACTGGTTGCACACTTCATTAATCAACAGATGTAAAAGTTAAAACCATGTTAACTGCACGACATGATTTACAATTCAACTCTTTGAGCAAAATATTTAATTCACGTAAGATCAGACTACGCACTATGCAATCCTTATCCCATTATCAGGTCTCAAGGATAGACTGATTTATAAAATTTTATAGCCACCATTCTTTTACATAATCAAGTGCAATAAAACAGGAAGCCTCATTACTAGAATAACTTTGACTTTCATTTGAAATGCTGGAATTTAAGATTGTTTGGTCCTACTGTTGTTATATTAATAAATTGAGATTAAAATTTCCAATCACAAAATGCTCTTCACTTTACAGCAGATTAAAACAAAGAAAGCTTATAATATGTCATCTACAATACATGTGTACATGTAGCCTGAATAAGGTCCCCTGTTTTGAGTCAAATGAGTCAGTACATGTATGAGTCAATACATCAAATGTGACTTGTAACACAAAGTAGGTTAGAAGCACTCGACTTTGCTTACTTTTAGTTCTACTCTGGTTTGCTTGCGGTTTTGCATTCCGGTTTGCTTGCGTTAATTAGTTCCACTCAGGTTTGCTTGCACTTAGTTCCACTATGGTAATTGCTTTCAGTTAGTTCCACTATGGTTTGCTTGTGGTTAGTTCCACTATGGTTTGCTTGCAGTTAGTTCCACTATGGTTTGCTTGTGGTTAGTTCCACTATGGTTTGCCTGTGGTTAGTTCCACTATGGTTTGCTTGTGGTTAGTTTCACTATGGTTTGCTTGCTGTTAGTTTTGCAGTTAGCTAAATTATTTATCAGTAAGGGCAGCACTATTTTCAATTAATAACTCTTAAATAATTAGAGTTATTAATTGAAAATTAATAACTCAATTAATGACTTAATTAATAACTAATTAATGACTCATTGGACTCATCAGTAAAACCTTTTCCCCCCAGACTAAATGGCTGATGCAAGTAAAACTGAAGAATGAGTTCCATATAACAGTACTGCAGTTATATGCAATGTACAAGTTCGAATGCCCCTAAGTTGCAAACTTGGGCACAGTGAACTCTCACTAATACGCACACCCCGGACCAGAGAGGTGCTGCATTAAAGGGAATATAGCAAAACAAGTGAAATTCAACTGGGATGCTCGGCCAACCAACATATGTCTGCCCTACAGTAGTACCCACTTAAATAGTTGACTGCACTTGTTTTTTTAGTACACTGTATTTTCAAGTACTACTTCATGTAAACTCACTTCATGGGTAACTTGCACCAGGCTACAGCAGTACATGTATGTAAATATACATATTCATGTATACAACAGTTTTCAATTAATTTTATAAATCAATATTTTTTTTTTACTGCAAAAGTGATACAACTTACTTAATGCAGGTAGATGACTAAAACTATATAATTGTTTTTTTTTAGGTTTTTCCAATTTGACTTTTTAAAAAAAATCATTACAAGTTTTTGGCAATCATTTTTGATAGAAATACGTATTTTTTAATTGGTACTTCATGTTTGTACTGTTCATGTACAGCTTTGCGATCTACAACTGGTATATACAATAAAAGTAAAATTTTGTGTTGGCCTCAAATGAGGCACAATGACTTGTTAAAAAGTAACTAAAATGCCAGTAAAAAGAAAAAAATATATGTTTGCATGAAGTATTCATATTAAAGGAGAGAAATGGAAGTTTCATGACTATCATGAAAAATCCTCCTATCCTCTCACAAAAAATTGTTTTCATTAAACATATTTCCTAATATTCACATTTATGACATAAAAATAATAGTTACATACGTCTACACTGTACTTGATAAAATGTTCAGCGATTCTCTCTCCGTGCATTAGACGTTTGTAACAGCGCTTTGGTAGATTCCTCATTTATATATGTATAATGAGTGTTTGCTCTCCTGGGTGAAGGAGCAGGCTGTATTTTCAGGTGGGGACTTTCAGCTATTTCAACTTCTGCATATAGAAGATCTTTTCTTCTTCTCTGTTCCATCTGCAATACGAGTATTGATATATTAGGGCTGATAAATTAATTATCATTCGGTATTATGCATTAGCATTGAGTACACAATTCTGTTCCAGATAATGTAAGGGAGAGGTAGACCTCAGGTATTTCAAAAAACCCAACAAATTTACAGTGTACTACCTGACCTCTGAAATAACAGCTATCCAAAAAAAAATATTGTTCTGACGTCGTTACGATTAAACTATAATTAGCTGTTGCTACTCTTCTGGGTAGAGAGCGAGGCCGAGCTGTCTTGCTCATGAAAGTCCGACCTCAAGATCTGAAGTCACTAACCCAATTTAGCCACCATTAGGAAGTGGCCATTGTGTTGTATTCTTGAGTGCGGTACGTACTTAACTCTCAGTGCCTCTCTGACTTCTTCTCTGAACATTGTGCAGTGGAATGGCCACCTTATAAAGTGTTAGGATAGCTTACTACATGTACATGGAGCAATCACATCCAGGGGAATAAGACATAGTAATAATCTTCAGAACAGAAACGAGAGTTGAATGCGTACACATCAGCACTGGTTAGCCAGCTTGTGAAAGCATGGCAGCTCAATGCCGAGCACACTGACTGAATAGTCTGGACTCCAGCCCTGATTGGCCAGGGTCACTGTATTGTGTTCTTGACCAAGACGGTTTATTCTCATAGTGCCCTCTCCACCCAGGTATATAAAATGGATACAGGAGTAATGCTACCAAGACTGAAAGAAGTTCCACAAGTAAAATGGTACTTCAGCCTGATGCAGACACGAGGGATGGGATAAACAAACTGCTCATTCCCAATCTCTTTTCTAATGCCGCTAAACATACATGTAAGGTTTGGTTCCAGAAAATGTCCATACCCCCTCCCCCCACCCCGACAGAAGGGATTGGAAATTCCTGGAGGTGGGAGGGGGGGGGGGGGGGGGGGGGGGGGTCTCAAAGGCGAAATTTTTAAGGAAATGTATGAAGCTATTTCCAGAGGGGTGGGGGATCTTCTTGGTGACTCAAGCTGCACATCATTTTAATTTGAAAATCATTGCACAGATTTTGTACACTTTACACGCTTAAATTTGCACATTTTTTTCTTTTCTTTTCTTTTCTTTTTTCTTTTTTTTTTTTTTCGGGGGGGGGGGGGGGGGTGGGGAGCATATCCCAAAGCAGCATCGCCACTAGAAATGAGTTTATCATACACGTACATGTTAAGTCCCTACACTCACCTGAATTGGTGAAGACCCAACGTGGGCAGGAGACATGTGCGTATATGTATCATCATCAGCTAAAGAGGATGATGACGATGAACTGCTCTTTGCACCAGAAAGCCTCTTACTCTTTATTGCTGACATGTCTTCATAACACTGATCAGTAACTGGCGATCTTTGCCTCACATCTTTTTCAAGACTGTAGCATCGTGTAAACTCTGATCTTGTTGGTGGTTCCATTATGCAATATTCTTGATCCTCTTGGGTTGCCCCAGACCACTGACTTGGCTGCTTGGCCAAAGACCCAACATAAGGATTTCCATTTAGGTTCTTTCCGAGAGGAAGGTGCTGAGGACGTGGCGGCGGAGTACCACAGTTAATATAACTAGGTTCTGGTTGAGGCATGGTACTTCTTTTGTATTTACTCTCTCTATTAACTGGTGGAGCCATGTTATAGTAGCTGTGATCTTGTGCTATTGCAGGCTTTGGCTTCATGGCTCTGTTGACCTGGGGTGGTGGTTTCGTAGAACGATCAACAGCTGGGACCCCTGTGTTTCCAATAAAAACTCTTACTTTAACTTATGTACATTCTAGTTGTACCGTAAACTGCAGAAACCCAAACTACACACTGACTTACATGTACACTGTGTGGTTTAGAAAATAGTCACGCAGTTTTGATTGAGAAGATACTCATGTATTGGGACAGTGTTTCATCTCATTTCCAAATATGTTGATGTATGCTATCTTCTCAAACTCATTAAGAAATAGTGACAGTGGCTTGGAAATCTGATCTTAATATTAGCATAGATTTTTACAATTTGTTTCTCTGTTTACTCCTTATTTTTCATTTTGATTGACAAGATAACTTTATCAAATACACATTTCCAAACATCTCGAGGTTCATCAAAAATACTCTGATGCACGTGGTATTTTCAACGGCATGTACTAAAACATCACCCTAACCAACAAATGAAAAGCTAACCACAAGCAAAGTGGAGTGGAACTAATCGCAAGCAAACCGGTGTTCCGGTGTTCCAGGCTGTTCCGGTGTTCCAGGTTTTACTACATGCCATTTTCAACTATCTTCTCTGTGTTTTACTTGTATACATATATAAAGTCAACATTCATACCTTGATTAGGGTGTTGTGGTGGCACATCATAGATGTCATCAGAAGTGTTTGGAGGAATGTCATATATTTCATTTGAATGTAATGGCAACACATCATAGTCACTCTTGCATATAGGTGGTGGAACATCATAAATTGAGTCTCTAGTTGCCAAACTGGGCGGCTTGTCATAAATTTCCTCAGGGTCTTGATCGTAATCAGGTGTCTCATCACTCAAAGATCCCGAATCTCTTTTCTCATTTGGAACTGGGGGTAAAGGTGCATCATATCTGTCATCCTGACCATCTGACTTCAAGGAGCAGATGCTAGAAAATGAAGCATTTAGTCCAGAATCTGCGCTTACAGGACGATTAGTTTTTGGGATAGTGTCATAAACGTCTTTTCTGGCTTGGTAAGGGGCACGAACCCAGTGATATTCCTCTTCACCAGACTTTTCAATGGGATGGGCATTATATACATCAGAAAAACGAGGATCACCACTGCTTTGATCCCTTGGTGTGGTTCCAGAGTCACTCTGTATTCTTGCTGGCCTCGCTGGTGGAACAACATCATAAATCTCTTGTGAAGTAGGTCGCGGTATTGGTACAACATCATAATTTTCCTTCGAGGCATCCTGTTCAATATTTCCTTGTCTGCGCAGAGGAGGAACAACATCATAGTTGGCTTGCTCCGACACCCTTCCAAATGGAGGAACATCATAGAGGTCTTTGCCATCTTGACTGTAAGAAGACACTGGTCGTGGCTGAGGGACGAAGTCATAATTTTCCTGTTCTTGTACCCTGCCAACTGGAAGTGATTTGTTATGAGACGTTGGCCTTGGAAGAGGAACAGTGTCATAGTTGTCCTGCTGCTGTGCTTTCCCAAAACCTGGAGGAACATCACTAGAAGAAGGTGTTCGCCTAGCTGGGGGAACAATGTCATAGTTTTCATTCTCCGGTGTCCTTACTGCAGGAGGAACATCATAAAGATCTTGTGTTTCACTACAAGACGATGTTGGCCTGGGAGGAGGGACAAAATCATACACCTCCTGTGAGGACCTACTACTTGCCTGGGAGACTGGTCGTGGTACAGGCACGGCATCATAGTCGTCCTGTCTGGGTGACAAGTGATGCTTTGATTTTGTTATTGGAGATGAAGGACTAGCCAAGCGATCTTGAAGTGGTCGAGGGAGTGGGACATTGTCATAATTCTCCTGTGTTTCCTGATCCCTTTGAATTCTCTGAGGACTTGGCAAATTGTCATAAGTATCTCGAGATCTCGGAGAAGGAAGTACATCATAACTCTCTGAAGGATTGTGAAAGCTCAAGTCTCGTCTTGATGCTATGCCATTAGGAGAAAAAGACCCACTGGGAACTCCTTGAAAATTAACTGGACATGTTACACTTCCAACTTGCTCAGACTGCCTTCGTTGCTTCTCACGGTGAGGTTGAGGGTTACTGGAAAGTTCTGGTGGGTCGCTCATTGATCTGGCTTTGTTCCTGTCATCCACCATTTGTCTAGGAATGGAAAGTGGGCAAGGGCCAGTTGGAGATCTGACACTTGAACCCGATGATGAAACACTAGATGGTGATCCAACAGGACTCATTGTCTGCAGTCTAGCAACTGCAATTGGGCGAGAATGAGCTGGAGAACTTTGATATACATTAGTTTTCTGAGCTGCATTGGAATCTAGGAAGAAAATAAACACAGCTACTTGTAATACAAAAATGTAAAATGTTTAAGGTAGCCTTGTATCGGTACATACATTGTATAACATGAATTTTCGTACTGTAAGGGGCAAGTTAATACTAAAACTGGAGTGCATCTTATCGCCAAATATTCTATATTTTATTTTTTTTCATGTAAAAAAAATGGACAAATTCAGCCCTGATCCTTTAATGTGGAGGCTTGATATTTCTCGCTGGTAATCTTGTGATAATTTTTCACCATCGTAATAAATTCATCAACATTAAGAAATGCTAATTAAGAGATCTCTTGGTCACTTAAGAAATCTGCACAATTAAATCATCTACAGATTCAAGCAACTTGATTCCAGAAAAAGAAATGAAAGGTGCAGAGCTCATGTACATACATGTATAAAAACTATTTTATTTTGAATTTAATTTATTGTTCACAATAATATTTGAGCTCTGTGTAACTGCGATAACATCATGGGAGCCTCTCCTTATAGCTACAATTAGGTGGCATTGTACAGCCAGAAGCAGCCTTACCTGGTGAGTTATTTTCATCTGTTCTTCTGAAGCCACACACATTACAAAGCTTTTCCACCCAATTTTCCATGTCGCTCGGTGTGTCTGCCACAAGGTAGTATGTCCGCTGCTCTGTGACAATACTGAACACATGCTTGAATCTGTAGTGATCCAAATGCGACTCTACAGACTTGCAAAATGTCAAGTTTATTGGATCTTTAATTGGACGCTTGTCTCTCTCATTCTTGTAATAATGCAGCCGTTTGTTTGCATGCAAAACAAAGAAACGTTTCTGCCACTACAAGACAGAGAAAAAGCAAAAATGCTGATTAAAAATAAGAAATGGTAAGAAAAAGTTTACTCTTTGGTATTTTGTAAACTTATTCAACAAGTCAAATAAAAAAATCACTTAGTCACTAATGAAGCATAGAATATGTGTACAGAAGTTTTTGTATTTTTCTACTGATAGACCAGAAGTTTCTAGGACATTGTTCCTTAATTTCACAAATTGGCAATTAATCTTTAAACAAGGAAGTTATATCTTACGTCACATGCAAAATAATACTCCCGCAGCAGGCAGATATCGACTTCTGAGTGTTCAGACATCAAATATACATAATGTTATGCATGCACTGACATGGAATTTTAATTATTGACCTTGTGGGAATATTTGCAAAGTTCACAATATCACTTCCTGGTGGTCAGATAATCAGAGTGTTTTATGGTAGACGAGTTGTGAAAATTCTGACAATACATTTTATAGTCAGTCATAAAAATACAATCACGATAACATAGGATACATTCCACATACACCCTGCCCCAAAGATGCGGCACAGTTATCAAAATTCTATCAATACCATTTGGATGATACATTTGTAACTTTAACCCTTGCTGAAACATATAAAAATGGTTCCTAGTTGTAAACATTGCATATATCAGGGTCCATTGTCCAGTTTCACTTATCAAATGTCGAATAACATTTACATGTACAGTTTGTAATAAATGAGAAAACTGTGAAGTAAATTTCACTCAGTTTGATGAGTTAACTGACTTCAAGCTACAAATATGTACTTGTGTTTGTCAACTGCAATACACCATTGGTGTCATAATTAAGCTAAATATTCTTTTCCCATACAACAGCAGAATGTGTCTTTAAAATACACTGTTACATGAACAATAGAAAATGAAACACAGGTAGTTTAAAGGAGCTAATGCCCAGAAACTCCTTCCTTCATTTTTTTCCCGTTACCATGCATGTTCTCTGATCTGCTAACTGAATCTACAGGTCTATTATAAAGCTGTTAATTAACAATGAACCTTTAGTTATAATCATGACTATGGGAATTTGATAGATATTTATTTTTGAATCTTTTGTAAAACATTATCAATACCCGTTGCCAAGAAAACGTTTCCTTAGCCTGAGTAGTCTACTACGGACAATATGAAAGTTGCATATTACAATATAGTGTGGATCATATTGCAAATTTGGGCAATGCGTTTTGAATAATATGCTATTGCAAAAGCCGGCGCATTTTTCACGACGTCTTTGTAAACATGTTGCAACTCGTCCATATTACGGAATCCAGCTTCTAAAAAACAGGTCTAAAAGACATAAGCTTATATTAACTCGATCACAACAAGATTAACGCAAAGAACTATACGCTTAAATTTCATACAAAAATGAAAACTACTTGTCGAGAAATCAAGAAAATCATGTCGATAGATTTATGCTTCCATACAACCAAAGGAAAGATTTCAGTTAGATCAAGAGATTAAGCATTTTTTACAAGCTTCTAGCACTGCATTTGTTGTTGCAGGAACCTTTGATTAGAAAGAATTCATTAATTTTGATAGACTACGGAAGTCGTAGAAATCCTGTACAACTCTTTGATGGCTTTTCACAAAAATAATTATGATATGGTATCCGCTAGGAATGAGTGAAGCGTTTAGTTTAAGTCTACTCAGTCAGCAAATCTTACTATAACTAGTGCATTGAGAAGCAGTTTAAATTTTTTGAAGCCAGCGACGAGAATGAGACAACAGACTAAAGCACTTGAGAAAGAGATGCAACGGTATGTCTCGCCAAATTGCGAACAGATCAGTGAAGGAATTTTGCTAGAAATTCAATTCCTGTTCCGCGAAATGAACAAAAAACTACGTATTGATCAAGTACACAAGCAACTGAACAATTAAAGATACAGTGACGGAGCTGAAAACCTTTACAAGGAAGGGACGCAACCAAATATTATTTGATGAAATCGACTCTGTACAAATCGCATCGTGTACTGTGCATTTCATACCAAACGCTTACCGTGCTGACTTTGAGTTTGGTTTCTGGTGGCGATTTCCGAAGGTATCCTGAAATCAAAACATCTTCATCCCCCATTTCTGTCATGGATCTGTTTGGATTCTGGTATCTAAGCGATCTCTTCTTCGCTACATGTGAAGCAAACACTCGACTCGAAAAATTCGCTTCCACTTATGAATCACTTCGCAACACGGAAGTCACTCTTGCTGACTGAGGCCTGAGGAGATTCTCTGATTGGATAATTTTGACCACGTGGTAGCGTGAGCGTAAAACGTTCCCTTCAGCGGTAGTCTTAGTATAATCGTCCCCGAAAACAGTTTCCGAAAGCGCGACGAGTCCAAAAGAGGCTCTGATTTCCCTGGCCTGAATTGGCAAAAGAATTTCAATTCTATCCTTGCCCAGATCTGAACAGCTCTTGAGATGCAGAAACTACTTTAGGGTAATCGGAAATCAAATGAATTATTCTAAAGTCAAACGTGCCCGTCTGTTAGTATTTCACAATAATCGTGGGCGGAACTATTAAACAAAACTAGTATTTACTGAGCGAGTGTGACTTACGTCACTGAAAATTACGCTGCACGCAGTAAATATTGTATGGATTTATTTCTCAAGGTCAAGAAAAAATTTCGCTTTCAGGACCGACTCAATGTAATCCATGTCCCGCGGGCGACAAAGCGGAAACCACGAGTATTTTTAAACTATGCCGCATCCAATTCCCGTTCCTGTTTACTAGCTCGTGAAAAAAACATTCGTTTCCTTTCACTTGATTTTATTTTTAACTCAATTAATATAACAAATATATAATTAAAACATTTGTTAAGTTACAGCCGCATGTACGCGAATAGTAGAAACAATGCAAAAGGTTTCGAGCTCGAGTGACTTAAAAAAAAGTGAAGGTGATAAGTGATCGTCGCAGTGATCATTTCATATACTATACGTCATTTAAAAAAAAGTATTGGAGGACCGCGTATCGCCCAGAACTTCCATGTAAATGTTTTTGCCGGTTTCATCCCTGTTTAGTCCCCCGAAGTTTACTTAATGTTATTTATATTAGGCACCAATTCAAGATCTGAAAAGCGAAAACAATAAACTGTCAGGATAAATAAAGGTTTCCGTGCCCGAAACGAATAGACAAGCCCAAACGTGTATAACCTATTGAACATCGCGGCGGTTGGTTTATAATATCGGTGTGTCCAAAGGGTATTTAACTTTTCTGGAAAATACAGCGTCGATTCGAAAACAGAACTGATAAGAAATAATGCTGAGTAGGCATAAACAGCAAACACGAGGGCTGAATCAAATGTTGGAAAGGGCAGTTCCCTTTTATTTCCTCAATCATTTCCGTCTCGTAAGGCTTGGTGTGCGCGCCCAATATTTTAAAAGGGATTCTGCTGTTTCTAATAGATTCCGGAAGGAGGGTCTTGACCCCAATAGTTTCCTTTGTGTGGTTTTGACCAAAGTCACGGTCGTCACAAAAACTTCTTCCCTTTCCCTGAAACCCCTCTGAAAGTATCCAAATTTGCTGGCTTCAGCGTTTTTCAAGGTTTCGTGAGATCATCGCTTGATTTTGCGTGTTTTGGGTTCGGCATGGCTCCTTAAAAAGCCGATCGATATGATAGGCAATCATGTCATAATCGGCCAAAACGCTGAATTTGCACGTACATGAGCGTGTGCGCTTACGTGCTGGATTTCAGCTTTTAAGTGCAAAATAATAACAACATGAGCGGTGGGCAGGCCAGTGCCGTATATGCTATTGTAGGCGAGGTGCCGACAAGAGAATAATATAAGCGACGAGCGATGGTACACTGAGAGCAGACATGTCTCTCTGAATAAACTACGAGGATTCAAGCCAGAATTGCAAAGCGACGGTGATAACTTCAAATGGTGGCTCAAAAACTGCTTCTTGCGGGTCAGCTAAGAGCTCATCTTGTCGAAAAGGAAAGGGAAAGAAAAGCAACAAATAAGAATGTTTACGCGAAGCAAAGTCAAGCGCGGGAAATGCTTTCCTTCTGTTTCGCGTTTTCTCAACATTTCAAGTTTTTCTCTCGCTCGTTCGGCGATACCATGCTTCTTGTACATAAAATAAGGGCAAACACAACTGAAGTTTTGTCGTATTTGGTTGCTGACATTGCAAAAATGTAAGAGATAATTATTTTCTATTTATGCTATTATTAGCCGGTCACTGAAGTGGTAATTAGCGTGTGCTTTACAGAATCAAAAACATCTGGCCGTGCCTGTTGGCAGCCTTGCTAGATAGTACGTCAGTAACGATGACAAGCATATTTGCATATTTTGGGAAATAAATGGTGAGTTGCAAATGACGGAAGCAAATACGTCATCATGGTCATACTGTACTTATGTTCCATCGTTCGGTGCTGACCATTAGAATAGCGGGTTCCTGGTTCCCAAATAAGCTCGTGCGACAAGCCGGCCGGGGGTTTCTTTGACAGCGTGATAGCGGGCATACAACAGTGCAACGTACGTAAAGTTTTATCGCTTCGTGATGTCATTCGAGGGTCACCCACAACCCTTTCTGAACCTGTGCTAGGCTTCTATAGCTACAGACTGCGCGACGACTGTTACACAAGTTTGCTCAGAAGACGTTCGAGAATGCCTGCATGTGCCAATTAGCCATGTTCTAAACGAGCAGGGGACTGGGTACGAACATATTTTCTCTTCGGTACAAACATTCAATATCAATTGAATTGAAAAATGGGGCACGTCATCTGAAAGAGCATCCAAAAATTAGTAAATTCAAACAATTTGACGGTTATTGGTTTAAATCCAAAGGCATGGTACACTTAGTACGGATTGGGGGGACAGGCGTCCTCCGATCCATACTAAGCTCTCTTATTTTAAAAGTGTACCATGCCTTTGCGTTTAAACCAATAACCATCAAATTTGGTGAATTTACTAATTTTTGGATGCTCTTTCAGATGACGTGCTCCATTTTCAATTCAATCGATATTGAACATTCGTACCAAGAAAAAATATGTTCGTACCCAGTCCCCTGCTCGTTTAGAACATGGCCAATTTGCCATAAGTCCATTCCTCAATTTGACCTACTGCCACTATTCACAAAAAACGTCACAAACTCTTTTCGACAAAAGATGTCTTCTGGAATGTCTCCCATTTCGTGCCGAAAACCACAAGACCAGTCATGATACTCACAGGCGATATATTCCTGGAGGAAAAAGCTTAGTTGCAGCTCACAGCACGCATATAACTTCGACGCCCACAACGCACGCAACTATCTGAAATTTTCCTCCAAAAATGCTCAAAAGATGCTCGAGAATGATGGTAATAAGCGCCTTTCTGCCTAAGTACAAGAAAGTTCCAGTTCTAGCGTCTCCCCCTTCCCCCTTCCCCCTCCCCTTAGATATTATATGAGACCTTTCTCCATTCAACTTCGGACTTCTAAGCTAAGATTGTGCTAGTAAATTGGGAAAAAAGTTGCTCCAGCCTATTATAGGGGTTGCATACGAACAAGAGAGTAAAACAAAGTAACACAACTGTTTCTTGTTACATTGGCATCAATCTAAATAAATGTTAATTTGACATGTTTGAATGAATGCCCACAAGACCACAGCATTTGGTCAAAGGCAAGCAAAACGTCAGGGGACTAATCGGCTCAATAATTGGGTACCAGCGAATTTACTGCTTGGGGCAACCCTGCGATGGACTAGCATCCCATCCAGGGGGGAGTAGAAATACTCCTAGTCGCTTCATGCTATGGAAACCGGGATAACCCTAGTGGCCTCATGGGCCACTAGGCTCGAACGCAGACTTAATCATAGCTTATTGTACGACTTATTGTCACAGTTAACATACATCGGCGTAATACATACTTTTACTGACTTTACTTACTTATACCCCATTCACACCAAAGAGTTAAACATGTTTAAATGTTGTTTAGTTAAACACGGTTTAAAATTGTCTTCTTCATGGAAGTTGCTGACTGATGTTTATCGACTTCAAATTTGGCACAATGAAAGCACAAGTTAGAGCATACTTGAACCCCATGTAAAATTTAGTCTGTCAGTTGTCTGTTGCTGATTTTCATTTTCTTAAACCTGGTTTAACTAAACATGTTTTGTTGGTGTGAATCAGGTATTACTTTTATATTTACACTTACTTTCTTGGCGGGGTACACCCGACTGAAGGGCGTTTTTCCACCGCTTAACTTGGGTTTAATGCGACTATCTCGTTCGCGTTTCAAACACTATGCTCATTTCACAAATCTATGATTTGTGGTGTTTTGTAAATTTTTGGGTGATTTGGGGGGGTGTTTGAAAAGAGATCGTTTTTCTCAAAGGAGGAGTAAAATTATAATTTCAAGTTATAAATTAGTAGATGGACGCCAAGACAATCCCCTACCAACCTGGACAACCTGTGGTGCTCTTGCGTTGCGTCAACTGTCTGATCACGGTGTTTCTTCTATCCCTTCTTTAAAAGGCTTAAAACGTCACTCAAATTCATGTTTACCCCCGTCTTGAGCGCGTCTATACAAAGATGAAAATGGAAATACCAGCTACCAGGCTACCTACCCGTTGATTTAAATAATGATAATACTTTATTCAAATACAGAACTGACAGATAGTATTTGAAAATGAGGACCATGAGGTAGTCCCTATTTAGGTCCCCTAACTAAAATTACAATCTAAAATTTAAAAGTGTGTTTTTTTTTAGATGAAAGGAAACACAAATTTCTAACTGAGCACATGCACTTATTGTTGTCTGAGACGACATAGTCATGGCAACGAAAGGCAATGGTAATGGACACCAGCTACCTACCCGGGGTCAGGAGAAGGAGGTACTGTCTATTGGGGTTGTGGCTTTCACGATTAATATTTTGGCTATTTTAGGTCTAATGGTTAATTTTCTTATTTCCATTGTTTTAAAAAGTTAAAAATTGATTTTCATTGGCGTAAAATTAATGAATATCTGTGTTCAACACATTGAGCAGACACTTCCGACACCTCCAGTTTGCCATATCTAGAGTATCGTCCTTTTTCAGTTACAAGACACATCAAAAAGGCAAGACACATAAAAGTCTTCAAGTCAAAAATTTAAGGTGGCTCTGAAACCACTTTTCTACTGTGTCTTTATTTGCTGTAATTTCAATCGTTTGTTTGCTATTTTGCCCCCCCCCCCCCCCCCCCCTCCCCCTCCCACTGAAGGACTCCCATAACAAACGAACGGGGATGTTCGTCGTCTCGCTCAAGGGAGTACAGTACAGGTTTTCTTCTCACATACGTTGTTAGGGTGTCAGTCTTTTAGTCGTCAAGGTATCGATTAGGATTGGGATTGCATGTGAAGACCTATCAGCCGCCCGGCTGATTATTTTGGCTCAAAAAAGGTTGAGGTACACCTAGATTGCTCTCCTTTAGGGATTTAATTGAATTCAAATTTTCCGACGAGTGTCCTTGTTCCTTTCCTATGGGTGCCCGCCACCCCCTCTCCCCTCCCCCCGTACTTTTCCCCCAATTGTTGTTCAGCTGTAATGTCTATTTTAATTTTGTTCATAGCAACCGCGCGCTTGATAGAATGGTTTTCACTTGAGTAAAGAAAGTAATTTGCGATTTATTTGGCTTTAAATTGCACTGCAATGCTTAGTGACTGGCTTAAAAATTCTTGCGCCACTATCTCAACCAATCAGAAGTAAAACAAAAGCCAATCGCGACTTGCACGCGCACGTTTTCTCGCGCTTCGTGCCGGCTACATGCTTTCGCTTCGAGTTTTGATTGGTTCATGGAATTTTCTTCGTTCTTTGTGATTTGCCAGAGTGATTACTTTGGTTTTTGGTTTTGCGACACTCATTTGAAAACTGCCCTATTCACGTTCACAAATTAATTTTGTACATAGCGCGTTGGATCATTTCACCTGTTTGGCTCCGACAAAGGTGTTGATCAAGGTTTTTGCCATATAAATTTGTCTGTCATCCATTAAGAGTCGCTGTTGAGATAATAGTTATAATAATAATAATAATAATAATAATAATAATAATAATAATAATAATAATAATAATAATAATAATAATAAGAGGCTTTTATTCGCGGCAATTTCACTGAATTGTTTAAAACATTACGATGCAACTGGGAATAAGTAAAAAACCAAATGGTCTTAGAAATGGGACAAAGGAGTCTTTAATAGGTAAGCTTTTGATCTGTATGAAACAACTGGCTGTGATCCCCTCTTGTGATTCTCTTGTCTTTTCATCAGTGTCTATGCAGCACAGTAAGGTTTTCCTGATTTGAACTTATGAAAGCATTTTTTTAAATAATTTAAAAGCAATAAATTATTGTAATTTGTAAAATTGGCAGCCACCTGCGATCAAAGTTTCTTTTTCCGCTGGTTGAATTTAGTTGTGTCAATACGCGTGCCATTGAAAATTTTAATTTGCACTCCGCCCCACGCAGTGATGGATGAATAATCATTTTCCTTGCTTTGAGTTGTTAATCGTTTTAAATTGGTGTTTTGAAATTGCTAGAAGATTTTTTACTGGGAGTGAGGCTAAATCGGATTGGACAAATCCGATAATTATGTATTTTTTTGAAAAAAGAAATGCTTAAAGGGGCTTTGTCACGGATTTTAACAGACTTTTGAAAAGACAAAATTTGTATTTGTATCATATCTATGGAAACCAAAAAGTAATAGTCCATTTTTATTAACAATTGCTATTTTAGAGCACCGAAACTGTTAACAAGCGTCTATAGCTGCAAATGGCTACGATGGAAATGGATTACAACTTGAAATTTCAGCTAAACATTTCAAGTTGTTTCCGCACGTCTACAAAAAATCGATAGTTTTAGCCGTAGTTAGATTTCTAACCACATATAAAGGTTATATCTTCCTTTAAGATGTTTAAAGATAATGATTTTCATGGGTTAAGTTGCCTACCACTAATTTCAGAACAATTTAGACCAAAAATCTGCGAAATCCCCGTGACAAAGCTAACTGCATGCAAAAAGTCTATGTTGTCACTCATGCCCATAAAAAGAAATACGCAGGCACCTTGGCACGCACCATAATTATATCGAGGGCATGTTTGTCGAAGTCTTGTGTGACGTCACAGTTGTGACTCGCTGTCAGATTCTGAAATTTGCATTTTTTTATTGGTTTGGAAGCCATGGTGGACAATCACTTTGTTATGGCAAGACTGTCTTCGATTTAATGGCAAATAGGCGGAATTTCGTGTCTATATCAAGTAGAACTTTGACCCAAGGATATTCAGTTCTCGTTGGTAACGAGTCTGTTCGGCAGATGGAAAGATATCACACGTGCCGGTCATGTTGATTATGCGACTGTAAAGCCCGCTTTTTCTTCAATTCGCGGGACAAGGAGTCGGTCAAAGTCCTTCATTGGTTACCAAAGAACTAACTCAATAGGCAGCTGCCACATAGGGCCGCTTGAAAATAACAAAGATCGCGGATTTACTTTACGCGGGTCGCAGATTTTCTTCTTTATTCGCCGATAGTTCGGCTGGTTGATTGTTTACAATGAGCGAAGCGACTGCAAACGAGCCGTTCTTAGTGGAGTGCAAGGGTATCGAACACAAACCCAGCGAAACGGCGGATGCCAAGGTGGAAGAAAAACGGTGAGGAAGGTTAACCTTTGTTTATAGAGTTTGAACCAGCGAAAATGCTTGGGTAGAGCCGGCTCTTGTTTGTGGAATATTTAAATTCAAAGGCGTCAGCTGAGGCGTATAAAATTCATCATGCACGGAACGGCCGGCAGGTGTACCAGGTGGAAAGCGAAATTCAGGAAATAGCGTTGCTCTGAATGCATTTAACTTTTATGCATGATTTGAATTTTTCTCCAGTCTAATTGTTGTTGAAAATATATCAAGATTGCTTTAATTGCCATTTTGTGGTGAGAGTGCCCTCGGGTAGAGTATTGCTCGCGATTTTCCTGTCGACTATAATTGAGTATTTAAATAAAACATGTAAATCGTTCAATTGCAGATTATGTTCGACGTTTCAAATTTACGTGCTGTTCAGAATGATGTGTACATAAACGTCCGTGACAAATTGATTGTTTAAAAACCAAGTGGTAAAGATTTCCTTGCTTATTCATCGTTAAAATGTTTGTCCTCCTTTGGAAGCTTTTAGGAGGTTAAAATTCGTCTTAAAATTTTCAATTTTCACAGTTGCTAAAGATTGTGGTACCGCGCTCATAGGATATGTTTCCAAAGAGAGCCGGAAAAAAAATAACAGAAACTAGCTGCTATAAATGATTTTGTTTCATTTTTTTTTTAATTTGACAATTTCTTTTTGTCTGGGATATTAGTAGTCTTTACCGCGCCGGTCACGGTATCAGACTCAGGCAAATACGCAAATATAATTTTGGAATCCGCAGCTTTTTATAAACATCTATAAACATCAGTAAAAGATGATGTTTTTCAGTAATTGACTCAGGCATACTCGGAAAAAAGAAATTCCGAGTGCTTCCAGCACAACCCAAAAGTGGATTCTCTAAACCTTCAGACAATTGACTAGGTACTGAACTATTTTGTGGGAGCTCAATCCTCCCTCAGGTTTTTAGACACTTAACTATTGAGGAAAGCGAGGCCGTGTTCACACTCATTGCCCGAATATTTTATTCTCGCATGGCACATATATGAACCGCCATTTTGAAAATCGTCAAGGGGAAGGCCCTGGGGACGAGGTTGATAGTTTTTCTAGTACCCAAGCCAGAATCGGAGACGCGGTGCCTGTGCCCGAGTGGAATGTGTGGACCTTGTACTGGGGGTTACTGGGGGGACGCTAAGCCAAGGGAAAGCCAAGGGTACTTAGCTATTTTAGTTCCCAGTGTCCTAACACAGCAACATTTTGTTGCCGGTTCCCAGGTACCAGTGTTCGAACACCAAGCGTAAACACGAAAAAGGGATGAAAACAAGTCGATGAAAGAAAAACTCCTTGAACCAGCTGTAGGGTACACACGCCCCAAAATCACAAACAAACTCGACGGAAACTAATAATTTATTTACGTCTAGCAGAAGTTAAATATTTTCTCTCCAACTGATCTGATTTATCCATAGATCGTGCTGTACACATCGTTTTAATCTATGCTATAAGTGGTCCAAGCTGTGCAGTTGGTTCGTTCGTCTTCTACAACACCTCGTTGGTCTTCTCGGAGAAAACATAGCCAAGCGCCCATTATTTTCCATCACGGCCTGCATTGTGTTCGTTTCTTTGTGTGCTGTCGGATTCGCGTGGCTTAAAGAAGAAAGCAGGACTGAGAAACTGTTTATTCCCCAAGATAGTAGAGCAATCAAAGACCTGGACACGGCTGAAAGGTTCTTCCGCCTCAAGGTCCGCGACGAGGGTATCATTTTAGTGTCCCGCCCAGAGCATCCCAACGTTCTCGCTCCTGAATGCCTACAAGAGGCCCAAGAGGTGCACAATGAGGTCATCGCGTTAAAGTCATATTCGGAGTTCTGCTTGACTCTTTCAGGACAGAAGGCTGGCTCTTTAGAGGACTGCGTGATCATTGCACCATTTGAAATTTTCCGAGACAGGAATTTTAGCAGCAAGACCTTGACAGAAATCCAATCGGAAGTTAATAAAGCGTACAACAATAAGAGCTTGGTCATGCAAGATGGCAAACTCTTTCAGCAAAACTTTCGCCGGATGTTCGGTCACGTGACAAGAAGTGAAACCGGTATAACCGGCGCAAGCGCGTTGCAACTACTCTATTTTATCAGAGATCCGTGCGAGGATGACGCCAACAAAAAGACCTTGGAATGGGAGAAGCGCTTCCTGGACAAAGTGTCTTCTCTGTCTACGACGTGTTTCGAAGTGTTCTACGAGGCAGAGAGAAGCACAGATGATGCCATTGCGGACAACAGTGGCGGAGACATAACCCTAGTTTCGATAACTTTTATAGTTATGATCTCGTTTGCTTGTATAATGCTCGGCAAGTTTTTCAATCCGCTGACCGGGCACTCGCTGCTCGCCAACTCGGGAGTGTTTGCAGTGGCTCTCGGGATTTTGGCGGGAATTGGAATTGGCATGTGGTGCCGAGTGACTTTCGTGAACATGGTTGGCGTTGTGCCTTACCTTGTGTTAAGTATAGGCATCGATGATATGTTCATTCTGGTAGACGAACTGGATCGACAGCCACGTGAATTCGGCGTGGTCAGGACCGTAAAGGAAGTGATGTCACGTACTGGAGCGACAGTTACTATGACAACCATGACTGACTTGGTTGCATTTGCCGTCAGCACATCAACTGCTTTTCCCGCTATCAGGTGAGACAAGCTTTCCCCAGTGAGTTTGATACTTCTGATGCTAACACAAAAATTGAAAAGAGGCGGCTCACGAACAAATTTGCAACATATCATTTAACATATCCAGCTGTAGTGCTGAACAAGCCGCGGTTTCACGTCTGCCCGGCAGCGCAGCAAAACAGTTTCAAAACAAAACCTGACCTGGCTGACACATCTTGGATGTGTCCATCGTGGCTATGGTCACGTTGGAATTTGGTCAATAATGTGTGTTTACAAGAAATGAGAGTTCCTATATCAGTATATGTGTGGCGATGTAAAATCGTCGTTACGCGCTCATCGTTAAAGATCCGGAGGCTTCGCCTGATATGGTTTCCTTATCATGATCTAAACCATTGTTTCACTTCTCTTTCAGGTACTTCTGCACTTACGCTGCCTTAGCTGTTACTCTTTCTTATGTGATGATGATAACCTTCTTCGTGGCTGTAATGACATTTGACATAAAACGAATTAAAGCCGGGCGGAGAGACTGCCTACCGTTCTGTGCAGCACCATCGCCAAAACAGGACGAAGCGCCCTGGGACGAACCGCACCCGCAGACATCAAACCGCGTAATGAAGAAGTGGGCAGAATTTCTAATGCTTCGTCCAACGAAGCTCTGCGTGTTGCTTATGTCTGTGGGGATCCTCACCACGGGAATCTACGGAACGACGAAGGTGACCGAGAGCTTTGACAGGAAGATGCTGGCTAAAGATGACTCCTCGCTTATGAAGTTTATCACTGTTCAGGAGAAGTATTATGAACAAGCTATTCCTGTGAGTATAGTACTTACTGATGATGTCAATTACGAGGACAGTGTCATTCAAGAACAGATTAGACAACTGTCGGTCATTGTGAAGGAGAACCGTCATTACCAAAGCCAAACCTTGTCTTGGATAGACGTTTTCACCACGTTCTCTATCGCGCAAAAGATAAACATAACTGGACCCAGTTTTATGCCTGCACTAAAATCATTTCTCGAAACACCAGAGTTTTCTTTTCTCAAGCAAAGCGTCAAGCTTTCATCCGATGGCAGCCGCGTGATAGCATCCCGCATCGTCGCTTTCATGAAGAACGATCCAAGCTCGACCTTTCAGAAGGACGCCATGTTGACAATACGCGAGGATTTCGCCAATAAATCTCCACTAAACGTGATTCCGATCAGTCGCTCATTCATCTTCTTTGAACAGTACGCCATTATTGCCAGGGAGACCACAAGGAACCTTATCATTGCGGCCCTGGCGGTGCTCGTGGTGACGTCCCTGTTCCTGGTCGATTGCTCCGTGACGGTCCTTGTGGTGGTGAATTTCGTGGCCCTTGTGCTTGAGCTGTTTGGCTTGATGTATGTCTGGGACGTGTCCTTGAACGGTGTCTCAATGATAACTCTCGTCATGGCCATAGGCTTTGCTGTGGACTATAGCGCGCATATTGCGCATGCGTTCGTTATGTCCGAGGAGGAAACTGCTAACAAGCGAGTTGTGGATGCTGTTAGTACGCTTGGCGCCAGTGTTTTCATGGGAGGTGAGGGGCTGACTTTTTCTTTTCTTTTCTTTTTTACGTCCTTATACTTTAATTCTGATTGGCTCATTTTGACGCTGCTAAGACACGTAACCAGACACGTAACTAGCTGTTTCAGGCGTTCGATTAGTTAAGGAGTAGTGGGAAGATCTGCGAGGGGAAAAGACGAGATTTTTGAGAAGAGTGGGCGACGCAACGCTCCCTATCTCTCTCCTTAACGGGCCGGGTAGCAGCTTACGTAAGGTCTCACATGAATGGCCCGCTACCAGTCGAGGGAGCAGAATAAACAACATGATCGAGTGCCCATGGCGGACTAAAAAAATTGCAATTGCTCCATCAGAGAACCAGTAGCAGCAAAGCTGCTGTATTACAACTAATTGAATGCTTGGACGAGGCTATCATGTTACTGTTGTCTTTTCTTTTCCAACAGGTTTCAGTACTTTCCTAGGGATGCTGGTGCTAGTGTTTGCCACGTCAGAAATCTACCGCATTTTCTTTCGTATGTTCGTGGGTATCGTTTTGTTTGGACTTCTCCACGGTCTCTGCATCTTACCTGTACAACTGTCCCTGTTCTGGTGGCCACCGGTGGCCACCGAGAAAGACGCGACGAAGCAGTTAACTAAAGAAGCTGAAGCTGAGGGATAGTAGTAAGAAGACTTTCTTCTGTGATCCATTAGAGTTTTGGTAAAGCAATTGTCACTCTCCCCCTCCTCTCTGGTAAGCCCATCTACCAATTCCCCTTTCAAAAATACGACTCTTTATAAACTTGAAAAACTATATTTACCCTAACCACAATTACTTTTTGTTGTTACTAAAACAGCAGCAACAACAACAACAACAACAGCGTTCACTCGTTCCCTCGTAGCATACTAAGAATGCGACGATATTTGATTCAAAGTTAGTTTCTGTCTCCGTTGACTAACTACTTTGAGGGGCGTAACAGAGCTTCTACCTTAAGTTAGGTCTTAACCAAATTACTTGCGGGCAAGTCTTTGTCACAGTTACAGATGCACTCTTCGCAGCAGTATGGTAGAACGGTTTGCTAGTGCAATGTTGGCTGAGAACAAAAATATCGTATTAGTGTTATTCGCCTCGCGTTTTGTAAGGTTGTCTTAACTTTTCTAAGTGGTAGCTATATAAATCAATAGCGAAGCGCGCGAGGTCTGAAAATAGAATGCAAATTATTATACCCCCCACGAGTTTCAGACAACCTCAGCGTGTTCTGAGAGAAATAGAGGAAATCTAGGCGAAGTTCTCGCTTCAAAAAATTGTTTTAGGAACACCGGCTGTTTTAGAAAGTGTTTTAGGAAAATCGTCCGCAATTCTGGTTTGTTTGTCTGAGTCATGACGTGACTCGCGCGCTTCGCTATTCTTCATGCTATATCAATTCTCTCTGAGGACGATCTTCCTTATCTCCTTACCAGCTTCTTTTGAAGTGTTATCAGCGCACCAGAAGTGTTTAAGAACGCATGGCTAAAATAATAATTTTATCAAAGGGAGGCAGCGTGGCCTAATGGTTAAGGCGCTGAACTTGTAATCTGGAGATCCCGGGTTCAAATCCTCCTCCCTGCCACTAGATGAATTTGCCTTCGGTGGTCCTGAATTCAACTCCTCCTGCCAGCGTCCTGCCAGTTGGGATTTTTAAGTTGCTGTTCGATTTATAATATTTGTCTCACTATTTACAGTGTCCTCAATTAGCACAGCCGTGCTAAATACATTGACACTTAAATAAAGAGATTTATTTATTCTATTTTATTTTATTTTAAGGAAATATACTATGATGCAAATTGTTATAAAATTGTAACAAGTTTTAAGAGGGCAACATATGCTTAAAAAGATTTGTTTTTAGAAATAAATTTAAAATTTTATAAATTTAAAATTCAGAGTAGATACGTGCATATGTATATTAGATTGCTAATATAGAGCGAGATAAATCATTTATGTCATATTACACTGAGTGGATATTCAACAATTATTCTGCGAAATCGTGCGGAATATCGCCTGATACTTAGCCGACGATATTTCGCAAGATTTAGCAGGATAATAATAATAAAAAAATCTCTTTTTTACGGATGACGGATAACAATGACTTCCTGACCATTCTTTTGAATAATAAGGTAAACTATTTGTTGCTGAAGTATTCCGCCATATATGTTACGAGGAATTTATCCGATCTGAAATAATGAAATTAACTGTTTCATCTGTCTTAGGCCGATTCCAAAACAACTACGGCTTGATATTATTTCTAAATAGTTCAGTGTTCTTTCTTCTTCGATGTAAGATCTGACATTTAGTTGTAAGAATAAATGAACTGACCGTGTGAATCTACTCTGTTTCTGTTGGTGTGTTTCGGTTAAATTGCATGTGTTATTTAAGACTTTATCGTTACTTTATCTGTGCAGCGCCCTAGCTGTGCCCGCCTTCCTTTGTCATTCTGTTACAGCAATGTAGTTAGATTTCTCAGTATAAGCGTGTGTTTGTTCTACCAGCCTGAATTTCAGATGTCTTCCTCTGGCCGCTCGCTCCCGAGAAAGAGATGGAAAAGTAAGAATGCCTTTCTCTGGAGCCCTCGACAAGTGGAAGACGTCTGAAATTAAACTGCTCGAAACGAATGACTCCGCGGTGCGCACAGGGAAAATCCTCTAATCCTATAATTTATAAAATCATTTCTTAGCTTCATTTGTTACCCTTTGATCAGCCTAGTTTCAAGGCGCCTCCTCGAAATAGGGTACTTCCAGCACCAACAAATGTTGCATATAATTCACACTAAGAAGATTACTCATCAATCTCCTAGCAGACAGTGAATAATATATTATTCACTATCTGCTAGGAGATTAATGAGTAATCTTAGTGTGTTCATAGTTGTGTAATTTGTTAATTCTTGAAACGCGTAAATTTGATTTACGCGTAGTTAGTTTATTAACTTTTTGGTTTTCACGAAAGTTTTCACCCGGAAGAACAAATTACGGTCCTAAATTCAAAATTATTAGATTAAGCCACATAAACACAGCCAGATTTAAGGAAAAGCTTCTAACATTGACTCTTTTTTCATAAAACTTTCACCACTGTGAGATTAAAATGTCTATTTAACAATTAGACCCGTGGCCCTTGAGGGCGAAGGGTCTAATCACCCAACTAGTCGGACAGTAATAAAGTTAGCAAATACAAGTTGAAGAAAGATTTATTTGGGAATAAAACGAAAGAAAGCGTCGCGAATTTCGCTATTCGATGACTGTTACTAATAATAGTCCTCTAGTAGTCCACTAGTTGGGTGATACTAATATGCGTTAGTCATGTCAGTTCTTTCTCAGTGCGTGGCGTTCCATTGTGACCGGATTGCATTGCATGCATATGCATGTGACATGAATTACGTGCTTGTAAAACCGAAAATTCCGACAAATAAAGATTTGAACCGATAAGTCCAATTCCCTATCCCTTAAGTGAACTAAACTTTTCACCCTTTTTTAACGTTCATAAGTCTGTCTCTCTCTAAGAAGTCCTCTCTGTAAAGCCCCATTCCTCTCAAAGGATCACAAGTTCCTTAGGGGGCGTAATAGAGCGTTTTTGGTAGATGACTTGCGCCCATGTCATTGTCTCACTTGTAATACCTTGCTACAGGCGCGCCCTTTACAGCAGTATGGTGGAGCGGTTAGCTAGTGTTTAAATTTATGGTGTTTATCTTGGCTGAAAGCAAGAATACCTTTCATTAAAGCATTATTGCTCGCCTCGATTGAGGGTGTATCGTTGTGTAAATGAATACAGTTGAATACGGTTGTGGAAGTAAGGGTTTGGTGTGATTGGCATTTGAACTTTTCGTAAGTGGCAGCTATTCCAAACAAGCTATATTAATTGTCTTTTATAACGATCCTCCTAGCTCCTAACGAGCCTCGTTTGACAACGTATGAGAGTGAAAATATGCTTTCGAAGATTGGATGTCTGATATGTTTTGGAGCAGAGGATTGGAAATTGAAGGTAGATGCAGCATAAGATAATATTTGTTGGTGCCGGAAGTACCCGACCATAAACGATATGAGATATTTATTCGTTAGTTTAATATGCATACAGCGATTTCTTTTTTTAAGCGATGACGTCATCATCGCTTAATGTCATCGTGCGAGTGGACGGGATCTCTTGCGCGCGATCGACAGATCAGTAGAACCGAATAGCACTAGGAACTAACTACAGCAATAAACGTAAAAGAAAAGAAATCAAGTTTATCTCAACGTAGAACTCAAAGCAAAATACTCCAGGCCAGTTAGAAAGGACTAACACAAAGTGTAAGCGAAAGAGGCAAATTTTATTTGATTAATTATGCTAGATTTAGGGCCTGTTTACATGGAGGTGGGGGACCCCGGGCAGGTGAGGTAACCCGCCTAGGTGGGATAACCCGCCTCTCCATATAAACTTTCATTTTTTCTCGATCGCGTTTACATGATAGGTGGGGTAACCCGCCTAGGCGTGTTGCCCGGTCTGCTGGGTAGGGTAACCCTCCCAGCCGGGGTCGCTTTTTGCCATGTAAACGTTTCAAGGTGGGGTAACCCGCCTACCCGGGGTCGGTTCATGTTACCAATACGCGCCAAATCCGAACCAACAACCAAACGCCCGCCATATTGGAACCGCAACAACTCGAGGATATCAGCGTGGGGAGCTTTTTCGCTGGGTTCATCTGCTTAGTGTCGAAGGCCGCAATCAAGATGGCAATCAGGAAGAATCTTAAGGTATTCAAATTTCAAGTGATGCTTTAAGGCCCGATCGAAGCCCGCGCGTCTTCTCTACTTAGGGATCAATCGATAACACAAAGCAACGAAAAACGTTGTCTCTGCCAACGAAAATCATGCTGTGAAAAAAAAAAACAAAAAAAAAAACAAGAAATCTACGCCACGCTATTTTCTCAAGGAAGTTAACCCCGGGACCCCGGGGTGATAAGATTGCATGTAAACGCGAGCTATTTTTCGACCACGGCTGGGCGGGTTACCTCACCTACCCGGGGTCCCCCACCTCCATGTAAACAGGCCCTTAGTAACAGAAATCTTTACATTCTTTTAAAACAAGAGGGCCGATGTAAACAATTTCGATATAGCTTATCGGATGTTACGTTACAAGGTAACGCAACTTTTGTTAAACAATCATTCAGCACTGAAGTTGTCAGCTACTTTAATTTAATTTAATGTTTGACATTTCCTGAAAATTATTTATGTACCCTTGAGAAACGCCATCGCCTCCGACATGCAACTCGTGCCATTTATTTTACGCTTGTCAGGGCTATCAAAACATCAAAGCTTCTGGAGAAAACCTTGAAAGTGGATTTTTATTGTTTATAAAACAGTTCTTTCTTCTCCAAGATGAGAGCTTATATCATCAGTGCCGGGTACAGCATGATTTTATGTTTCCCTGTTTCTGTTGGTGTGTTTTTTATTACGTTGTATGTGTAAGCGAATTAAAGATATCGTTACTTTACAGTCCCCTGTGTCATTAACAGACCATATTCACGATAGCCGCCATGATGGATTTCACATTATAATGCAAATTAGCCACCTTGTCTGCCAGGGGGCAAACAATGATCTGTTGCCGTTTCTCCGAAAATCGGCTCGTCTAAACAGCAAAGTATCTGTGCCAAAATCACATTTGAGAGCCAAGATATGGAATAATGATTACACTAGTAAGATTAGTTTGAAAAAGTTACTCGATTACTTGACTTGTCAACTACACAAGCTGTTTTCTTTTTATAAAAGCGCCGAAATTGCGTAAAACAATACTGAAACCAAAGCATGGTTATGAAAAAGCTATCAAACATTATAAGAAACTAGCTGAAATTTGTCGATTTATTAAAGTTTGTTTGCCCCCTCACAAATCACTTGCCTAATTTGCATTATAATGTGAAACAAACATGGCGGCTATCATGAATTAGTCTATTACCGTAAGCTTTCTGTCAAATTTCCTGGTAGGCATCCGGATGTGAAATAACTTAACGGCGCGCGCAAGAAATCGGGTAATCCTCTAACTCTGTAACGGCTTATGAAATTATGCTTATTTTGACTCCGTAGCGCAAACCCGTTCCCAGGCTCTTGCGTTTACATCGCGCTCTGCTGTGCGGAACAAGAAACGCCAAGGATAGAACAGTAAAATAGCTTATAGTCATTATCTCTTGCCTTCGAGCTTCGCATGTATAACAAGGTGTGAAGAACCTTGCACTGAAAGCGGAGGTGAAAGCGCAGAAACGATTTGCTGGGGCGAGCGAGCGGGATGAGAGCCTGCTCGCATACGTGACTTCCTTGCTGTCTGAAGCGCTTCAGCCGGCACGGAATTCACGCTTTGTCTTAAGCCTTCGGACGCGAAAACAATATAACATAATAAAAATAGTAGCAAAGCGATAATATCAGTTCCCGCGATGTGATTTCACCGACAAGACTGTTTTTGCAAAGCATCGAATTCATGTGATGTTCAGTGAAATTGCTTGAGTCACAAAGGTCTTGTCATGGCCAAGTTCAATGCGGTAGCTCCCGAACAGGATTCAAACCAAGCAAGGTTGGTGTATTGTAGTTTTTGCCATGATGCATTCTATGTATTCCATGTCTTTTACCAGAATTTTTTTACATGGGATTTCAAAAGAGAGCCACAAAGAGAGGCAAGATGGCAAATTAAGATATTTCAATCACCGATGATTCGATCGAAATTTCCCTGGCGAAAAAATTAAATCAATAAAGTTTCAACCGTTTATAATAGGGCAGACTTACTGTTAGTTTGTGTTGGCAGAGCCCACGTGGAGCCCTGCCTCCTTTTTCTTACGTAACCTTTCTTCCAGAGTTTTTCTTTCCGTTATGATATTTTAAATGTGAAATTTGTAAACAACAACAATGGAGTACATTCGAAGTACATGGACCGTCGTAATAAAAGCTTTCTTAAGGACTCTAAGTGATGCTGTTGCAATGTCATCTGGTGTAATACTACAGCAATTTATCTTCTCCCGAGCGCGAACTTGAACGTACGTAGATTTCGAAAATTGTGCGTCTCCTTCGCAGCCGTTGTTTGGGTTCGAAACGCAACGCTTCTCGGAGCGTTGCGTGACCAGCCCAAACAACGGCACAGCTGCAATTAGGAGACTAGACGTACTATGATCTACTATGGCACACGAGGGGAATAATTGTACTCTGAAATTTAACTGTCATTCTTTGAGGCCCAAAGCAAAAATGTGATGAATAAATAAAAAAAAGATGGTTAAACTGAGTTCCAGGCGAAAATATCATTCCAATAACTGGCACAATTATCCTCAGAATTACCCGTCGAGTCCATGTAATCATTCTTTGTGTGCAAATACATTTCTGTAACTCGTTGAAAATTTTGCAGATAGGTTTTGTACGCTTATTCCGACAAGCCGAAAAGTACAATCAGTCAATTTTTGAAACCTGCCTTACAAATTATAAAATACAGAATATCAAACGTGGTGTGTTCTCAAGGTTTGAAATAATCCGTTGTATGGGTTGAAGTACACATATGAGGGGGACGTGTTTTGGATTCGATTACACACACTGCAACATTTCCGACGGTCGGGGGTATTCTTTAGAGTTATTTCTTTCCATTTTGGACTCCAAAAAGTTGTGTTTTGGTCATGATTCGACAAAAGGAAACCGTCTGAAAGTTCAGTAACCAACTAAGTGTACGGCCATTGTGGTTGAAATGTTTAACTGATTGGTTAATTTCACCAAAATCAAAACAAACAGTAGTGTGGGCAGTTTTTGTAAGCTTCTAATATTGCATGCTGGTCCTCTAGAGCAGCCGTTGGTGGCAAGGGTTGAGAGCCTGATTCATGTGAGACCTTGCGAGAGCTGCTACGAAGCCAAAACGACGTTATACGGCGGAGGACCAGGGATTTGTTTTAATGCCTTGAATTATTTAGCAAGACGTGTATTGAATGATGGTGCGCGGCTTTGCCCATCGTTGTTCAGTCAAACCGGATGTTCTTTTCGGCGCAACTTGGAAATCTTCTGACGAAAGTTTCAATAATTAACTTCAACTTGCAAATTCGGTAACATTGAAATTTGCATAAGCGATGCACCTGAGTCAAGTTCCGCTTTTCATTTTAAAACGGCATTATTTAGATTTATTAATATTTATTATTGATGTCTATTATGAGTTAGTCATGTCAGTTCTTTCTCAGTGCGTGCACTCGTGGAGCGGTGCGTGACGTTACATTGTGACCAGATTGCATTATGACATGAATTACATACGCAGTAAGGATGCGCATAAGCAATTAGCTGCAAGCTTACCGTATCACGAGCTAATTATTGCTCAAATTACAAGTCACACATTAGTCCTTTAATTTACGACTTGACTCTGCTTGCCTTCGGAAGAACGTTGTACTGAGAGCGGAAGTGAAAGCGCAGAAACGTGACTTCCGTGCAGTCTTCAGCCAATACGGAAGTCACGTTGCCCCTTTGGCCCTCGAATGCGTAAACAATTTAACCCGCGATGTGATTTCACCGACAAGGTTATTATTTATTTTATTTTTTACAAAGCAATGTCAAGGCTTACATTTACCACTCTTTCAAGAGAAGTTAAAAAGGAAACAACTAATAGCTTCTGTACCAAACACCGACTTTCATGAACATTGAGTTCGAATCAAGCCAGCAATTTGACATTAATGTCACTTCATTAATGTCAAACTTCATATTTAAAAAAGTGAGGCGGTCTATTTTAGTTAAACCAACGCAGCCGAAAAGTAGATGCAATAGAAATGTAAAGGTGGTGGCAAACGAGGACACAATGTTGCGGACACATTGTTGCGGACACAAATGTTTCCCCGTTTGCCCGTGCGCGCAACAATTAATTGTTGCGGACACAAATTTTGTGTCCGAGACACAAAAAAATGTTTCTGATTTTTGTCAGAAACATTTTGTGTCCGCAACAAATGTTTCCCCGTTTACGCAGCATGGACACAAAACAAATGTTTTGTGTCCCGCTCGTTTGCTCACCCAAGAAACGTCATGAGCAACAATGTGTCCGCAACATTGTGTCCTCGTTTGCCACCACCTTAACCACAGGCAGACCACCCTATGTGTTCGTGGTTAATTATTATTTGTTGACATGAGACGAACAAAAGAAATATTGAAATCTACGAGGGTTACGAATAAAGCTCCGAAAATTACATATCTAAACTACATTTCGCTCTGGATATCTCAATAAAGTTAAATGAAATGTTAATCGACTCATGTGTCATGTTTTTTCGCCTGCGCGGGCCGTTTTAAGCGTTATTTTACTAACTTACTTTCGGTAAGTCCGGTAAGAGAAGAAAGGGAGACTTTCCCTTTCTTCTCTTACCGGCCTTCGGCCGAAAGTAAGTTAGTAAAAAAGGGCTTAAAACGGCCCGCGCAGGCGAAAAAACACGACACATTAGTCGATTAGCATTTCATTTAACTTTATTGAGATATCCAGAGCGAAATGTAGTTTAGATATGTAATTTTCGGAGCTTTATTCGCAACCCTCATAGATTTCAATATTTCTTTTGTTCGTCTCATGTCAACAAATAATAATTAACCACGAACACATAGGGTGGTCTGCCTGTGCTCGGAGACATACATGTATCTTAAACCATCAGAAATAAAGAAAAAGTCAATATAAATGCATTTCAGTTCAATGGATAGAAAATAAATCATGTTTAAAAACGGATACCCGACTTATTTCAACCATGGCCATTTCTACGGACGCAATTAGGTCATTATTGTTCGTATTTCGTTCGATGACTCCATAAGAAATAAAAATATTTGACACGCAAACTTTGACTTGATGTAGCATATAAATCAGGTTAAGGTATTTATCTCGTGCTTTCCCTTCCTTACTGGCACACAGCGAAGATCTTCCATTGCAAAACAATCAACGTCGAACAACAACCGAAGAAGAACCAGCCTCGGTACCCTACAGCAGTTCCGTTTGCTCTCCTTCTCCGATACAGGTAAATTCGCGCTGCTTTGTCGTAAAAACAGCTTCGTTGTACTCTAGTAAGGAAGGGAACTTACGAGGAAACTACCATTACCTGATCCAAACGCTATATCGAGTCAAAGTTTGCCTGTCAAATATTGTTTTCTTGTGGAATCATCGAGCGAAATGGAAATTGTTGAAATGTAAGTCGAGTGTCCGTTTTGAAAATGGCGACAAACATCAAGGTCATCAAAATTTGACAGGTTTACACAGCTATAAATATTTCACCGATAACGCAAAGGTTTCTTTTTGTAGCGACATTTTCTATTGTATCTACGTTTCGGCTACATTGGTTTAATAAAAATAGACCCTCACTTTTTCAATCTGATCCGTTTTCGCGTGGTTCTTCAAGGTGTGCGATAGGGGTGTCACTGCTGGCTTGATACGAACTCAATGTTTATGAAAGTCGTTGTGATAAATTTAAAAGACATAATATAACTGGCTGTGGTGTTTGTTTGGTATCTTGAAAGTTGTGGTAAATTTAACCCTTGACACAGTTGGTCGATACGAGGAGCGCTAACAAAACCAGGATCGGACCGGACCGGATTAACAAAGCCTGGACCGGATGTGATCCGACTAACAAAACCCGGACCGGATCCAAAAATGTCGGATCGCCATAAATTCCCGCCAAAATGGTAACTTAACCTCGTGATCAAAACATGTTGGCACTATTCCAAAAGTGCCGATGAATATCTGACAGTTCGAAAAGATCAAATTTAGACTAAACCCTAAGTTTTCTTTGAGTGCTTTCAGGGCTGTGCATAAGGATGTGGGACAATTGGCAAATGTATTTTTATTTTGGAACTAGAAGAAATAATTCTTCGAGACATTCTTAGAGTTTGAAGATATACTGTACATCAGTTATAGCTGATTAGATCCTTTACAGTGATAGGATCTGGTACTTCTATTTCGCCACGGTGGTCCTCGCAAATTTGCATTCGTTTTCATTGCTAATACACTTTTCCTGTTTGTATCTCCTGCTTCCTTAAAAAACTTACACTTATGACAACACTTCCTTCTTGATCTTTCCCTTGAGGAAAGGAAATCATAAGCAGGGTCAGTGAATTTCAAAACTTCTCACGAAGATAATACTGACGAAAAACAAACACACAGCAGACGTCTCTTTACTTCTCTCTCCGCCATCTTCGTTTAGAGATATCACGTGACTATTTTGGCGGGAATTTATGGCGATCCGACATTTTTGGATCCGGTCCGGGTTTTGTTAGTTGGATCACATCCGGTCCAGGCTTTGTTAATCCGGTCCGGGTTTTGTCAATCCGGTCCGATCCGATCCGATCCGGTCCGATCCAGATTTTGTTAGCGCCCCGATATGAGCGCTTGTTCGGGTGAACCGAAAATCCTTAAAAACTCGAGAAAAATAAATGATCCGTTCAAGCTGGTTATGGTTTTAGTATGAGTCCATGAAAGTCTTTCAACACACAAGAAATGAGCGAATTCTATTTTTCAAGCCAGATCGACCAGACCGCTTTATTTACAGCTCGTGTCGTGCAATTTGTATAGGTAATCACATGATTTCGAGTGCAATTTGGGATAAATCAGCACGAGTAAATTTTTCAAAGGCTAACCAAATTGTAGCCAATTTGTAGCCTTTGAAAAATTAACGATTGCTGATTTATCCCAAATTGCACGAGATGTGATTACTTGTTAATAATACACATACAAAAATTTCTCTGCAAGTGGATGACAATCAAGATGTGTTCGGTCGCTTACCTTTTCGAATCGTTGTTAAAACATTACCGAGTTGCCAAGCTTTGTAAATCCAAATACTGCTACGGAATTTTAAAGCTCTCTGTCATGCATTATCAGCTGCTTTTATCCTCATTCAGTTACATGGGAATGAGCTGAAATGTGCGACTTCAATTCAGGCTTGTAATCTTCCTTCTTCCTCGATTGGTAGCCTTCAGTAGTTTCGTAGAGCCTCTTTTGTGCTGCACAAACGTCCAGTTGCCAGTATTAGTTTTTACACTGATAATTTTCGTTAAATCGGTCTAACTTTGCATTAAATACTACTTATTAACCGAGAGTGAGGTCATTACAGGGAAATCTCAGACCGAGGCCGAGGCCGAGGCCGAGGTCTGAGATTTCCCTGTAATGACCGAACGGACGAGGTTAATAAGTTATTTATTATATGGCCTTTCTAGCGCTGAAAAAAGGGAAACGTTTTTCAATATCTGCTTGCACGTGCAAGAGGTCATTCGAGGTCGTGCGATCCAAGCCAGAAGAAACGGTTTCTTTGACAATGAGGCAAGTTTTGTCTTCATTACGCCAAGATCTAGGGAAAATTTAACCACTTTAATTTTCACAAAACAAACTGACCTGTGTTTACAAGTGTTTGACCCTTAAAAAGTTATAAAAAGCTAAGGCAAGAAAAAATTTCATAATGCCCGGTCATTACAAGAAAATCTTGCCCGCTCATCAGCCAATCAGAGCGCGCGTACTATTGTAGCCATATAATAATTGATGTTTTTGTTCTCTCCAAACCCTCCGACAGCGGCCGCCGTTTTGTTTGGCGTGCTTTCGTGGCTTTCCTGTCAATCAATTTCAACTTTCTGCACTCAATTTCATCTTTTTGCTCTCAATTTCAACTTTCTGCACTGTTTGGGATTAATTGACGTGCTCTCAGCCAATGAGCTTGCTGAAATTTTTGCATGTGTATTATTAGGTGTGAAATCGTACGTGTGATTTGAAACCGCAAGTATGATTTCAGACCAAAATTGCTCGACACGAACTTCAATTACCACTTTATTACATCATTTTGAAATCGCATAATTTATCACGCCTTTCAATAACATGCAAACTCTGAAGTTCAAATCCCAGCTAACGATAGCGTTTTGTACCGTTTTATAGATTTTGAGTATTTTTCTGTAATTCTGGGCGGTTTTCTGACGTTTTGGAAAATTTTGAAATCCGAGATGGCGGATCCAAGATAGCTGCTGTTTTGACATCATGATGCAATTGTCACGTGATGTGACGTCATCATCCCACGTGACGTATATCAAAAGATATACCCCCGGTCTGAAAAGATCCAAAAAAGCCCGGTCTGAATAGGGTTAAAAAAGCAGAAACAAACAAAATGGATTGAAATCTTCTAATCACAACCGACAGACGTGACCCGGCTAAAGTGAACTTCTGTTTCCTGGTTCGCTTAGATGATTGGCGGCAGCGAAAAACGTAAACCGTTGGTTGAAGTTTGAATTTCAGAGTTCGCATGTTATTAAAAACCGCAATAATCGCCTATATTAATACGGGATTTTAGTCAGTGTCAATATTTTATTGATCTAGCAAATAAAACAAGGTGCGATTTAGAGGAAAAATAGTGCGACTCGTGGATGAATCACACTGCATTTCCCTGCAATTTGATTGGTTACTTTAAACAAGCCTTGCACTCTATAGCTAGTTGGTTGTTTTGTTTAATTAGCGTTTCTTTCTTTTTGGCTGGGAGAAAGATACGATTTAGAGCAGAAAATAGTGCAATCTGTGAACAAATCGCACCACTGAGAGCCAGTCAGCTTGCAAGGATCATAAGTGATTTCAAAATGGATGTAATAAATGGAAGATTCTTCTGTTTTTAAGTCTGATTGTACAATCCTATGGCAGCCATATGTCCCCAAAGAGGGGCACAAACAGCTACTGCACACAAAATACTGTGATGATTTTGTCAAAACTGTTTTCTCGATAACTCGGTTGTGAACAACGCTACTAATTAAGTTATAATTTAGACAAAACATTTCTATCTGCCTGGACTATAACCTGGTATTTCTTCAGGCAAACAACCATATGGAAGGGAAGGGGATGCTCGTCGGAAATTTGGAATTTAACCCCTAAAAGAGACCAATCTGGGCGTGACCGAAGCTTATGCAGACCCCTGAAAGAGACTTTGCTTATATGAATCGAGTCAATACAACGAACCAAAATTCTTTTGTTTTTTCTTCGCGTGCAACCCTAAACGAGACTTTGACGACGAGACTCCCCCGGGCGTGTTTTCCCTATTACCTTAAACGGAAGGGAAATTGAGAGCCACAAGGCGATGAAAACGAATCCCGAGGGAAGAGCGTCAAAAGAAATCCTTCGGACCAGGGTGCACACGCTCGATAATCACCAGAAAGCTGGAAAGAAACTATGTAGAAAGAAATACAGGATATTACATGGTTGCGCAGTGGTATGAAATTTATCTAAGAGTGTTCAACTCGATATCTCACGAGTGAGCGCAGCGAACGAATGAGATATCGAGTTGAACATGAGAAGAGTAATGATAAACTTTGGTTCGTTCAGCACTGAATCATGGCAAACTCGTCAGCAAACGTGACAAAATCAATATCTTCACATGTGAAAGATATGATATCTCTCACACGTGAAGATATAATTTTTCTCAGCGCAAGAAATCCTGGTAATTCATTCTAGTTTATGTAATATAATAGCAGGAGTTAAAGATCTTCTTTCCAACTTTATTTAGCCCCAGATCTTCCAATCGTTTCAATCCTTGTTACAACTGGTCCAAACTGTGCAGATGGTTCGTTCGTCTTCTACAACACCTCGTTGGTCTTCTCGGAGAAAACATAGCCAAGCGCCCCTTCCTTTCCATCGCGGCCTGCATTACGTTCGTTTCTTTGTGTGCTGTAGGATTCGTTTGGTTTAAAGAAGAAAGCAGGACTGAGAAACTGTTTATTCCCCAAGATAGTAGAGCAATCAAAGACCTGGAAACGGCTGAAAGGTTCTTCCGCCTCAAGGTCCGCGACGAGGGTATCATTTTAGTGTCCCGCCCAGAGCATCCCAACGTTCTCGCTCCTGAATGCCTACAAGAGGCCCAAGAAATACACAATCAGAGTCATCACGTTGAAATCCTTTTCTGAGTTCTGCTTGACTCTATCCGGACAGAAGGCTGGCTCTTTAGAGGACTGCGTGATTATTGCACCATTTGAGATTTTCCGAGACGGAAATTTTAGCAACAAGTCCTTGGCAGAAATCCAAGCGGAAGTTAATAAAGCGTACAAGAATAAGAGCTTGGTCATGCGAAATGGCGAACTCTTTCAGCACAACTTTCGCCTGATGTTCGGTCACGTGGTAAGAAGTGGAACCCGTATAACAGGCGCAAACGTATTACAACTTCTTTATTTTATCAGCGATCCGCGCGAGGATGATATCAACAGGAAAGTCTTGGAATGGGAGAAGCGCTTCCTGGACAAAATGTCTTCCTTATCGTCGGCGTGTTTTGAAGTATTCTACGAGGCGGAAAGAAGTAAAGACGACGCCATTGCAGATAATAGTGGCACAGAAATGATTCTAGTGCCAATAACGTTTATAATCATGATCTTGTTCGCTTGTATAATGCTCGGCAAGTTTTTCAATCCGCTGACCGGACACTCACTGCTCGCCAACTCGGGAGTGTTCGCAGTGGCTCTCGGCATTTTGGCAGGAATTGGAATTGGCATGTGGTGCCGCGTGACGTTCGTGAACATGGTTGTCGTTCTGCCTTACCTAGTGTTAAGTATAGGCATCGATGATATGTTCATTCTGGTAGACGAGCTGGATCGACAGCCACGTGAATTCGGCGTGGTCAAGACCGTTAAAGAAGTGATGTCACACACTGGAGCGACAGTTACTATGACAACCATGACCGACCTGGTTGCATTTGCCGTTAGCACATTAAGTGCTTTTCCTGCTATCAGGTAAGGATGCGTTCAATTTGGCCGCCTTTCTGTGACCTTGTTATATGCACACCACAGCATCGATAAGTGCTCGCGAGAAATACAGTAAATTCGTAAAAAGAACACAAATTGTTGAAGTTTACCACAAGCCAAATTTATCAGCGTTTAACCTCCTGGCCTTGGGCTGCAGCAAAATAGTTTCAAAAAGATAACTTGAACCATTGACATTTTTTGCATTCCAGCTTGGGATTGGGGAGGTGTGGAATGACTCTTCCCTTTTTTGCTGCCGTATAATCTTATTTCACCTCTCTTTCAGATACTTCTGCATTTACGCTGCCTTAGCTATAACTCTTTCTTATGTGATGATGATAACCCTCTTTGTGGCCATAATGACATTTGACATAAGAAGAATTAAAGCCGGAAGGAGAGACTGCTTACCGTTATGCACAGCACCACCGCCAAAACAGGACCAGGCGCCCTGGGATGAACCGCGCCCGCAGACATCAAACCGCGTAATGAAGAAGTGGGCAGAATTTCTAATGCTTCGTCCAACGAAGCTCTGCGTGTTGCTTATATCTGTGGGGATCCTCGCCATGGGAATCTACGGAACGACGAAGGTGACCGAGAGTTTTGACAGGAAGATGCTGGCTAAAGATGACTCCTCGTTTATGAAGTTTATAAATGTTCAGGAGAAGTATTATGAACAAGCCATTCCTGTGAGTATAGTGCTTACTGATGATTTCAATTACGAGGACAGTGTCATTCAAGAACAGATTAGACAGCTGTCGGTCATTGTGAAGGAGAACAGTCATTACCAAAGCCAAACCTTGTCTTGGATGGACGTTTTTACCACGTTCTCTATCGCGCAAAACATAAGCATGACTGGACCCAGTTTTATGCCTGCACTTAAATCATTTCTTGAAACTCCAGAGTTTTCCTTTTTCAAGCAAAGCGTCAAGCTTTCATCCGGTGGCAGCCGAGTGATAGCATCCCGCATCGTCGCCTTCATGAAGAACGATCCAAGCTCGACCTTTCAGAAGAACGCCATGTTGACAATACGCGAGGATTTCGCCAATAAATCTCCACTTAACGTGATTCCGATAAACCGCAACTTTATCTTCTTCGAACAGTACGCCATTATCGCCAGAGAGACCACAAGGAACCTTATCATAGCGGCCCTGGCGGTGCTCTTAGTGACGTCCCTCTTCCTGGTTGATTGCATCGTGACGGGCCTTGTTGTGGTGAATTTCGTTAGCCTTGTGCTTGAGATGTTTGGTTTGATGTATGTCTGGGACGTGTCGCTAAACGGTGTTTCCATGATCATCCTTGTCATGGCCATAGGCTTTGCTGTGGACTATAGTACACATATTGCACATGCGTTCGTCATTTCTGAGAAGGAGGATAGTAACCAACGAGCCATGGACGCTGTTAGTACGCTTGGAGCCAGTGTCTTTATGGGAGGTAAGTATCTTACTCCGTCTACCCCACTGGATTGTTCTGTTTTACGTTCTTTTGCATTATTCTCATTGCATTTTTTGCATTGCGTTCGTGACCATTTAGGTTATTTTTTTAATTAAAATCTTTTTCATTATGGTTATAGCAATTGTTGAAGAGTTGACAATTGTGGAAGAGTGGATGCGGAACTTGACGTGAGAACTCCGCCTCTCAGTCATAATTCCTGCTTTTAGATTGCGGCCAATTAAGTTGTCTAAAGTGGATTTAAAGTTTTTTGGTCAAATGCCAACGGTATGGTGCGTAGCGCTGTAAACACGATTCCTTTATCACTGCTAGAGCAGTATACAAAGTAGAGGGGTAGAAGCTAGTAGAGTCAACCTCACTCCTTTCTCCCAGCCATTCTCCAGGCTGCTTCCCAACTAACTAAATGTCTAGATAAGGCTATCGTAAAACTCTTGTCTTTCTTTTTAAACAGGTTTCAGTACTTTCCTAGGGATGCTGGTGCTAGTGTTCGCCACGTCGGAAATCTTCCGCATATTCTTCCGTATGTTCATGGGCATCGTTTTGTTTGGAATAATCCACGGCCTCTGCGTGTTACCTGTCCAGCTCTCCTTGTTTTGGTGGCGGCCAGCTGCTGCTCAGAGAGGCGCGGTGGTGCAGATAACAAAATAAGCTGAAGTTGAGGTTTTGATGTTATAAGACTTCCTTCCATGAATCGTTAGAGCTTTTATTGTTTCAACTATAGTCAGCTTAAAAGTTCTATGAACGCCCGCTCCCCCCGGGCTCTCACGTCTCTTAGCCCCACCTACTCCCTTTTCCCAGAATGTTTAGCCAAGACACTTTATGAATATATAAATGTTTAAGGTAACCAAAATGTCTTGAGTTAGTTGTCAACCACATTAATTTACTTTTTGTTATTACGCTTTCGTAAACTTCAACCGTAACGAAAACAACGACAAATACGATCAACGTTATGTTAAAAAAAGCGCCAATTTGTGATTCGAAATGAGTGCCTTTCTCTAAGAAATCATCCTCTCTATCAACTCCCCTTCCTCTCATAGGGTCGTGAATAGAGATACGTTTTTGGGGAGTAATAGAGCTTATGCGGATGCTATATATTAGTCCCTTTGCAAAATGACTTGCGCCAAGTCATTCTCTCGCTTGCATTACCTCGCTACAGGCGCGCCCTTTGCAGCAGTATTGTACAACAGTTAGCTAGTGTTTAAAGGAGCTACGTCTCGGACAATGCATCTTGTTAAAATTGGCAGTTTCTTTTCAATTTTGTTGGTCGTGATAGGTCTTAATCTTCGTCAGTAGAAACCATCCTTGGTCATTTTTGCGTTTTTATTATTCCGTTGGTGTTTTTATGTTAGTGAACTATTATTTTTAGGTTTACCTAAATTTCAAAGTGAAAAAACAAAAAAAGTGAGAGTGTTAATCGAACGAAAGAATACCTTGTTAGTATATATGTTAGTATATATAGAATCACTTTTATCTAATTTATGCATATGTACATCTTTTGTATTTATTTTGGCTCTTATTTATAGTTGATGTGATGTCTTTCAAGATTTTATCAACTTAATAAATGTAGATGTAGATGTGGTATTGTTTGCCTCGCCCGTGATGGTGCACCGTTTCGCAAATGAATACAGTTGTGGAAGTAAGGGTTTGGTCTGATTGATATTCCTTAGTGGAAGCTATAGCAATTCTTCTAGCTATATTGATTTTTATTGATCCCCTAACTCCTAACGAGCCTTGTTTAGCAACGTGTTAAATATTTATGCAGTTACAAAGTTGTAAAAAGTTTTAAGAGTGCTAAATATGCTTTTAAAAATTAGTCTTTGGAAGTGTTTTACTCATTGAAAATGTAGATACGTGCATATGTGTTATTACTAAGAGCTAGCGAGTGAATTATTTATGTCACATTACACTGAGAGTATATATGATATTATTAAAAACTAGTAATGGTATATTGCACTTCCTGAGTTTTGATTGATTAACAGGCATTATTATATGGCTACAATAGTACGCGCGCTCTGATTGGCTGATGAGCGGGCAAGATTTTCCTGTAATGACCGGGCATTATGAAAATTTTTCTTGCCTTAGCTTTTTATAACTTTTTAAGGGTCAAACACTTGTAAACACAGGTCAGTTTGTCTTGTGAAAATTAAAGTGGTTAAATTTGCCCTAGATCTTGGCGTAATGACGACAAAAATTGCCCACTGTCAAAGAAACCGTTTCTTCTGGTTTGGATCGCATAACCTCGAATGACCTCTTGCGCGCGCAAGCGGATATGGAAAAATGTTTCCCTTTTTTCAGCAATAAAAAGGCCATATAATAAATAACTTATTAACCTCGTCCGTTCGGTCATTACAGGGAAATTTCAGACCTCGGCCTTGATGTATTGACCTCGCTATCGCTCAGTCAATACATCAAGGCCTCGGTCTGAGATTTCCCTGTAATGACCTCACTCTCGGTTAATAAGTAGTATATGGTATATGAGCTCATATACCATTGACCACAAATATCGTAGCCGATACGCGTCAACGAAAACAGCTGGGAGCTCAAATATTGTAATTCTTTTGGGCGTTCTAATAAAACAATTATTCCACTCGCGCTTGTTGGATATGTGATCGTTATTGCCAACTCGGCGCTACGCACCCCGTTGGCTATCTACCATCTCATATCCCACGCGCGCTCTTGGAATAATTGTTAAATATATTTGTTGCCACGATATGCTGGACTACGAAACAACTACTGTTTGTTATTATTTATACTCTTTCTTCTCCAACATTAAAGGTTATATTATCACAAGCAAGCAAGTGTTTTGTTTTCACGTTGCATGTGTTAGCGAATAACTTCATGTACAGCCGTGAGATGTGCTACTATGCTTATATGTCATCCTGTTACAGCAATACAATTAAATTCGACAATATAAGTGTATACTTGCACTAAATAGCCTGAGCTTCAGACGCTTTTTTAACCGCGCGTTCCTTGGATCTAGAAAGACAAGAAGAGAGAAACTCTCCGGAATGCGTGACCAGAGAAAAAACAGGCTTTTTTTCGATGTCCACAAGGAAAATCCTCTTATCCTGTAATTCCTCACGAAATTATGATAACTTTGGCAAAATAATTGCACGTAAAATCATTTGCTTATTTCATTTATTATCCTTTGATCAGCGTTCGCCCGCAGGAGAACGATTGGATTATTCATGCCCCTTGCGCATGCGCGCGCTCGAGCAACATCACAATGTCCGGTCAGAAGCTCTGGTCTGTTACTCTGCTCGCGCGCAGGTCAAAGACAAAAGCTGATGTATCTGTCATGTCTTGACGATCCCCTCTGGGATGACTCAGGTTTTTACTTTTACTGACAATAATAGAAAGCGTATTGAAATTTATTTTCTTGTAGCACGCTTCTTTATTAAAATTGCAATTGAATTTTCATGTAACTAAAATATGACCTATCTCACACGTACTTATTGCAATACCCAATCCGACAACTCATCTAAAATCTAGATCTTGAAGAACTTAATGAAAGCACAAACGGTAAACGATGAAGACGTTTAAATGACTAAACGTAAGATTTCAATGACATGCAACTAAATTTTATACTTATCGCCTAGACCCTTGTATTGTATTAACTTTTTCGAGGATGCAAAAAGCAGATGAAAACTAGAACTGATATTCGAAGGCATATACACAGTAAGACCATTTTTACAGGTTGTGCGTATACTGAAAAATATAGAAATGGTACAGTGGCAGCCTGCGTACAGCCGTCTCCTATTTCCTTCCAGATTTTTTTAGCGGAGGGGAAGGCTGTACACAGGCTAACCTAATGGATATTACATTGCAAAACAGCCTCTTTTTCTCGTCCTAGGCCCTATCCGAAGCAGTACGTGCTTCACTCAAAAAACTCGCGCAGACGTTGTTTCCGTCAGATACAGTGAATAATGGAGGGGCGAGGGCCCATTTTTGCGAACAGAGGCCGATGATTGGGCCCCCACATGCAACGGCTGCTTAGGAGACTAGCTAACATAAAGACTGTTTTGCAATGTATGTGGATATTTTAAGATGTACAAGTTGAACAGTATGACAAAAATAGCTATAAGTTTTGATGTACGGGTAAACAAAATGGCATGCATTGAACAAACTAAGTTTAGGGTCCCAAAGGGGAGTGGGTGTAATTATAAGTTTGTGTCCCTACGTTTTTCTTTTCTTTTTTTGTCTTTTGAGCCAAACGGGTCTTCTGAGGTTGGATAGAATTGTCGAGGGCTGTTCTTTGGAACCTAAAGCTTGTTCAAGGGTCAGACTTGGAGGCCAGACATAAGTGTATTTTGTGGCAGCCGGGATCGTGGATCCAACCCCCTTTTGAAACCTTGTGAGTGCAGACTGGAACATTTTACATATAAATCTCATGCATTACAAATTGATAGAATTGGATTGGACGAATCTTTTTCATTTCAGATTGGTATTCATCTTAAAATTGAAATAAGTTCTAATTTGTCTTAAATATGGGCTCTTTCTTTTCATTACTTCTGTTCCTCCTCAGAACTTCAAAAGACTATTGGAAATATTTTTGAATGAACGTCTTCACCTGTCGTGAGGTGTGATGTATATGTATCTTATGCAACTTCTGCTCCGAAGCTAAACTGTCAATAGCATAGCTCCTTTCTGGCCCACTCTGCGCTCTGCATGCCAAAAGCAACGCTTCACTCACCGGATTGAGTGACAGAAAGAGAGTTAATTTGAACTGGAAAATAACTGGCGTCAGCTAATAATGATACTTTAAGTTACTGATCACAATGCTAACCCCTGAATATACTTTAGTTCAACAATTACAAATATTTTGGAATGCTGGAAGTCAAATTCCTATATTACAAAAAGACGAACGGCATGCCACAGATTTGCAGATCGTTGCAGGTTACTTGACTAACAATTAACAGCGGCATTGGTCTGCGACATGCAAAATAACGTTTAATACGTTCTTCTCTCTCAACACCTTCATCATGCGACTCGAAGGAATACTTTAAGATTAACACAAGTAGGTGATGGTTGTCGATGTAATCTTAAATTAAGCAAATCGGTAATTACATTTGTGGAAATTCTATTCTCTTTAGTTATTGTCTTCATGCATCCGGCTGTGCCCAGCATCGGTAAATCTCAGCTGTTACGTCCTAAAGCTGTATCTCGTCTTTACACCAGACGGCGCACTTGCTAATCGGGTTCATAGGTTTGCCTGGTTTACATTTGAACGCTTTGGCAAAGTCATATGAGTTAGAAAGCGTTCCAATAACCCTGTTAATACCAACATAGAAAGTTAAAAGGGAAGCCGTTGCAACAACAGCGTCGACGACAACAATGACAACAACAACAAAAGCGGCATCTTCACCAACTACTACTTATTTAAGCATACACGCTGAGATGTAGTGCAGAAATCGTTTCACAAAAGTCGTGGTTAAATGCTTAAGAAAATATAAATGTACATAATATGTCATGTTTTAGTCTGTTCATGAAACCCTTGTGTGTGACCATTTAGTGAAAACTGTACAGCAGCACTTTCCTGTGGTGCTGTTTAGTATGCTGTTCAAGGGGGTTCTAACTTTTAAGTCTGTGGATGAAATCTTAGCGTGTGACCATTCAAATGAAAGCTATTGAGCAGTACTTTCATGTGGAACTGCTTAGTATGCTGTACAATTTTGTGTATAACGTTTTAGCCTGTGGATGAAATCTTAGTGCGTGACCATTCAAATAAAAGCTATACAGTGATGACTTCTTTTGGTTCTTTTTTTTTTTTTGCCAATATTTGAAAGTTTCAAAATATATAGAAAAATCTACCATTTGTAGTTAGTCCTTAAGGATGCGAAGGGATACATATAAAATTCTTCCCGTACACGTCAATCGACAAAGAACCAAAGGCGGCTTTCACTGACTTTAGTGCTACAAGTTAAAATTGATCAAGACGGCCTCACACTTACCTAAATTTCTCCTCAGAATGCCTATCACTTAATGTCGCCAAATATTGCTCCGTAGGACGACTGTTACTGCAATATGCCTACAGCCCAAAAAGATAGATCAATCAATTAAAAAAAAACAACAACAACAACAAAATTAACGGTAAGTAAAAGAAACCGAAGTGCGTTGTAGTTCATGGTGTTACTATTAGTCCCACAGGCTCTAACGCGACCAAATTATCCTCATAATGTCATTATCCAGAAATACAAGGCTTAAGACGAAAGGTAGTGTGAACAGAGTCTGTCATCTTCTACTAAAGGAAATGTATATAGTGTCCCGTTGGGAAAATATAGTTTACGTTGGTGTGAGGTTAAGAAGAGATGTATCACCTGACCAAATCCAATGTAGAACAACTGTTCACTTGTGAAATTGATTCCCGGTAGTCGCCAAGATTCCTGACCGTTCTTTTCTAACCAGTTCTTGTAGGCCTGATAAAAAATGGACGTTTGTAAAAAAATAATAGAAAACATGCGTAGTTGTCTACAGACATGGTTGGAAAAACAAGAGTGAGCTTGGGAGAAATCCTGCAAAACAATCAGAATGGGCTTAAGCTAATCTGTTTGTCGATAGATAGAGTTACAACTTGGTGTTAACCTACCCTAAATGATGCTTTAAAACCTCCGTTATCTGCAATGTTTTCACCGAGGGTAAGTTTTCCATTGATCTGAAGCAAACAAAGTTAAAAGTCCAGCATAAAAATCAATTGGATCAGAATTTTTATGCGTAAAGACAAGCATACAATCTGCCTACATTTGCTGTCTACTTTTGGTGGAGCTGGACTGCAAGTGATGAGGAAAGCAGACATGTCTCCCGAGAAAATTTTAAAAGCGTACTTTTTGACATGTCACAAGAATGGGATGAGTTAACGGCAACGGGCAGTTGGCAACATTTAGCTGGCTCGTCGCCATCACTTTGACTGCGCAACAAGGAATCGTGAATGTTAGTTACAACTGAATGTCCCGCTCCCATCCATACCCTCTTTTGCATAAAGGGGGGGGGGGGGGGGGGGGGGCTACGGGAAAGGAAGACAATTTCGAGCCAATTTCTATTACAAAATACTAAAACATCATACGGGATATTTGCTGCGGACTTTATACATCGAGTATTGATTCTCCACACATTTTGCCTTGGCGTTAAATCCATCTAGCGAGTCTTGAGACCACCACTGCGCAGTTAGTTCACCATTTTTGTTGAACTTTCTCCCTAAAGGAAACAAACCAAAAAATAGACTAATAACCCAAGAAACCTTTCGCTGAAAGAAAAATAAAACTTAATAACTTTATAATAAATTATTTATTCAATTGAAATCTATCACGTCAACTAGTGAGCAACTAAACACTATACATCTATACGGGGGATATCTTAAAACCATATGCAGTTCTTAAGGCAAGATGAAAGACAAATGGGGTTTAATACGTATGCTTGCCAAAAAACAGTGGGTGCTGTGACTTTACATTCAGGGACAGGATTCAGGCAAAAACAGTGCCAAATTTTCATTAGAGTGTTGTTATAAAATGACTCTCTTACCTGTGTTGTCAAATCCATGTGAGAGTTCATGGCCAAGGATTGAACCAATTGCTCCAAAGCTCAATGATCTAAAAGCAAAACATAAAGCCAGTCAAGCCGAATGGGCACGAAATAATAGACACAAAATAAAGAACTATGGCTATAAATATATCTTCGAAGGAATCATCATCTATCCATGGCCATCAAGCTCCTTTTAGAATTAGCTTATATTGCCGAAAATAGGCAAAACATTGAACTTCTCTCCTACAACAGTTTTCTCGAATTTCAATTTTACGAGACAATCTCCAATTTTTTTTTCTGCTTCTATAGGTTTATCTTACCTAGGACTTCCTTTGGCATAGAAAAATGGTGGTTGAAGAATTCCAGCGGGAATAACTGAAGTAAGAAAAAAGTGATCAAGTGTTAGATCATGAAATGATCATTGCATGACATTAGTTAAAATTGTGGACATGGCACTCACTTATTTCGTTCTCGTTAAAACTGTACATTGCGTTGATCGTTTGTGGGTCCATGGGCCATCTAATAAGAAAAAAAAAACAAGAAAACAAGAAACATAAGAAACATAAACAAGGACAACGAGTTACACTTCTTGGCAAAATTGTAATCAAGCAGTAATAGAGCAAAGAGCTGGAGAAGGAATACTGAACTAAAATATGGGCACGTTGATGGAAAACATCTTGGTATCCCCATCTTGGTCTCCATTAGCTTCCATTGACTTCATGCAAAGGATATGCCATGTGTGATTCCAAAACAAAATTTGATTCCAATGGAGTCAGACCTATCAGTGTTTGTGGGACGTCAGGGCTGTATTTTCTATTCATGCTGCTGTACGTCGAGACACAGAATACACGGTTTTTGTACTGATTTTTCAAAAATCGCAAACAACAACTTACTCTTCTTTATCCACAGGTTTTCTCAGCTTACTAAGCATCCTCTGGTGCGCCATTTTTAAAACTGCAATTCTGTTGTTGAAAAGACTGTCGCTCCTTATTTCTATCTAAAAATAAGAAAAGAAAGATCAGAAGGGTAATTAATATTATAAAACCAAGTAAAGAAGAACTGCAAAGATGAACCAGCAGCACTTACATGATCATACTTTTTAAACCTCTTCTTGAACTTTTCCTTGTCAACTAAATAATGCGGGAAACCAACCTCGTCGTGCATGGCTTCTGCCTGAAAGAAATAGTAAAGTTTTTGTCAGGCATATAATTACTCGCAGGGTAAATGTAAAAGCACGTCTTTTCATCCACTTTTTAACATAGAGTAAAGAAAATAATCAGAAAGCGAGAAGGAAAGAAGAAGAAGATGGGCTAAGCTTGGGCATCCACCATTCGCATCCACGTACAGCTCTCTCATGGGTACTTGAAGGCGAGAGTAAACGTGGTCAACCGCCGGAATCTTGGAGGAGGACTGTCGAAGGGGACCTCAAGGCCAGAGGACTAAAAAACTTCACGGAGGCAACCGTGATAGATAGACCTGCCTGGAAACGGAGGGAGCGCAACTTAATTCTCCAAGCGGAGATAGATGTCGGACAAATGGTGATGATGGTAAATATTAAAAGTTGAACGTAAATCATAATGTGTGGAGAAACAGCATGAGGGGGAGGCAAAATTGTGGTCCTTCTTTTTCCGTCAGTTCTCCATTTGTGAAAAGACGCTACGCAGACGTTACTCATAAATTCTAGATATGGTAACAGTTTAATTTCTACTTTATTTAAAAAAAAAAAAACCTGAACGAAAATTATGCTTGGTATCTTAACGTTCAGCAAAGCCTTATGTAGGAAAAATTATGCCCAGACTGGCCGATTGATAATGAGATATTTACAATAACACTTCAAAACGTAAGGTATTCGTTGTGGTGGTATTATTAAGTAATTGTACCTTTTCCATCACCGCCATTTTAGTAGTGTTGTCCATCCACGGAATGCCGTTGACGTTATCTTTGAAAGCGTTGCGCACCTCCACTATCATGTCCTCTGCCTGTAAAAGGTAATCCAAGACATTACAAGACAAATGGTCATAAATGTGTTCAAGAGAGCTAGACTACGCAACTTTTATGTGAGTGCTTTATTCGGTATGATGTTCCCTACTCTAACGAAAATGCTATGCATGGCTAGGATGACAAAATTTACAAGGTCAACTTTCTCACCATTTTCTTGCCCTTCTTGCTGAAATGATGTTCCACGTAAGCAGATCCTAATATGTCCCCCAGTAGTTCGTTTGTAAAAGTCACGCACGTCTTCCAACGCTTCTTTTGTCCCTTGGAACCCAGGACTCGCTCTCGATACTGTGTTCTTGCTTTGCGATAGGGTTTGGAAAGGAATGAGACTTCGTCTTGAATGACATTCCACACGATGTAGTTTGCAAGGATCCTACAAGTATGTAAAACATTGTTTTCTATGGCTGCAATTTGTGTTAAGATGTTTTGAGGTGGAATGGGGAATGAAAGAGACATTTTTTCTCGTGTTAACTGGAAACTTTTATCCTATAATAAAAACTGTTAATGAAACTGAGCTGGAGAACAAAGGTTTGTAGAATTTGCTCAGCTCGGTCCTGATTTGTCTCTGCACCGTAGGAACAATATCCCTAAAAGTAATGTCTTGAAAAATCCCATGTCATTCTGATCGATGATACACATTGCAATGATCGTTGTAGTATTACTCATCATGACCATGGACCCTTTTCCCTGTCAAGAAAGCACTGGGCTGCAAAGGGAGCACTGGGCGTCAGACCAGCATGTGACCTCCAGCGTGCTCCATCTCACTTCTTTTTCTATTAATCTTCTTACCTCTTGGGGGTCTCTTTGATGATTTTTGACATTTTTTGGAGATATGGAAGAGCAGGAACAATTATTTCTTCATCGTCTTTCAGTGTGTTGTTATAAAATATAGAGGATAAATGATGCATCCAAGGATACTGCAAACAAGAGGAGGAATTAGATTCGCATTAATTAAATTCCCTTACCTTTCTCCCAAAACAGTTAAAAACCATAATAACTTTCACTACGAGATAACTATGGTGTCCCGCCCTGAAATGTTCTATAACTTGGATTAAGGTAAAACTGTGGAAGGTGGGCAGTGGACAGTGCAAGTATACTATGCATGTATCTGTATGGATAACGCAAATCTAGCCAATCACAGTATTCAAAACTGATAAGAAAATAACGTTTGAAACACGTTGAAAATGATTTTTCGTGATTTGTTTTGAAGTAAACCCTTGATTACCCGGCCTACCTATCTTACCATCAGTCGGTCTTCTCAGTAAGGATAAACCAGTTGAGCTAAATGTTGAGCTCCTAAGAAGTCATTTTTACTTAAATGAGACAGCACAAATTGTCTAACTATCATAAAGAATCCTCAAGGAATTACTCAGAAATGCAATTAACTCTTTCTTACACCGGGTGCGTCCTTCATCAGTTTACCAATGGTCATTCGATTGAACCACGAATCAGTCTTGTCTGCGTCAGGAACACTGATCTAGAACACAGAAATTTTCGTCGTAATAGCACACATTTGCGTAGGATATTAACAGAACAGTATGTTAATATAATCTCGCACAAAAAATCTTTAACATTAAACCATCCCCGTTTTGAGGACAAAAGCTCTTTAACATTCTTAAGCGGTTCTGCCCTGTGCATTGTTATCGTTGCCACACTAGATTCCTCTATCGAGTGAAGAATGCTCGAATCTATACATAATTTCGCCGACAAAAAGAACTCTGCAATGAAAAATCCTTACATTGATTGTTCTAAAAACAACTGAATACTTAGTTTTATAAACTAAAAAGCATTTTGTAAGCGTCCACTTTGAGTATTGAGGTTCTTACCTTGGCCAATTTCGTTTCAAACGCCACAATCTCTTCAGCTCGCTTCGCCATTTTATCGTCACCACCAAGAAGTTTTCCGACGGCTGTGATAAACTTCTTGTACGCAGTCATGATCTTCAATTCAATGCAAATAAAAAACATACGCAAAAGTGTTGATCGTTGTCATCTTACACATGCTATAAGCACTGCAAATTGACAGAACTTTAAATTGTTACTAATGACTCTTTTGGAGTAAGAACTGTGAAAAGTTTTTAAAAGTTTTTACAATGATATTTAATAACACTTTAGCGTTTAACTTTTTAATCAAATTTTAACGGTAAAACTAGAATTTCTGTTGACGTCAAGATCAAAGTTGCTGGATTTTTCCTAACTTTCAAGGGGTTCAATGTTTTAGAGAAAACGATAGGCGCCAGCTATTTGCCCCTGATGTCCAGCGACGTAAAGAAAGTAAAAAAAACAAACAAGACAAGGTATACAAACAAACAAAAATTATTTACCTTTGGGCTGTCGAAGTATACCTCCCTGGAAAGGCTGGGTCCGGATTGATCTATCTGGTGGTGAGGGAACATAGGTATTATGGCTCAGTAATAGGCTAGTAGGACAACCGAGAAAAAGTGCTTTAGAACCGCCACGCGTTAGTAAGTGTACACCGTAAGAATGGCCTTTTTAGGGTGACAATAAACGATTGGACGTATGTGTGGAGTTGTTCATTGATACCGAGGTCGATTTTTGAATTAAGAAGATTAGAAGTGGGGAACTAGCCTTGGAGGTTGGAAGCTTAGAGTGACTTTCTCTGGAGCGAGAGAGCCGTGCATACTGGACCAAGATAATCGGCTAAGGAACTGAGTTGACTTCTCAGTTTAATTAGGAGTTCTAACAAGTTATTCCATCAAACAATGACAGATTTACATCATTATTTTGTATTTTATTGAGAGAAACGGCGGAATATTAAAGCTACAATGACTTTTCGTTTTCTTTTTATCCACCTCCTCCTTCTTGAAATTGAACCTATAGAAGAACCTCAAAGGGAAGCGAGTATTGGCTCGAGAAATCGGTAATTCGAGACATTGGCCGGGGGGTAAGCAGGCCGTTTTCAACTTGGTAAAGCAAATCCAGATGGTTCGAGTCATCGTGTGGTTCGGGAATGTTGAGAGCCGAGAAATCGAAATTCTCCTGTAATCTAAACGTCTGAAACCTTACAGTTTTCTTATACAGCAGGTACGCCTGGTCAAATGCCACAAAAGCTGCTAAAAATTAGCAGGTTAAGAACAACCCTTTGTGCTTGTCACAATTGAATTAGACAGATAAGTAATGACTTTTACGATAATGCCGTAACTTTTTTTCAACCACAACGTTGATAATTTAGAATCTTGAAAATGATTTAACCGTTATTTTTCCACCACACCGCCCACCAGTTTATTCACAATTGATTTGGGTGTCCTTTTGTTTCTCGTATTTAAGTATGAAAATAAATATTGCTTGTATGAAATTGTTCTGTCAATTACGAAGCGATGTCTTCACGAAAACAGTTTATCAAGTAATTACGAAAAGTAGAAAAGCAACCCACTTGATAAAGTAAAGATTACATAGACCTTGAAAAAGATAGATCTTTCCATCAGAGGCACTCCGGTAAAAACCTTACTTGTTATATCACACCAGGATTCTTATTGAACGGCACTCACCTCAATTATGTGCCTGGTGTTGTTTATAGGATCGTCACTAATGTGAACAGAAAACAAGGGTCCTCCAGCAGAGGTATAGCTCTTGTGGATGTTCAACAGAGTCCTCTCTAGATCCCAATCATCTTCGTTCCAGTCTGACTTGCTATTAATGTTCCAAGAACCAATGTCATTGATCAAATCACGAAGTGGTTTGTCCCCCAAGTTGTCAATTGTTTTCAAATCCATGCAAGACTCGAAGAAGTTCTTTGGCAAGCGGAACAACCTTTTGCTGGAAGCATTGATGCCCTTTTCCAAGATGTGCCTCAGGTTGCGCTCCACGTGTCCATTAAGCTTAGCAAAGGTAGAGTAGGTGGAAGAACTCTTAGGAATTGGATTGGCCTTGATCCAGCCTCCGCAGACGTAATCAAAGAAATCGACACACGGATCTTTGGAGTAATCCATGGAAGCGTTTATGTATTTTGCTACCCTTTTGCAATCGCTAGTTTGGCAAATCCTGGCTTCCTCTTCAGAATGGGAGTGTACATCGCGCGCTGAGCGAATAGCGCCTCCCGTGCTAACCAGTTCATCAAAATATGTTTTGCGCTCATCGCTGGTCGCCACATGAACGACTGCCACTACTAAAATGACTGTCAAAACACCAAGAATTCCCATAAAACGCGCCCCACAGCCCCACGAGGACGCCTGGTCGTTCATTTGGGATCCTTCGTCGCTCCCCCTTCTTCTTGAAATATCGCGCCCCATTTGTGTGATCTTTTTGGGGGCTTAGTGATATCTCAATTATTTCCCCGATACCCCAAAATGATCTTCCCAATTCGCCGTATCAACTCGACAGGCGATAAATTATGTACCGGTTCAACAGGGAATAACGTAATCATGTTTTGTAATGAACGAGGGGGACTCTACACATGGGGCACTGGTAACAAATGACGATTTAACAGTAAAACTGAGCCTGTCAAGATAGCAAGCTACCTTTATCTGAATAATTGTGTACACATCGACAAGAGTTCCTCTACCACTTCTTTGAATTCGGTTTCCGCTTCTCGTTTACTTGCCTTCTTACGAACAACTGAGTGTTAACCCCGTGGCAATAAAAGGTGATTTACTACGCTTCGAAGAATGCTTTGTTGAATAAACTGAAACGTTTACATAATTTCTAGGCTAATTTGGTAAAAGCTTTGCTTCGATTATCTTTTTGGTCGGAATGATGGACACTAAATATATTAGGAAAGTATCAGTTTTACTGAAATAATACTAGTAAAATCGAACTTTATCTGACTAAAGTTGTGTTAGCTGGTCAGGTCGCAACGGGTACCAGTTTTCTTGAACGTAAACAAAAGAAAGAGAAAAACTAGGATATCTCTTCGTATTCGTTCGTTAAGACAATTCCAACGAGAACTTATCGAACTAGCTTACGTCTTGTTTTCGACAGCAAGCTATTGGTATCAACAACACTCCTCCGACATGTTACCGTAAGCTTTTTCTCCATTCACCTTTACAATCTGACTAATTGCCACTTCAGAATAAATTGCCAAGGTGTTAATGACAATCAGTGACCCAACAAAGCATTTAAATAACTCTTCAAATAACAGGAGATGGAAAATATGAAATATGAAATACCACTAGTCAAAGAACAGATATTTCCCCTTCTTTACTAAACGAAGTGTCAAATGCACTTAAACCACTACAAGCTACAATACTAAAATCATGGCGTTGCTGGAACTTTACGGGATGTGTCAGCCTATCTTAAAAATTCAGCGATCACTGATAACTAGAAGTTAGTTAGTTCTTTATTGCGTTTAACGGTCTAGATAAAGGCATTTGAAAATTAATTTGCATGCATGGTTGTAAGAAGATATATTTTCTGTCACTTACGTCGTTCTTAGTTTAGTCAGAGTTGCCTTTTTACCTTGCTTCAAAGGGACGCCTAGTTCAGCTTTTGTCAAGTGTTAATTGCCATGCACATCAACTAAATCAAACTAATTGAAGGTTTGGTAACAGGAAGCAGTTTAGACCAGAGACACAAGCAACTTGGAAATGTTCAATTACTGGAGGCCCGAGGGAGATACCACACAAGACAGGACGGACTCACGTGCATGTAGAGAGTGCTAAAGTGGGGAATGACGTCTGCAGTTACCTATGCGTCTATCGCTTTGCTTTCAATTAATTTTCTCCTGTATAAGATACTTTAAGTGAAATTTCATGACTATTTTTAGTTGATTCCTTTTATTTTCAAACCTTCGAGCATTAAATATGCTCACATAATTATACATTAACCTACACCTGAAGCATTTTATAACAATTATAATGTAATGACAACGAGAGCCGAGACGAGTTTTACATGCAAAATAAAATTGAACTGTATCTTCGAAACTTTCACCTCTCATCTCTCTTTTTTCTTTGAGATTCTTCCTAGGCCTAAAGTTGAACTGGCCGTCTTCAGGACTGATCAAGAAGGTCCACCACATTGACTTAAGAAAGCCAATTAAACTTGTCGAAACGTCGATTGTAAAATCCATTTTAACCTCGGTAGAATACCTAAGCCACAAAGAGCAATTTCTAAGAATAAAACTGTTCAAGAAAAATCAGAACTTCTACGAGGGCGCCTGAGCCAGTTTCTTTAAGGGTCATGTGCATTGGTTTACTGTCGTCATGCATGCATGCGTAGTTGGCGTCCCGTCCCATAGCCTGATCAATCTCACAGTACCGTTTATTTACTAGGGAGAAATACAAAAATGTTAGTTAAGTTACCAAAAGGACTCTCGGAATATCGCAACCCGGAATGATCGGGAGATTCCAGCGATTCAACTATACATTATCCGAAGCCTTTTGAAAATGTTTCATGGTTGATGATTAATTTGCCCATTCATTGAAGATTTCTGGCGATGAAATGCCGTAGCTATGCGAATGGATGGCCAGTAAGACATACACAAGGACCTGGATGACATGAAATTGAAATGTGCTCTGCCATTTTTAATATGTGTTATTTTGGAAAAAAAACTTACAGAGATTGACGAAAAGTCACCAATGGAAGAATCGCATGGTGATGAAAATGCGAGAGAAGAAAAAGCTACCAGAACTGAAAACGACATCGTTAACGAAGTTGCCAATGCAAACAAGCAGCGGCATTTGAGTAACAATTTTGCTGTACCATTCATTCTATACAGTTGCTTTTGGGATGGCTACGTTCAGAAGGACTGTGGCCTTAATCAAAATTTGCTGCGCATGGACGTTTGTGACCCTAATCGTAGAGCACATAGCTCCTGTCAACTTGAAAGGTACTATTTATATTTTAATTTCACTTTGGATTCTGTTTTGGTGAACCGGTACACAGGGGTTTTGCATTGTGTTCTCTTTGATTCATGACATTAGTAGCTGACCAGATACCAAATTTACACCTATCTCTAGGCAAAACCCGCGTACATTGGTGGAAAGTGGCACTGGAAGAGTTAAATGGTCTCTTGGTCTTGCCTAATGAAACATAACTCGAGTCCGTACCTCTCGAGCTATAGTTTAACCCATTACCATCGCGTCTCCCACAACTCAAGGCCAAAACATTATTGCATGAAACTTTCAGTTAATTTATTTTAACTGGGAAACTCCATGTTACAGCAATCCAAGCGCAACTTAGCACATAAGTCTAAGTGTCCTCTCACCGTCTTTGGTTATCCTCACGTCCTAATGCATTCCTGACATTCCTGTATTCCTATTTCGTTTAAACAATATTCTACAAAATTCTACAAACTCATACTCAGACCATCTTCGATGGCTTACAATCTTTTGATGTCGTTTAGCGTCCTACTCTGCATAGTTTGTAACTATTTTTCCTATTTTTACAGTAGAAAGAACGTCACGAAATGCTTACTTTGGGTTAAGGCATGCGAAGACCACCACGGCTCCATTTTTTGTATTGTAATCGGGCCCCGTAGCAAAAAGCCCGAATGAAGGCTCCTGGTCGAGTCCGGTGATGAAACCTTTTTTCATGGCCATTGGAATGGCGGCCTTTTTCATGGCGTCTGGAATGAGGTCCTTTCTGTATTGTGCCTTGTAGCCGTTGGTGCAGTGCAGCGTTTGTGACATTTCTTCACCTGCAAATTTATAATAACAAAAATATTTTCAATCGATTGTTCCGTTAGACGCAAAGCAAAGCTTAACCATATCTGGCTTGTGCGAAGGAGGAGGGGTAGAGAGGTTGTAGTGGGCCGGCCGGCTATATTCCAACTTCCAAATCCAAGCAATTACAAACAAACTTTGTGACGTCCTCAGACCAGTGGATCAAATATCTACGTTCATGCGACTTGACGTTACCATGGGAACATCACATTCATAGGATTTTTTGTACGTTGTACACGTTGTACAAATTCAGAGTTTTTGGTTTAATTTGCACAATAACGAGTTTTCTTTGCAGTTTGAGAAGCATCTTAATTCTCTACACTATTTGTAATTTTTTGATCATCTGCGGTGATTTTCTTATCATAAAGGCATTTCTAAATAAAATCACAGTTTTTGGAATTCGTTTCGTAAGTTTATACCTAAAATTAGAGAGGTATGACGACACTGCAACACCATTTATCTCACTACCATTTGTGCTGTGAAGATAGAGTGCGGGGGAACATTGTGCAAGCCCCCCTCCCCCCCCCCCCCCCCCAAAAAAAAAAAAAAAAAAAAAACCACCAATTCCTATAACCTACAAAGGGGCGTAATCTAAATTGGTTAATAATAAAAAAACACAAATCGCAAACGATGCGACCTTATGGAATTATGGCCAGAGTCAACTAGCGTGTTCATAATAGTTATTCAGGGTTTCTCTTCGTCGCATTAGATAATCACACTCAGTGCTGTTAAAGACTTCATGTGCCATTTTGACGGTCTCCTGGAATGCAAATAAGTATATAGTTCATACGTTCCCAGAAAGCCACTGCATGGGTAGTATCGTTAATGGTTTGTATATATTGCTCGACAACCTTTATTCAATCAAGTATATACACATAACCGTTAAAGGAGCATAGTTTAACGAGAATCCAGAGGAAGTATCGATAAATCAATTATATTTGTAATTTTTGTTACCTTGACCGCATGTGTAATAAAACACAATGTCCAGTCCGCTAGTGTCTGATCGTGTCCATTTGAACTCTCTTGTTGGAGGACAGCGAATTGATGTAGAAAATGGCTCAACTGTTCAGATCAAAATTGTCAAATATAAAGCAATTAAAATAAACTTCTAGAATAAACTGAAAGTTCTATCATGGAAACCGATGTCTGAATTCTATTCTATTCTAAGTAACAATCAATGGGAGTTTATCCCTTCTCCCTGATCAAACTTATCCCTGATTCACACCAACAAAACATGTTTAGTTGAACCAGGTTTAAGAAAATGAAAATCAGCAACAGACAACTGACAGACTAAATTTTACATAGGGTTCAAGTATGTTCTAACTTGTGCTTTCATTGTGTCAAATTTGAAGTCGATAAACAACAGTCAGCAACTTCCATGAAGAAAACAATTTTAAACCGTGTTTAACTAAACAACATTTAAACATGTTTGAGCTTTGGTGTGATGTGGGTATTACATTATCAACTTACAAATGTTCCACTTTTCTAGCAGCTGATTAAAAAAATGTTTTTCAAAAACTTTTTAGAGACAGGTACAAAAATTCGTAATTAGAAAGATCTTTTTTACTTACTCAGAGCGGACGGTAGAGGGTCAGATATCGGTGAAGCTTGTGCGCTGACAAAGACTCCACACAGAGCAAGGAAGGGGAACCACATAGCTACAGAGAAAATAATTTTGGTTAATTATGTTCTGGAGATCAACATTTAGTATAATAATTAATGATTAATAATAATAATAATAATAATAATAATAATAATAATAATAATAATAATAATGATGATGATAATAATAATTTTGTTTCATATTCATTGTCATATCTAGCCATACAAGAGGACAAAGGAAAACACCCAATTGTATCAAGAGTAAAACTGAACCGCAGCATGTGCAAACAACGTCACTGAGAAATTGTAGACTTTCCAGTGGAGCCAAATGCAAAGACAATAGTCTCGGGATTATATAGCTCAGTATGTCGGTGTCCGAACTATCTTCTTACCCGAGTAAGTAAAGACATTGCTTAGTGCCGTTTCAGTCTGTACTAAAAAGAAACATGAAAAATAGAAAGTATTGACCGTCGTCGCTCAGGTCGTCCGTCATATGTTTTGCTGAGGTAGGCCAAGGTTGTGCTAAAAAAACTTAGAGCTGTTTTCCTGCTCACCAGAAGTATTACATTCGTTAACTACAAATACCCGGTGGAAGCTAATTTTTGCGAAGCTAGGGGATAAATTACTTTGGGTTTAGTTTGCGGGATGGCCGAGGGCACCAGGGTACGCTTCAAATAAATGGCTATAGAAAATGGATCAGTTTACTACCAGTAGACCATTTGTCAATGTAATACATTAATAGCTGAGCGGGGATAGCGCAGTGGTGAGGGCACTCGCTTCCCACCAATGTGGTCCGGGCACGATTCCCGGACCCGGCGTCATATGTGGGCTGAGTTTGTTGTTGGTTCTCGTCCCTACTGTGAGGGTTTTTCTGCGGGTTCTCCAGTTTTCCTCCCTCCACAAAAACCAACACTTCTAAATTCCAATTTGATCGGGAATTCGAGGGCCACAGGCTTGTCAGTCGCAAGGCTGTCACGTGCTACCCTCGCTAAACAAAGTCGATTATCTATTTTACGTTAGAATAAAACTGTAAAGAGCAATACTGATAATGAAATATGATACAGTAACGACGAGTCCAAATCAGGACGGGATTCAAGATCGGAATCATGTTAGGGATCGGAGTCCGATCACTACCTGACCAATTGGAAGTTGAATCGAGAGACTATTCTCCGACACTTATTCTGATTCTGTCGCTAAACTAACTTCCATGCATGTCTGCGATAAAAAAACTTAACAACTTAAAAAATCATTGCTTTTCGTCGTCGTGGCCAAGGGAAGCTTACCACTTGGTTAAATATTAACTTGGCGAATATAATGAGGGGAACGGACGTTTTGCGTATTAACAGCGGTGGTGCATTAGGAGAACTGGTTTGAGCGTTAGCCAATCGAAATCGTCGGAGCAAATTTGCTTCCACGGATGGATAACTCTGGAAGCTGATGGTAAACTTATTTTTGATTTCACAACAAACCAACCAAATTTTGTTTACAATATTAAAACTAAAGCTAGTCTATTTGCTTCAGGCCTTGTAACAGAATATAATGTAGCGAAACCGTCGCTAAGGAAGACCTGCCTATTGTTAATATGATAACACAGAAACACAATTCCATTCTTGATCGACACACTAAAACAAAGAGTGAAACTAAATTAATACAATCAGTGTTAACTTCTCTTTACCTTATCAGTATATTTTCAGGTGGGAAGGTTTGAGAATATAGACAATGGTCAGTTAAGTGAAATTGTCTCGATGTGTTGCCGACTTCTCAAAACTAATTTCGCAACAAATTTATGACAATCGATCAGAAGAATTATTATTTTACGTTTGAGAATGAAATTGTACTCATATGTGCGAAAAAATGCTAGTTAAAGTGCTTTTAAATGCTACAGTTTCAGAATGTCGAATCTAAATTCTTTTGACTGCGGTTGATCAAACTGTGGTACCTGCAAACTGGCTCAGAGTACCTGCTGCAAGTATAATGGACACCGTTTAAATAAAGATACTTGTTAACTTCGCAAATACGTTGCAGTGTTGATTTTACAAACCGACTGAGCTTATTAAATAAATCGTGCATTTATCCGTGTCTGTCTAAACAACTAAGATGTGAATTAACAAAGTGGCCCTATTTTCGCCTTATTATTAGATTTATTTTTTGAGATGAAATTAATTGTAATTCAAGTACCTCCGTGGGCTATGTTAAATTTATCAACAAATTCAAACTTTCAAACAAGTAATTTTAGTAGTCAGTTGAAGCGACGCATGTATCTAATCCAGGACTAGTTAAAGATGAATTAAATCAACGCCTCCCTTCTATGTCGAAACCACAGTTAAATTTGTCAACAAGAGAACGAGAGGAGGGGTTGCTCACTAGCGTTAAATAACCAAGAAACAAAACCATTAATGGCAACCTGAAACGATCCAACAAACTTCGTCAATTCAAACCACAATCCTCGACGCTTTCAGTAACACTTAAAATAATATGAACTTCACTCACCTTTACAAAAATATAGTTACAGATCCCAAAGATTATCAAAATACACTGAAGACGAATATTTAATGAAGGCTATACTGAAACCAGTGATCATGACCGGTCGCATCGAGTTTAACAAGCGCATGCTCGCATGCGCAGTTTCCGAGAACTTTGTCGCCTAAAAATTCAAAACAAACCTACATAGATGCGGTGCTAATACAGCTGGCTTGATCTGTGGTTGAACGGAAGCTCTGGAAAGATCCTCCAGAAAACACTAACGATGTGGATTTTGTTTTCATGCAATAATCTTAAAGCCTTGCCATTTTTTGCTGTTACGAAATTTTTAGTCGGGCTGTGCTATAAATAGTATCTGTAGACTCTGATAAAATGCGTCTATTTCTTTAAAAAAAATCTTTTGCTTTATAAGAAAGTTGTAAATTTTAAGCTAACAGTTAGGATTTCGGCCATTTTCCCACTCACTATTTTGCACATTCTGAAATTGTACTTGGCATTTAACTTGTTTAATGCATTTAAATTTATCAGTTTTTAAGTCTAATGCGCATGCGCATTAGACTCTATGTAGTAGAAAAAGGCTGTTAGCAATCCCAAGGGAATGGTTCGGGATCGATAATCGTTCGGTGTAATTGTGCTTAAACAATAGCCCGCCTCATTGCGGGCTTGGTGCGGTGATCGTAATCCAATCAGAAAGCAAGGATGTTGTTAACGAAGCAATGGTCGAACGGAGCTCGAGCACGACACGCACTTGTAAAAGAAATTGTCATGTATGTGATTGGAATAAATTTTTTACAGTGGAAAATAATATGAATCCTCGTTTTCAAGTGTGAAGCGACTGAAAATGTTCTCGTTCAAGCTGCATGTTTTTTTTATAATCCCTGGGAAACGCAACGTGAAATGGACATCTTTTGATGAAAAAAATCCGGAAGTGACATTTGTGTTCACAAACAAAAAATAACTTTGAAAAAAATGAAAAATTAAATAAGATGGTAGTCAGCAATTGATTGTTCAATTCAACTGAAGCAGGATTTCATTCACAGAATGCAATTTTCATTAAAAAGAGTTTTGTTTTCACCATTCAAGATTCAATCTAGAGCGTGAAAACAAGACAGTGTAATCAAATTACATTTCGCGCGAAATTTGCATAAATATTGAAACTTGCCAAAAAGACAGAATGAAAACTCGCTTTAATAGTTATTGAATTCTGATCTGATTGTTATTTCCATGTATTGACTATTTGAAAGCTGTTCTCAGTCATGAAAACAAAAATCTTTCATTCAACTGCTTGCAGTGTTTAATAGACGTGAAAATATTTCGCTTAATTAAATTACATTCTGCACGTAATGTTTTCTTTGCTCTCCTGTGTCGAACCGTTTAAGGAAATTGAAATCCTTGTTGAGCAGTATTGCATAAATTGCAAAGGAATTGAAAAAAAATATATTTTGGCTTATTTTGATCTGATTTAGGATATTTAGAGTACTGAATAAGCGGCTGTATCTTGTCTATCTATGGGGCCGACCATTATTTTTTTGGAAGCTGGGGATGAAAATTTTTCCAAGACAAACAATTTTTTTCTGTTCTGCTCTCATCGTTGTCTGTGAAAACATTTTTTTCCGGTGTCGTCTTCCTGCAGATAATTTTTTTCATGCCTGCAAAAAAATTAGTTGGGCTTTTTTTGCTAAAGCAAATTTTTCAGGTTTCCCCCCCCCCCCCCCCCCCCCATATCATGACATTGCTCCTGAAATAAGAAAGTAACTAACTCTCGGGGGGGGGGGGGGGGGGGGGGTGTACTGCCTATACTGGACTATACGCGGGTAAGCTCCGCCCGAAAGGGGTACCTTTTTCAGGCTCTAGGTATTTAAAAATTGGGGATTTCACGAGTTGGAGGTTGGAGTATACAAAAGGGAAGGAAAACTGTCATGCAGTATTTAAAAGGGCCTTTCAAAATATCTAGATCCGGACTGAACTGAACAGTTGATTTATTCAAGTTAAACATTAAGAAAGGAGATGTAATAATACTTCTGTAGGTATATGAATGGGGTACTTTTTTCTGTTGAAAATAATATATGAAAGGGTAAGGGTTTGGACCTTGGGGTGGAGCCTCGCCGTATAAAATATTTTTAGCAGCAACACCCCACTCCCCTCCCACTCCCCTCCCCGGGAAGACTAGCTGAGCTCTTGTTTGTGAGAACATGAAATGAACTCCAAGCTGTAGACAGGAAGCAGCTCTGGTTAACCAGAGTGATCCACCTACTGCCAAAATATAAGGAGCTTCGCACTAAATATAGGACCAGGGTCAAGTGTCTGGGTCAGGTGTTTAGAGACACGCCCCTATATTAATTAACAGCTGAAAACTGTCTGTGCACGTGGACTGCATGGGACCTGTAGGCAAGAGTTGTCACGCGGTACAAAGTCCTGTCTCATCTGGTTCAGTTTTATCGTGACTTTCCCTTCATATTTTGTACTTATTTTTAAAACCCTGATATAAATAGGCGTGAAACTAAGTCTGGTTTGGCATCTTTTTCGCCTCACAGTTGTTGAATTATATACGATACCGTTATGGTTTATTTACAGGTAAGATTCAATAACCGACATATTCTCATACTTTAAAGAATCAATGCATGTCGATGTAAAGCCAAAACAACAACTGACACAGACCTGAGACGTATCCCTGTCCAGTCGACTGTTTCCGTGACAGTAAAGCAATCTTAGTAGGCGGTATATACATGTGTCAATAACTCATTAGTGAGCCCACGCTATTGTAACGCTTCAGCATGTTTTCAAAGGAAATTCACAATTTCGAATCCAGCTGTTTCCTCCACAGCACTTATGAATTTTGAGAGAAACATTTTTTAAAAGAACATGTAGCCAGGGGGATTGCTTAGTAACGAAATGCTCCCATGGTCACCCAGATAATGTCCTTTTTACACAGTTTTTTTACACAGTTTTGGAATAAGAAAAATGAATTCAGGATAAACAAACGTCCGCTCTATCTTTTAGGGCCATGCAGTTTACATGTTTCTTATATTTTTATTTCGTTTTTTTGTGCTCTTAAGGTAAGGGATGGACCATTTTATTATCATGTTTTGAAGAGGGGAAGGTGGCATTTTTCTGAGCTCGAATCTTTTACTTCCGTCCTCTGTTTGTGAAAGGATTTTTTTCACCTATCACCTTTGGTTTGTTGTGCATAAATGTTGTTTCTCTGTTGTCGTTGTGCGCTAATTTTTTTTTTTGGTTATTGCTCAACTCACCCCACGCCACCTATCCCCACCTCTCTCCACTCTGGCTTCACAGTAACTTTCCCCTTAATGGTCACACCAGAAGGGTAAGGTCAGGATAGACTTCAGACTAATCGTTACACCACTCGAAAGAAATATAATTAGCGAAACAGAAACTGGTTTATAAACCTCCTAAAAGGCTGACGTCGACACTAATTTGTGACTTCAGCTCAGCTCAAGATAAAGCGGAAAGAATATGCGGCAGAATAAATGTGCATGCTAAACTAAGGACTCAAATGCCACTGACAAGACTGATTGAAAACAAAAACAACCCAGTGTGGAAAAAATATACAGATTCTAAGACTGTTATTGAAAGATAAGAAAGACTGTATAAAATGTCAGTCAGCTAAGTTACAAAGCATTCCTTACATGTAACTGCACGATTTCAACAAAACAGGTCATTCTTTTATCAAATACAAACAAGGGGATTTGTCTTCCACTTGTGCGTGAAGTGCAAAAGAAAAAAAAACCGCCCTTAGTACAATTCGTGGAAAGGACGTTGTGATTAAAAAATAACCACCACCTTGCTGTGAAAGTCCGTTTCTGATTCAATAAGGTAATGTTTTTCTATGTTCGTAAGGATGACATCCGGGGAAATCCTATGATAATAAATAAATCACTTCTGTAGCGGTTTATTATCGTAAAAGCTTAAGTTGTTGTTTGACTCAAAATGTTTCAAGAAGCCCGTCAACTAGACGACAACGTAACAGGATAAAGATTAGCCAAAGGACGAACGCGACAGATTCTTCAAGAAAAATGTACGCGGTCAGTTTTTATTAGAAACCCTTTTAGAATTATGCTGCATGCGCTTCAATTTTGCGTGACAATCAGTTACTGGTTAACTGACTGCTAGATCCGTACGTGCGCGCGTGGCTTCTTCTCAAAACAAAATGGCGCACACGAGGTCAAATCAACATCACGTTTAAGCTGCAATTGTGGGTCGTAAAAGAACTATGACAGAGATAGCACATCTTCAAAACGTAGGCCTAACATTTTCAAGTTCGTCGTTTATTATCTGAGTGTCTCAATCGTCCCCGAAACATTATTGTTCGATCAAAATATCTAATATCTAAACACTCTTGTTCATTTAACGAGAAATAAAATGCAAACCGCGGCAACAAACATAAGACATGAACCACGCATGGTTTGAAATTTTAGATTATATTTCAAACCATGCGTAGTTCATGTATTATGTTTGTTGCCGCTGTTTGTACTTTATTTCTCGTTAAATATAATATCTAATTCGGGCGGCGCCTCCCCGTATAGCCAATAATGGGAAGAACCACCACCCCCGGCCTTAAGGCTATTAAACTTTTGTTTTAGTTTATCGCTTAACTTTGCCGAAACGTACTGAACATATTTGATCGAACAATACTGAAAACTATACGGACACCAACCACTTCTGTAGATCTACTACTTGTAGATTCTAGAGATATAGATGCTTGCAAAACATACCACTTGGTCTGTCAATTTCTCTCGAGTCATTGTTTTAAAATTGGTTTTGGCATGCACAGAGTTCAGATTTCGCGGAAGTCCAAAATGTTGGCCTATAGCACTTGAGCAGGCGCTGATTTGGTGCCAAGAGAGGTGGTATGAAAAACACAAGAATGACAAGGAGATACCACTGGCAAAGTGATATGTCCTTGTATAAAGCTAGAATTTCCTGCTTAACACACAATTTGCGCGCGCGCCCATCTAGCGCCCTAATTTATATGTCGAATTGTCATGTCTCAGAAAACACTAAACTCGCTTTGAGTCAATGAGAACATCTTGCTCCCATAAAGTCTGTAGTCGAATTATCGAGGATTTTGTGGTAAGTTGAATTACAAAACCTCGCAAGACAGCTGAGCAAAGCCCACAACGATTCTAGTGAATTTTACGTTGGATCTAAAGCATGTAATGAGATGCGCAGAGACTGAATCAGCTAAAATGATAGATGACCGAGAAAGAAGTTCAGTGATTACTAAATATACTACAACCGTTTTGGCTGGCCAAACCAGCCTTTTCACCAAAAGGATGTCCTATTTTGCTTGATAGTGTGGATAGGTACGTAGTTTTCACACTCGACGCGACCTAAACAAGGCCCAAATTATTCCTTGGACACACAGGGGAGTTGTGTTGTATGCTTAAATGATTTGGAGTGGGAAATGACGTGTTGTAGAGCTGATGAACTGTTGTAAAGCATTCGCTTTCTCGATTATTAAATTAACTTCCCTGGAATGGGAAAAAGGCGTGATTGTTTTCAGAAGCATACACCAAAACGGGGGAAGTGCTAAAGCTATATCCGGCTCTTAAACTAATCTGGCATATTTGCTCTATTTCTTAATTGCACCGTGCCGACAGAATTCCTGCTGTTGTATTATTTTCATGAGACTTTTTAAAATGTCGCTATTTCCTTTGAGTTTCAATACCTCTCGCTATTTTAGGCAGATGAGCGCGTTCAATAACAGCAGCGTGACCCAAGGGCATTCCCGTATGGCGTTGATGGTGATACAGCTGGGCACAGATCCAAGAGGAACTTATGAGAACGCCTGGGTTTTATTGGGTGACACAGATCACGAAAAGTGGGTGTTAAATATCCGCTAAGGCTGTAACATTTTTGCGTCATTTGACGTTTAACTATCAACACACGGGCCAATCGTGAAAGTGATAAATTTTCACACCTGAACCGCAATCTATGGCTTTTCCGTCTGTCTGCTCGAAGTAAACGTGCCAGATTTCTGCCCGTAATGAAAGAATCGAAATTAGCTATTTAAAGAACGTTAAGGCCCTGTGATCTTGGGAACAAAGGTTTACACGCGCAAAACACTCGACGAGCTTAACCCGCACAAGCGACACTTTGTTCAATCCGCGCAGGTATTTTTTTAAGGTGTTGAGAGACTGCGGCCTTTTTGGAGCTCAAGGCGAGCTCGGGAACCCAGTTGTGACGCGCGGCCGACATTATTTCAGAAATTCTGCCTCCAGTGGTCCTGTCAAAAGCGTTAGAAGAAGCAGCAAGGGTTAGCCGTATACAGCAATGCCATCCGCTAGTTCTGTGCTTCGTTCACTGCTGTCTTTCATTCTTTTCCTGGCATTAACACGTCTCGTGGTTCTTGCTGACGAGGAAGACTATGATCCTTGCAAAGCCGGTAAGTTTGAATCCCAATTTCCTCTGCAATTCCACGTCGCTAGGTTGTCTTTGTTTGTCAATGAACCAATCTTTCTTCGTTTTAATAGAAATTTACGCCAATTCGTTAGAGCTCGTGAGCTCACCTATCAGTTATGTTGTCAGATTAATAGTCTTAACTAAACAAATTGACGTCTGTGATATTCTGTTTGAGAAATCGCGCTACGCGCCGATTGAGTCTGTTTTGCTTTCTACTTCTTGGTCTGAAAAGCGATTTAGAGACTTTTGCTGTTAACAGAACGATCCGCTTTTGTGGAATGTGTAGTCCTTAAATTTTCCGTGTTTCAAGATGATGAAGCATTTTCTAGAGTTAATAAGCGCCTAATACCTATTTTGATACGTGATCCCGTTCTCTTACAGATGGTATTATCCAGGGAGATATTGCAGTCTCTGCGAAAGAACTGAGTCGCAGTCGTCCGAAAAGAGCGGCTACAGCTTACACCAAAAGACTATGGAAAGACGGAGTCATTCCTTTCATGATAGCCGACGGAACCTATACAGGTTAGCGACTCTAGCATTGAATGTATATCTCACGAAACTTGATCAAACCAGTTCTTTTTAACACTAGCATCAAACACCGATCGATCTATTGAAATGCAGGGCACAAGTTCAAGATCACTGGTGTGTTTTTGATCTCGGACATTTGAGTGATCTTAACAAGGAAAACAGCTCTGTTGAAGCTAATTTTGATATCCGCCAGAGCTGAAGGTCTATCGTTTATCATGCCATTTGTGACATTCATCGGTAAAATACGTATTCATGCATGTTCCGGGAACTCGCTGCCCTTCGAAACCATAAACAACAGATATATCGATTTCATCGGCGCTTTAGTTCTCCTTAATCATTTTAACACTTCAGTCTTGGTTATTTAAAGGATGCTAAATTGTTATGAGTAAACAACCCGAAATCTTTTGTGAAATGGTTTCCATAATAGAGATAGTATCTTCCAATTTATTTTTTCTGGATCTGCTTTCAGCGGCAAAAGCCAACCGAGCATAAACAAAATTGTGAGATGACAATCAATTTAAGTCGTTTATCTTGATGGTTTAATCCATCAATTTTGTCACCTTTTATCCTTTAATAAACACCTAATCGTTCATTCACTCGTTGAGACGGCACTGAAAGAATTCGACCATTAGACATACCGATCCTACTGTGCTTTCAAGTTGTCACTATTTGGAACTGACCTAGAAAAAGTGCATCTGCCTAGTCGTGAGCAAGTGTTTGACGATTGTAAAATGCTCTCTTATTATTTTACTTCAAACTTTAGAATCAACACTATTGACCTTGGTTCACTAAAAAACTAAAGCCGTAAATGCGCAAGAGAAAGACACGCAAGGAAAATGACATGAAAAACTGAGATTAAGCCACGCACCAAACAACAATCAGGGATCGTGATTGCGAAATCCAATGACCGATTCTGTATTGATAGATCTGAACTAGGGCATAGGTTGCCCTTCCCGCAGGCAAAACAGACGTTAATGTGCGCCTGAAGGAAATTCGGATATTTCTCGGAAAATGACTGTCTTCGACACGAATGCTAATTCCTCGCTGGTTGCTGGACATAGTATTCAGTTTCCCCCCTGTCATAGAAAAGGAATCAGTAACTCACAGCCAGGAGCATCAATACATGTAATTTTCGCAGCAGAGATTTTGCAAGTCATAAAGATCCCCTTTCTTAGAATCTCGCCCATCTTGCAGCACGTCTCCGTTTTCATTAGCTTGCGAACAGGCCCCTAGTAGGGTATTTTTGTCTTTCTATACCCCATTAGGGAGCCTGTTCGCAGGCTAAGTTTACATATCATATATGGGCTAGGTTGAGCTTGTCAGCTCCCCTTCTCCCCCATTTTCTCCCTTTCCGCACCCGCACATAAATTCTCTCTCGGGGTTTTATATTTCTAACCCCTTGTCAGACATAGCGGAAGGCATAGAAAGAGTTACAACCAGTCAACAGCAACAACAACGCAACCACAACGGCAACAGCAGCCCTTCTTTGTTAGTAAGTGGTGGCCAATAACTTTTTTATTCCACGACTTCATTGAGCCTGCACGAAGATTTTTCTCTAAGAACAAAGAAGAAAATCTTGACAAATAGGAGACAGCGAATATCCTCATTCCCACTTCTTCACGGGTGGGGTGACTGTATGGACCGGGCGTGAATTCCGTGTGTACTTTATAATAAGATATGGCACGAGTTTTAAATTATGTGACAGTTTTGCCACTATCAAAACCATGAAATCACGATATGAATTCGACTCCTTGATAAACTTTCAGACCTAAAATTACTTGGCGTCAGGTCCTGTGCATTTATACTGCACACAACAATACCCTTCAATCACGGGTCATAAATGTCATTATCTTTAAAGTTGCATAAGGTTTGTTATCCGCTTAAAAGTTAAGAAGGGATTTTTGGGTCTCTTATTATTGAGTTACTAAAAGTGAAAAGAGTAACCCGACCTAAGTGGAAAACTCTAGAAATTAAACATGTCAGTTGAACAGCGTTCCCTTCTTTTGTGTCTAATCGATACTGTTTTAAAGACTGATGTTTCTTGATGTCAACCCACATGTCCTCAATTTTGCAGATCGTGTTAGGGTCTCGATAGGGCCATGGGATGTTCTAGCGTGTTAAGATCGTACAAGAAATAAACCATCTGTTTTGACATGAATTCTCATCGTGCCTATCTTCCTATCTCTCCTAGACCTCGAACGATAGTTAAACACTTTACTCCTTTTCTTGCATTAGGAATTAAGCCACCTATTTAATTTCTCTTCAAAGGAAAAGTTGAAATATAGGCGACATTGTACGAGAACGGTTCACCTAGTTCCAGTCTCGTTTATTTTAGTCTGTTTCTCACCTGCTTAATCTCTGTTTGTTAACCTGCTTCGTGCCTCCTTGTTATCATTTCATGATCTCAAAAGTCAAGAGATTTTTTTTTCTTATCTAAAACTGAATAGCTCAAGAGGAATTACTATGTGAGCTAGGCATCGTGTGCGGTATTCCTTTCCTTAGCCTCTTTATAATATTCATTTGCAAGTCTTTATGTGGCTTAGTCTCTGACGTCAAAGCAAATATTTCAGGTGTGCATCCAATTATGAGCTTAAGTTAAGCCTTGCCACGCATGACTGTGTCGGAGTTTTGGTACTGCAGTTAATTCATAGGTTATGCACCAAGGAGCATCAAGACAGACATGGTATCAAGGGCTAGTTGAAATCGATCGTTCAGTCTAAAAATACGATTTTTGTCCTCCACTTACTATTTAAATTTGGTGAGGCCAATCCTGGCATTAAAAGACAGGCAAAGTTCCAAAGTTACATTATCATGCTAATGGGAACATTCGCGTAGCTAATGTTAGCGTAAATGCCCTTGGCCCTTGGCCTTAAATACATGTCCTACCACATAAAATGTTTTCAATGTATGTTGAATCTAATTGCAAAGAGCTGATAGGAATGTCAAGTTCTGTCCAAAATGGCGCCACCTTGTATTTAAATTCACAAAGAGCTTGAAATCTCGCTGTAGTCTGTCATAGTTCTTTTATTCTAAGCTGCTATGCCCTTGTATCCTTAAGTCCCTATCCTACCTAAGTCTAACCCTTAAAGTGTGTGGTTTCACCTTTGGGATTAAAACGTTTGGGAAAAAAGTCCTGATTCAAATCGTCTTTCCATATCGAACAACTGCAATAGGATGGACCACCAAAGGTGAATTGAATCCATAATAAAATTGACGTTTGTATATAAGCATGCTTGGAACTTAGATACCTCCACTAAAGTTCATAGTTTAGAATTTCGTCTATATGTTTATAAAAATGTATGCGACAAAAAAGGCTCTTGCTTCCTGTTCCAAGTGTTTCATCGTTTCTGCTTATTCTGATATACTACTTCATTAATTTCATTAGGCAGTCAGTTAAACAGGCAAACTTTTGCTGGCAAAGAATGTGTTGTACGCCTTCAGTTTTATTGTTACAACTCGCTAAATATGACAAACGAAGAGCTTTTGAGCCGTCGAGTTGAAGTCGCTTTAAACAGACAAACCTGGAACGGTACGCTGTCCATACCAGAAGACCCTCTCCCTCACCGTAGTCTGACAGTTGGCACATTAGTACAATAGGCCATTTTACAGTTGTATGCTCAGTGGCCTGGCCTTTGAATGGCACTGAGGCTGGAGTTGACCTTGTCTTGATACAGACCTCACTGCTTTTGCTTTGTAAATCAAGTTGTTCTGATGCTAACTAATTTGCATTTTCATGAGAAAGCAGAGAGGTTTGTTTCAATGCATGGTCACCACCAGCCTCGCTACCATTCAAGAGCCAGGTCACTGAGCAGACAACTGTAAAATGGCCTCTTCATGTGCAGGTTATCTACATTTTGGAAGCTATTCCATTTAACACAAAACATTGCAGAACACATCATAAGTGTGTTGATGGTTATGCAACATTCATTTCTCTCACTCAGTTGATTTGATTTCATTAATTTGCTCATACAATATCCAGTCAAATTGTAAGCTGTTTTTCTAGGGCTTCCGATGAATCATATTCCAATAAAAGGCACTGGCGAGTTGGCGCTCGCGATCCAATGTAATATATTAGTATATAGTAGTAATATTACTAATATATTAGTGTAGTACGCGACCCCACAAGCATTGTGCTTAAAATCTGATCGCGTTTAAATAAAGGATGTGATTATGATGATGATGATGATGATGATGATGATGATGATGATGATGATGATGATGATGATGATGATGATGATGATGATGATGATGAAGGAAGGAAGGAAGGACTGTTCGTCTCGTTAGAGAACTCTTGAAAAGTCACCCAGTCACTTCTTCCCGCATTGAGCTTATTGGGTTATGGAGCTTTTGAATTACTTATCATCTTTTGGTAGCATTGTACATTAAAATTATCATGTGCTAAGTGGGGCAGTGTCAACAAGGTCTAGAGGTGTGGTGATGCCATGGAAAATTTTGTTAAATTCCAGTTGTCATATTTCAAGTACTGCGGATATCGCATGCAAAAGTGAACAGTCCCTGTTAGGCATATTAGCTACAGGGTTAATGAGCTATTTCACGTTTGAATGTTTGAACTAAAGCTAATGACTCAAGCTTACACATAATATTTACAAATCGTTTATTTTGTCGAACTTGAAGGAACTTGATTTTCATAATGTTCCTATAACAATTCGTTTACAACCCTAAAGTTTTCACACATAACTCTAAAGCGGACGACGCGGTACCAGGCTTCGCGGCTCGGTAAATATCCACCGCTGTTCACCTCCACTTCGGTGAATAATTGTTAACTATAGGTCCTTGTTAAATTCCAGAGAAGACCTTTTCCAACAACATAATCAGTTTTTGTGTTGAGACCTTCTCATCTAAGTCATCAAGTCTCAAAAACGAACAGTTAGTGTTAAGGTTAAAAGCCGCATGCTTTTCCTCAGTGGCTTTTCCTTGACATGTTTTCACAACGGCCCTTAAAATTAAGGAAGCGCGGAATCGTTACGGGAGGCTTTAGACGAGTGTAGCATGATTATGTGTTAATCCAATAAAAGAAATCAGGATAATTAAATAATAAAACAAAACTTCTTTATGTATCAAATAGTTTTGCCGATGATGAAGATAAGAATTAGCTTGACGTAGAACTTCTTTTTAGCTGTTGTGTGAAGACATGTGAAGAATTGATCAAGTGAATGAAAGGGTGCTATTTCGTACAACTGTTAGCAAATTATTTCAGCTAACTGAATTTGAAAATAGAAATACAACGTTCATGGAAATCCAGTGTTAAATACATATACCAAAGTATTATTTCCCAACTACGTACATCTTGGAAAGGTTTTCTTTTTCAAAACGGTGGCTATTTAGCTCGACGCGTCGGTTGAATAATGTTAATATCTTGATTACCTCGAAAAGATTTTACTATTTCGCCTTCCCGCCCGCTCTTCTTAAACAGTTGTGGGACGTGGCAAATTTGAGATTGAATTGCAGCTTTCAGGAAGTTTACATTTTCCAAACTCGCTTGCGGACAACCGTTTTGAATTATGGACAGGTTTTACCCTCGGAAATGGGAATCGCTCGGAAATAATTCTCGAGAAAGGAATATTTCGCACTGGATTCCCATTAAAAAGTATTTGTATCGCTGTCCGACAAACCCATGGCAAGCTGACTATTACGGAAGGATCTTCTTGAGCCCTAATTGAATTCTTTCCAGTAGTGTGACGTCTGACACAGACTTTTTCAAAAAGGTCGCCCATTCCATGTCATGCATCTTCGGCATTTATCTCGTAAAGAAAACACTGAATTCTTACTTTTCTCTATACCAAAATGGGAACCAAAAAGAAAACAATTAACAGAATAGCTGACGATTGATCCAAACCGGATGGTTTCTCCCAAATTCCTTCCAGAATAAGACGAAGACAAGTATTAGAACAAGCTATCACGACTTCATGCGGCAACACTTTACGACAATTACATTTTTGGTGTAGAAATTCAAATTTCAGTTCAAAATATAATTCAATTTTCACATTTTAATCACCAGGAGAAAATCCTGCCACATCTAGTTAACACAGTCATCGCATTAGCACAAAAAAACTGATTGATTTCTTCGATCAATGCCCAAGGTGACGGCATGCTTTGAAATAAAGATGTTTCCTGATTAAACATAGTTCTCACGAAACGTCAGTGATGCCGTTTTGTTGCAGTGGTGAAAAGATAGTAACGAAGTTGGCTTTTTCAGGAAGCTCCTAATCTGAAAGTGCTGAACTAAGCGCGCTCTTGATATGTCCGACTTTCAAACAGCAGTACTTCTATGTGGATTAGTTGTGGGTTTCGCAAAAACCATCTATGTGTTATGAATTAAAGATAACGTTTCTACTTCTTTCTCATAACACGGATCCTGTTTTGCCCAGACTAACAGGGATATGACGTCCGGCAGGTCACCGTGGTATTGTGAGTGCCAACTACATGTAACTTAAGCCTTTCGTGATAAACTTTCTCATTGTATTGATCAAACTCGGTTGAAAACATGGCAATTCCAGCATTTTCTACGATTCCTTTAGGACGGATACATTGCTGTCTGACCGCCGTCTTGTTGAAAACAAGGAGCTCTTGTTGGCTAAGTAGCGTAATGAGGGTTCGTAATTAATTAATTAATTAAGTAATTAATAATAGCACTTTTTCCGGTTGCTAATCCAATGGTTCATTTCAATGAAGTCGCAGCGAATCATCTCACGTGTGTAGATACGCAGTTTATCACTTTACTGTTATGCAAGTTATTTCCTACTGGTCAATTAAAGAAGATTAAGTTAATGGCAATGTGTCATCGTGTGGTTCTTGCGGCGAACTGGATATTTACAGTCCTGAACATTTTTTTTTGTAAAATCAAGTTACTCCCGCCAACCATAACAACACTCGTCTATAACAACAAGTACCAAGATTTTGGATGATCTTTGTTTTATTGGTACACATGAGAGGGAGACTTCTGACTGAATGCTTGATACTCTCACGAAAAAGCTACTTAAGACAAATTTGTAAATATAATAAGACATGATGGAACCCAGCTGGACTATGTCAATCTTTTTTTGTTTCAAATCTATTTGAAAATGTGATATTTGCGCATGTTGGTAATATCCCGACAATTCTGAAATGATATAATATATCCTGAGGATGAGTAAGAAACCCCAAAAAGAAGCATTACTGTACCATATCTTTGCCAGCTAATCAGTCTCCAAACCCGCACCTTCACGACAATCCAACACAAACGTATTTTCCCCCAGACACCACCATTACTGTCCATTTTCATTGTTTTTTCAGCAACTTGGTCCGGTTCAAAGAAAATTTCTGCCACTAACTGACAAACAAGACTGAAAATTGCCTTCGTTCAAACATGAGATTTATTTCGTACTAGCAAGCTTTATGATTCTAGCTTCCTTTGCCCCACCACAACTCCGTAATGCTCTACTAGCTATGATTTTACAAGTGGGTGACACTACTTCTCCTTGGCCAAACACTTGACTCTCAGAGTGCTTCTCTTACCAGCTAGCCGCTGTTCGGGAAATGAGCCGCGATTAAAGACAGGACTCGAGAGAGCGGCGGAAATCGAGCCTACTCTCAACCAAGCCCAACTTAATGCTGGGAAATAACCTGCGATGGAATCCTAGTCACTTCATACTTATGACCCACTACTTTCCTACTACTATTATTACGCAGGTGACCAGAGAGCCACCATCCTTGAAGCAATGCGTCACTGGGAAAACTTAACATGTCTTTCATTCGTTGAGCGAACGACGGAAAAGGACTACATCTACTTTCACAAGGGACGCTGCGGGTTAGTTAAGTGCTTTCACTAATTTGTATGTCCACAGTATTGACACGTGAAGAACGTCTCCAAATAGACGAGACATTTTGGAATAGTTGTGCATTATCTCCTTTATGACGTCATTATTTCAAGCTTGAAACTTCTAGAACATATTTTTTTAACATTCGTGGACCCTGCATTATACTTATTTTTCCCCATTTACGCTTCTAACAGTTGCTGTTCCTACGTTGGACGGAAGGGGAATGGGCGCCAAGGGATTTCTATAGGGAAGAACTGCGACAAGTTTGGAATTATAGTGCACGAGATTGGTCACACTGTCGGCTTCTGGCACGAACATACCCGGCCTGACAGAGGTGAATTTGTTACAATTGTCAAGGACAATATTAAAACAGGTACGTGAAATATTTGACTTAAACGTGGGGTCTTGCATTGTCTTGCAACCATACATGCAGTTACCCTGCGAGCAGTTGGCTTCTTCTACGCCTAACACTACGCTTGCGTACGAGAATTAGCTGCCCGCAGGATATGCAACAAGTTATCCGCCGCAGTAGTACCTAAAGCCGGTCTTGGGTGCTCGTCGAAAATTTTGAAAAACACCTCAAATCAGTTCATCTAAAAATGTACTTAAATTCGTGTTTGGGAGCGTGGCTCAAGTTTATTTTACCAAAGAGGTACCAGTTTGGGCACGTCCCGGAAAACAAAAAACTGGCTCCTTGTTTAATTACAACATACCCTAAGAAGTATCATAATAGGTAGCGATAATCTGCAAAAAAAGAAATTCCATTGGCTGATCAAACAGGTCTTCCTCCCCTCCACCTTTAGGCAGGAACAAAACCTGTTAAGTTAACGCGTTAACGGCCCTCCAATCTAAAAATTTTTACCAATTTCAAGCAGAGCTCGATGTTTGGTTTATCATTTGTTTCAGGAGAAGAACATAACTTTCTTCAGCTGAGCTCTACAGAAATCAACTCCCTGAACGAGCCTTACGACTATGGATCCATCATGCACTACGGGAAAAGCACCTTTGCAAAGGAAGTCAGTCGGGTCACAATTTTACCCAAAAAGGATCCAAGGACAGAGCTAATTCCAGAAATTGGGCAAAGGGAACAGCTTAGCGTAGGAGATATTAGACAAACTTCTAAAATGTACCGTTGTGCAGGTAAACAAATTGAACCTCTTAAAGAAGCTTTAAGAGGAGTTTGTTGTTAAGGAGAGAAGCCCTATTGGATTTATATTTTAATGTCATCCTGCCTTCAGTTCTTTATGGTCTTGTCGTTTGGGGTGGTTGCGGTAATGCAGAGCAACTAAATTCTTTGGAAGTGCTCCATTGTAGGGCGGCCAAAGTGATTTACAACTTTCCCCTCGAAATGCCATCTGCTGAAATCTACCAGTATACGAAATGGAGCACACTAAACTACTTATACAAACTCCGGCTAATTAAACTATTTTACAGGGTGGTTAAGTGGGAGGAACGGTGGCCTAATGGTTAGTGTGCTGGACTCCGGATCGAACGGTCCGGGTTCGAGCCCTGGGGTCACTGTGTTGTGTTCTTAAGCAAGACACTTTACTCTCGTAGTGCTTCTATCCACCCAGGTGTATAAATGGGTACCGGCGAACTAAAGCTGGGGGTAACCCTGCTATGGACTAGCATCCCATCCAGGGGGGAGTAGAAATACTCCTAGTCGCTTAATGCTACGGAAACCGGGATAAGCTCCGGCGGTATGAGCCACTAGTAGGCTCGACGCAGACTTTACCTTACAGGGTGGTTAACGGTGAAGCACCTGCTGCGTTGTCTCACTTAGCGACCCAGGCTTGTGTGACTTACAGCCTCAGAAGGAGCAATAAGATCATTGTACCTATATTTAGCTTGTTAAAAATTCAATTGGCCATAGAGTTGCCATCTTTATGGAACACGGTTTCTTGATATTATACGGGCTCCCATTTTCCGGTCAGTCAGTTGAGTCGCTCCCCAGACATTACCACAAGTTAAAATGCTACTAATTGTCATACACACAGTTCAATCTATTGTAGTCTTTTAAAAATTCGCTTTACTTGCAGTTCATCATCTGAACGTTGTTGTTTTCTTTAGAATGTGGAAGAACCCTTCACGATCGTTCTGGTACATTTACATCGCCTGGATTTCCTAAAAGTCACAATTACAAGGTGTGTGAATGGCGCATTTCAATGACACCAGGCGAACGAATCTCTCTCAACTTCACCACCTTTGGTCTCAGGCGGGCCTCGGGTAGCAAATGTAAGGAAGAGTACGTGGAGGTTCGGGACGGGCATTCGAAGTCGTCGAAGCTGATTGGACGTTACTGTGGGAAGAAAAAACCGCCTCCGATACGGTCTACCGGAAGTAGATTATGGATTAAGTATTCATCGGGTGACGTAGTGGGAAGGTTGGGGTTCAAGGCAACTTACAAAGGTGAGAGGAAGTACTTACGTTGCCCGTGGCACTGCTCTTTCTGATATTTCTTACTTACAATAGGTGATCTCTAAATTAATTAATTAATGGTCCCATGAACTTGAGTTATATACATACTGATAAGTGGGCTTTATTTATTGAACAGCTGTTTTGTTTAATGCAAATGCCGAGCTTTCATCATCCTCGGAGACCCAGGGGCAGTTAGTGGGGGCGAGGGAAAGTCGTAACGTTGGATCCTGAAATTTCCAGGCTTTTTTTGGCTCTCTGATGTAAATTCAAATGCAAGTATGGCCGATACAACCGCCGTGTACGAACACACGAAAGTGACTCTAAAGTTACTGTTCGCCGATTGGGCAGAATAATACAAAGGGAATACAAGGGATTTTTTCTACCTAACCAGGAGGCAGAATTCAGAGAGCTGTTTGGAACTGGCCCAGAAAGACTTTTTTCCCAGGGGCTCTGCTTCTCGTTCTTGACTGTTCTTTGTCGAAGCCCCTGGGTCTCCGAGGATGAGTTTTCATCAACGCTTAAACATTTTTAAAGCTAACTCGGGCTTTCAGGATTATTCTCACTTACGCTTTCACTCTTAAACCTGGTTGAACTTAGCATGTTCAGCTAGTGTAAATGGGGTATTAAGGTTAATTTGCTTCTAAGTAAGTAGCACAGTTCGTCATTTTGCCATCAACCGAGAGTGAAGAACAATCGATCGAATGAACTGGTAGTCAATGAAACAACACGAGGGCAGACAGACAGGCAGCTAGTCACGCTGGCTGGCAGGCAGGCAAGAAGAAGGGAAGGAAGGACTGATCTAAAGTAAGTAGTATGTAGGGTCTCAGTGCATTTTTAAGCGGAAGGTATCGAAATTTATTGTCGGGGTAGAGAGGAAGGGAAGGAAGGAAGGAAGGAAGGAAGGAAGGAAGGAAGGAAGGAAGGAAGGAAGGAAGGAAGGAAGGAAGGAAGGAAGGAAGGAAGGAAGGAAGGAAGGAAGGAAGGAAGGAAGGAAGGAAGGAAGGAAGGAAGGAAGGAAGGAAGGAAGGAAGGAAGGAAGGAACGAAGGAAGGAAGGAAGGAAAGGAAGGAAGGAAGGAAGGAAGGAAGGAAGGAAGGAAGGAAGGAAGGAAGGAAGGAAGGAAGGAAGGAAGGAAGGAAGGAAGGAAGGAAGGAAGGAAGGAAATGGAAGGAAGGAGGAAAACACAACTTGGAGTGACATGTTTTTATACAAATCCCTGTTGGCCATATTCATAACCTTTTTTTCGTGTTACTTGCAGCGGTGTGTGGTGGAAAAATAAACGCTCCTCAGGGAACCATTCAATCACCTAAGTTTCCAGCGTGGTATCCGCTGAACCAGAAATGTACATGGACAATTTCCTTGCCAGAGGTTTGAACCATTGAAATGACATAGTTTCCTTGAAATTGCGTAATTAACGTTATATCACAAGATTAGTGGAGATGACATCGTACAAACTCTTGCCGGAGGGCAAGCTGCGCACTGGGACATTGAGGAAAAACGAAAAATCAAGCTTATTTGAAATCGCTTTGTTTTGGATATCCAGTCACATAGCTTGCTCTCCAGCATGGGGGATAAAAGTTAATATAAATAAGGATTTTTGTTAGTGGCTGCCATTGTGCGGCACCCGTCAGTCAGCAATATAAGAGGATGTAAACAGGGAGCTAAATAAATGATAGCCGGAATACCCGTCGGAGCTTGAAAGCCCCGGATCATTTGTACCATGTGACCGTTAGCTGAAAAGGGCCCATTTTGAGGCTGCCGACATAAAGTATGAGGTGCATGCTTTTCAGTTATGTTATGACAAGAAAATCCATTTAAACATCACCATATTTTTAGATTCAAACCTAATTACACTTGATTTTCTGTACAATGGCCACCCAGGGGAAGGGGGGGGGGGGGGGTGGGGGTGGGGATTAACCGGAAGATGAAGAGCGGTGGCCGTATCAGAGGAAGATTTTTGTGAATCAGAGAAAACATCCTTGTAGAAAGGATAGCGGGCATGAAGAGTTGGCTTTTAGTGCTGGTTCGACCGTACTCCCTCAACGATTTAACGTAATTTTTGTTCCTAAGGATTTTTTTCGTTCTCTTTGGTTAGAATTTCAGGGTTGGAATACGTTTTGTTGCGTTCGATATTGAAGGTCACTCCAAATGTTTGTACGATTACCTTCAAATCTATGATGGGCCTGATAATTCCTCGCCTGTCATGGGACGATATTGTGGTAAGGTGCTGCCCAACGAGCTGAGGAGCAACTCCAGTCAAGTGACAATACAGTTCAACTCTGACGGAACCATTAACAAACCTGGCTTTTACCTGAATTTCTTTTCAGGTAATAGCAATCCTTTGTTAGCAAGTTTGTTTGTTTAAAATCAGCGAATTTTCCGCAAGATTGAGCCGGAAAACTGTTTAAGGACGTTCGCGCCAAAGTCTTCTAACATTGACTTTTTTCTACACCTTTCACCACTGTGAGTTTATGGGTTACTCATGTCAGAAATTAAAAAAGAAATGTGGGGTCACCGAATTCGTTGCGGAGATAAGACATCCGAAAGATCACCTTAAAATCTTACAAATCGGCCTTCGCTTCCGACAATAGTGATAGTGTCTGTTTGTCCAAAAATATCGCGAATAAATCCATGAAATGCAATTTTCTCGTCTAAATATTTTTTTAGTGGATCTATTAAGCATTTGATTCCCCTGGTGATGTTCCCTAAGATAATCTAATCCTTTAACGCTCACATCTGCAGTCGCTTGGCAGTTGAAAGGTGGGCAAGATTCGATGCCGCGTGGGAAGAAAAATTAGAAATATTTAAACTTCCCACATTGACTTTTTGTTCATTTCTTTACAAGCTGTCGAAAATCGGAAAACAAAGCTCCTTATCAAAAAAAATTGGGGGGGTCAGCGACCATTTGAGAGAGCAAACTACAAGCGAAGTTAACGAAACGGTTACCAACCCTATATTTGTATGAACAAAATCTCAGCACGCGCGCTCGATGTATGACGTACCGCGACGTTGCGACATGAATTACGTACGCAGTAAGGATGCGCAAAAACAATGAGCGCGAACGTCCTTAATTTTACAACAAATTGTCAACGGAACGCATTTTGTATTGTGGTTGTGCAGCGCTTTGCACTAAGTCAGACGAAACCTGGCAAACTGCGTATGTCGCATGATATCTTGTTATGTACGGATGACAAAACGGATGATGTGCATATGATCATTTTTCAGAGACTGACGAGTGTAAAAAGAAAAATGGCGGATGTGAGCAGATCTGTGAGGATACTGTTGGCGGACATCGCTGTTCGTGCCACCCTGGTTACGAACTTAAATCAAACAAGAAAGACTGCGAAGGTTGGTGAGACATTCTCGTTAAGTTAACGCAGACGTATGTCTCCTGGGAAAGGAAAAACTCAAAATAACGTACAACAGAGGGCGTTCCCACTCCAACATATTAAAAGCAACCTTTACCCTTGCAACAAGTTGACGGCGAATTGTTTGAAGTAATGCCTAAATTCTAAGTTTTACACGACAAGGTAAATTTCCCGCGCGCCGCTATTTTGGATTTTATGACGTGTACTGGTTGCCGCTATCCTTTGTGTGAAACAATTGGGCAACCATTACACGAAATAAAATCCAAAATGGAGGCGCGGGGGGGAAATTTAAAAGAGACAATCTTTTCCATTTTTTAATGTTATTTCTCACTTGTTCGATAAAAATTTGGAATTTAGGCATTGTTTCGGCAATTGAACGTCAACCTGTCGTAAGAGAGGAGGTTTCCTTAAAGGATTGACCTATTATTGAGATGATAAAATTAGAGATGAATTCTGATTTCTCTGTGCCATAGTGGTGTCAGTAAGAACAACTTCGGCTGCATTAGATGCACTACTTCCTCACCCTAAGAAAAACATGGAACCATGGGCTTATAATGTCAATGACTACAACCTCGTGTTATTTAGAGGCAACTATCGTAGAGAAAAAGAACTAGCAGGCGAAATATTTTAGTAGAAACGTTAATAGTTTTACCACTGTTTACTTGTTATCAACGTTTATGCCAGTTTATACTAACTCGTACTGAATAGACCCCATACAGGCAGCTTGCCGAATGCAAAAGTTATGAAGGGGGAGAAGAATTCTTTACTCTCGTCATACTGCGAGGAATTTATCTCAATTCTTCTCGAAATCGCTCGGACGCAACTTTCCGGCAGTGACGAATGACCTGGGCTCGTCTCTCGCCCACGTCGCGATAGCTTCGCGTTAGCATCTCTCCTCCGCAGTTGCTCGCTGGGGGGAAGGGAAGATGAAAAATGCGTGTCAGGCAGAGAGGAGGAGGAGGGGAAGGAGGAGGAGGACGAGGAGGAGGTGGAGGAGAAAGAGAGAGTGAAGGGGAGGAGAGAGTCAAGCCTCATGCTCAGTTGAAAATCCTGAAAGGCCTTATAACTAATATTATTTTATTGATCATTAACACAGCTGCATGCGGAGGAACACTGTCGTCCCCTGAAGGCAATATAACGTCACCAAGTTACCCGGACAACTATCCCAAGAACAAACGCTGCGTTTGGAAAATTACTGTGCCCAAAGGGCAAAGAATTTCGCTGAAGTTTCTTGCATTTCAGTTGGAAGGAACTGGATACGGGGTGAGATCATTTACTAGTTAAATTAGCCGGTGTCTGGTCAGAAACTTGTCGATTTCGATTTTTCAAGAGGCAGTTCGATATCTTGCATGGGGTATATTGCTGCTGATATAGCTGACACTTTGATTACGAATGTTGAACCATCTCATAGCATAGTGACCGTTCCACTTTCTCTTCTTTCAGGTTTGTCGCTACGATTACGTTGAAGTAAAAGACAAGAACAATCAAGTTCTTGGCAAATTCTGTGGTGGCAAGATTCCTCAAACAGTGACTAGTTCAGCAAATCTCATGTGGGTAGAGTTCCGCTCCGACCACACCCAGTCGAGGGGTGGATTTTCTGCTGTCTATTATGCAGGTAACGGGGCAGAATTCCGGACACTTTCAGTCAATGCCAAATAGCTCGTGTACCAGTTGTTTGTTCAAAGAATTCATACGGATAGGATGTAAGTGGTCCTCGTAGATATTACATTGATAAACCCTATTCTTTCCATTGACAATTACTGCTAAGTTAAATTCTATTTCAACCTTTATGAACTTTAATTTGTCAGCTAGTCACCCAAATATCGTTACAGTTCATTAAATACCTTGAGGCTAATTCTCTAATGACTTCTTTCTTTTTTAACAAATGAAGATCAAGATGAATGTCAGAACAACAATGGTGGGTGCGAGAATAAATGTGTCAACACTGTCGGCAGTTACATATGTTCCTGTCGAGAAGGATTTGTTCTTCAGAAGGATAAACACAGCTGCAAGGAAGGTAGGACAATGCCCGATTCCCTCTATGGCGCGCGCCTGCAGGGAATCATGGTAGATGTATTCATCAAACCATGCACGTGACTTAGCAACGATGAATACAACTACCGTGAATCCCTGCAGGCGCGCGCCATAGAGGGAATCGGGCATTTTATACTTCTTTGCGCACTGGGCTCCGGATCGAGTGCCACGGTTTTGAGTGTTGGCCAACAGGGCCATCGTTGTGTTCTTCACCAAGAATGACACTTTTCTATCACAATTCGTCTTTTAAACCAGCAGTATTTATGGGTAATGGCCCATTTTTAGGACAACCTTGCAGAATGATGAAATGGGGGGATAAGCTTCGATGGACTAGCATCCCATTGCTTTGTGCTATATTTAACAATTATTCCATAAGCGTGTTGGATATGAGATGGTGTAACAAGTGCGAGTGGAATAATTGTTTTATTAAAACACCCAAAGAATTGCAATATTCTTGCTCTCGCTGACGTGTACACCTGCCATATTTGCGGTCTATGGTATATGAGCTCGTCTACCATGGCCTGTAAACCAATCAAACCTCAGGAATTGCAATATACCATGGTCAGCTTTTAATAAAAAAAAAAACAGGATACCTTGTCAATGACGGTGCAGTGGGTCTTGGCGGTGTAGGTCATGGCTTTGGGCCGAGTGCCGACTTGACATTTTTAAATGTACTCCTTACTTAACAAAAAAAAGAACCAATGGAAAATTTTGATTCAAAACTTATGTTTTAACTCCAATTTAAATAAAATATCTACCGTTTTAGTATCTGTCATGTTTTGCAGTGAATGACTGTGGTGCTACCCTGACGGCTCTATCAGGAGAGATCACCTCACCAAACTACCCAGGATCTTATCAATCAAACAGAGACTGTACATGGAAGATTATTGTCCCGCCAGGGAATCACCTGCAACTTGAATTCCAAGTAGGATTTTCTGTTTTTCATTTTATGTATTTAACTGTGATTATAAAATAACCCATCTATGTTACACTTTCCATGTTTCATCGAGTTATTGAAAGAAAGAAGAAGTTTTGGAGAGCGATAACTGCCGTGGCTACAGCTCGTGTTTTGACGGCTGCATTTCAAGATTCTCCAAAGGTTCACGTGTGTTTCGTTTTAAAAAATAAAAGCATTTTCCTTAGAAACAAGAGTGAAGTTTTGGAAGAAAGAGAATGCGTTGAAAAAGGAGTGCCAGGCGAGGCTAGTGTTTACAGCCTTTTCAAACCTTGACAAGTGTTTCGTAAACACGACTGCACTCTTCACAACACAGTAACATGAAATACGAATTAAGAAATAATAAGCTTTTAATTATTTCTTTTCAGGACATCGATATAGAAGAAGGAAGGAAGTGTATTTTTGACTACGTCCAGGTCTTCTCGGGTACAGGCCAACACGCGGTGAGCCTGGGGAGATTTTGTGGCCAAAATCGCCCGGATCCGTTGATATCCAGAGCTCACAAAATGATGATAAAGTTCCGTTCGGATAAAATGCTTAACGGGAAAGGTTTTAAAGCAAGATACACTGCAGGTCAGTTAGACTCTCGTTTTTACTTCCCTTCCTCTTTACTTTTATGGGATGAAGATCACGAACCTGCCTCTGAAAGAGGGGAGGGCTGCCATATGAAACAACCCCATTGAGACTCTCTGAAATAAAAAGCGCTGTCATACTGTTTTGGTGGTCACGATCGATGATCAGGCATAAATTAAGGTGTCTTTTAAGGGTCTGGTCTGCGTAGCAAGCGTTCCGCAAAAAATGGAGGCTAGAGCAAAACAGAGGGTCATAAACGTTTGAGCCGCGCACATATTGGTCTCACTTAGGGGTTCAATCCCTGCACCTTTTATATGGGAGCCCTCCCCTCCGAGTTTGCCTCCTCCTCGTTTTTAAATAAAGTATACAGTATTTGAATAGTAAACGCACTTGCAATATAACGACAGCAGATTACGGACATTACTCTCTGAATTCAAGATGCAAAGTCCAATTATCAACTAAACACATCAATACCAAAATCCAAATTTTAGAAATCTATGTGCGGGCACCACGTTCCCGGGGATTTGTTAAAATAAAATGTCCTTCTGAAGAGATGAATAACCACAATGACAAAAATAGCATTCCCTACTAATTATACGCACTTGCTGACCAGAAATAAGGTATCGACTTTGGGGATAGGTCTGAAATAGGACAGGCGCGAAAAAACTCATCTTTTGGTCTGAAATAGTGTAAGGTTTTGGAGAGTAACAATGTGCGTGCATGTTTATTTTTTTTTAGTGTGTGGTGCCCAACTCCACGCCTCAAACAACAAACGTCAGTTCTTTTCTCACCCCAGTTATGGAGACGACAACTACGAGACAAGTCTTCACTGTCTGTGGCGGCTAACAGCTCGATCAGGTTTCATCATTCGTCTGCGTTTTAAGGAATTTGACGTAGAAAGCGAAAAGCTTTGTGGGTACGATTACGTCATCCTCCGTGACGGAAGCAACAGCACCGCGCCACTACTGGGAAAAGTGTGCGGGCAAGGAACGCCGGGCTCTGCTCGAGAGTTTGTTTCAACCGGAAATCGAATGTGGATACAATTTAAAACGGACCTGACAAATACTAAGAAAGGTTTTATTGCGGAATATTCCAGGTCGCGCAAGACTGACAAGAGATCCTTGTAGAGGAGGAGGCTAGAAGCTTATGAATTTGAAAAAGGCTTAGAAGCCAATCGCCAATGTTTTAGTGCCCTATTCATGATAAAGGTAAAAAGAACTTTAAAAGTAGAGGAAGTATCTTTACGCTGGTGTACTTGACAAGGGTAGTTTTTCATTGGCGTGTTTCGTAAGTAATCGCAGAAGTCGACAACATGACACGCTGTTTATTTATTTGTCATTTTGCATTTTCATTGAGTATGAATATTTCATAGTATTTTAAGGCTTTGAGCCTTATTTTGTACTTGTATTTGACTTTCTGCATCATTAGCTGTTGCGACAATATTCGCCCCGCGTTCTTTAATTTTAACAGTTATAGGTGCTACTATCCTCTCATCTATTTGACAGAATATACCATAGGAAAAACAAGATATGATTGCTAATATATATCTCCCTCTTCTGCATGGTCAGTGTCTAGTGCAAACGTCGAAACTGTTGTGAGCGACTCCTAACCGCACTACCGAAGCATTACCGCAGCTGTATACCGCATTTTTTCTGCACGCATGCACTGCTGCACTGTAGTTGCAATGCCGTCGTAAACGCGCGGCGTGGACAAAATTCACTGAGGTGACCCTTCTGATGCTGTCTAAAAACCTTGCCTTGAAACCGACTGAAATCGAACGTTAGTGCAACCTACGAGGGTTCCGAACACAGGCTCATAGCAGGTTTGACCAGTTTAAGTATGAAAACGAAAGAGCTGAATTTTTTTATATTCTGTAATTATTTTTCAAGAGTGACCGATTACGTTCTCAGTACTATGATAATGGGGTACGACAACCAGTAATTAGCCAATCATATTTCGAAATAATTTTGCCGATACGCTTAAGACGTTTTGATTTGTTTCCTTGATTCTGAAGATGTGATTGACGATGTTTCGTTTTATTTAAGTTTCCAGCTTTTCAAAAAAAGGTTAAGAGATGTTAATTTCAGATTGAAACGTTGTTAAAAGTGTTGCTCGATAATGAAAACATTACAGTCGTTTTCAAAAAACATGTGTAGATAGGGAATCTGAGCATTCATGTATGCTTGGCAAGCATATCTGACAGAGATCTTTTGGTTGCGGGGGCTCGAGTTAGCAGTAGTAACAAAGAATTAACCTGACGAGGAGTTCTGTTTACTCTTAAAATAATGCATCTGTAACGTTTTCGTTTGTAATAAATTGTTTTTCAGTAAAACGTGCAGTTTCGTAATCAATTTATTTATAAACAAGCTATTTAAGGTAAACTAGTGAGATGCCGCAAGATAACTGTATTCGGCGAAGGAAAGCGCACACTGATCTAAAGTGAGTAGTATGTAGGGTCTCTGAATTTTCAAGCGAGATTTATTGTTGGGGAAGGAAGGAAGGAAGGAAGGAAGGAAGGAAGGAAGGAAGGAAGGAAGGAAGGAAGGAAGGAAGGAAGGAAGGAAGGAAGGAAGGAAAGAAGGAAGGAAGGAAGGAAGGAAGGAAGGAAGGAAGGAAGGAAGGAAGGAAGGAAGGAAGGAAGGAAGGAAAGGAAGGAAGGAAGGAAGGAAGGAAGGAAGGAAGGAAGGAAGGAAGGAAGGAAGGAAGGAAGGAAGGAAGGAAGGAAGGAAGGAAGGAAGGAAGGAAGGAAGGAAAGAAGGAAGGAAGGGAGGGAGGAAGGAAGGAAGGAAGGAAGGAAGGAAGGAAGGAAGGAAGGAAGGAAGGAAGGAAGGAAGGAAGGAAGGAAGGAAGGAAGGAAGGAAGGAAGGAAGAAAGGAAGGAAAGAAGGAAGGAAAGAAGAATGAAAGAAGGAAGGAATGGGTGGGATGTTGTGTGAGTAGCTGCGTGGATGCTACGTGCGTGCACGTTTCGTGAGTGAATGCATGCGTGTCTGTCCTGATGCGCGAGCGAAATGGGGTAAACAGATTGGCGGGTGGATGGACGTCGTGTTGTTGTTGTTGGTGTTATATTATCACTTCTGCATGTGGGCTGTGGAACTTTCACTCCTCATCTAGGCAAAGTGATCAGCCATGGTCACATTGTATCCATGAACACAACCTAAATTGGGGAGACGATGGAAAAAATTGTCAGATCCCAGGTTAAATCAACAGGGTCAACAAAATACGGTTGCCCAATACGACAAGTTTGCTAACTCGCATCAATTACATGCATTCAATACAACATTACGTTAATTATATTCTAATTTTAAGTACATATAGAACGAAAGGGACGTATATGTTCACGCAGCCAAATACAAGTTTTAGATTGCATGCTTGTAAGCGAGAGGAGTTAGCCCAGAAAAAAGGCTCTGCAGTACTAATCAGTCTGGTTTTGACATCCCTTCCGCACCTTGGAAGAGGTCAGTATCCGCTGCGAAACACAGCCTAGGTCATTGATTAGGTCTAACATTTTGTCATGAGTGGCCAGTCTATCTCATGCAATCCAAGTTGTATTAAAAATCATCCCTGGCATTTCCCTTCTCGAATTCTCACGATGCTTCTTACGTTTCCAGCAGGATGGTTCATGTTACAATACCGTTTTCGCACGAAAAAAGATTGTTATTACTAACCTTTTGAGCTACTCTCAGTCTTGAACTTCTCCTTATGTCTCTTGTCTTCACGAACTTTCGTTATAACGTGCCTGAACTCTGAAAGGGAAACGTCGAATAATTCGTATACTTGTCTAATAGTATGGGAAGAAAATTTATTTTAATGCTGGGACAATGCATGCATTTTCACCATCAGAGCCATGAGAAAGGAACAGAAGCACTGCAAAGGTTTAGTCCAAAACAATGCCCTATAGCTAGGCCTGGGGTCCAGCGCACTAGGATTCATAAGCTCGCTATAACTAATGCGACTCTAACCAGTTAGATCATGACCAACGTTGCTCGATATGCTTTGATTATTCTTCTCCGCCAACATCTCATCTAACCATGTTTTCTTGGACAGCGCTTTCTCTTTGGCTCTGGCAAGGAGCGTAGTCTCAACGGAATAATCTTTCTTCAATTCCTGAAGCGCTTGTGTATCCGGAAAATCCTATTACAGATTATAAAGAGAGATGAGTGAAGGAATTGAGAAAAGGACAGACAGACGGACGGACAGACAGACAGACAGACAGACAGACAGATAGACAGACAGATAACCGGACAGGTAGGCAGGTAAGCATAATGCATAGTCACCCTTTATCACCCTTTGTGGAAGTATTCCATCTAATGGATATACGGGAAGGCTTCGCCCGAATGAGGTGCCTTCTTCATCCTAGCTGCATACGAAAGGCTGGCGATCTTTACAATTATATTGGCTCATTTTTTCGGTAAAAGCGCATTTTCTGTGCGCTGCCGCAATTATCTTCGCAGAATTGAACATGTCAAAGATTTAAGCAAGCTTTAGACAAACTTAAGAAAAAGGCACTTAACTGAGTGAATTGTAAAAATAACCGGCTTAAGACAGTGAAGTGACATCTCAATCAAAAATCAATGAGACAGGCTTTGAAAAACTGTTTAAAGGTTCAACAGTTTTTAAAGTTAATTAATTTTAATTATGACCCCCGGGAGACATATGTTTGTAACGAAGCTATGGTTTTGTCATTTAGATCCATAAAAGTAATTCTTTCGCTAACATTTAGTATCATAGTGAGAGTTTGGCAAACTTAACTGATGAAATACTAAGATCAAACGTAATCGTGAAACAGTCCTTTTAATATCCAAGTTTACACAAAGGGTTTTGATTGTCAACCGTAAATAAGTAAAACTGCGTCCAATAATCGTTCTTTTTAAGATTTGTGATGCTTTACATATAAAAAAATTCTTGACTCGTGGACATTGTTCGAAATATTTACGTATAACTCGACAAGTACCGTGCACACTAATAAGAACCCGCGGCCGGTGTGCGACAAATGCAGACTGCAGTCCAGTAGACTTTTTATAAGTATATATCGTTACCATTATTATTATTGGGAGCTAAGTTAAACCGTAAACAGGCTAACCAGAGCGCCATTCAGGTTAACTGGAGCGTTATTCAGGCTAACCGAAGCGCTATTCAGGTTAACTGGAGTGCCAGTGTGCAGTCTGCATTCACCGCAGACCGACAGTTACCCGCCGGTGAACACTTTCAATACTTTCTAAGAAACCACAAATCGACGAGCACAAGATAACCAAGACAAGATAAATATTATGTATGCTTCTTACCCGCGGGGGATGAGGATTATTCCGCCGTGATACCGATGAAGGGCGAAGTGGAAGCTGCCTGACTGGCTTTCCTTTGCACTTGCTACTGTAATCAGCGGTGTATAACGACATTGTCCGATCACGGATTTATATCGACCGATAGTTGCTTTTGGTTTGTTGATACTGAACTTACACTATGAGCCTGAACGGGAAAATGCAATGAAATCGCAAAAAAGATTAAATAAAGCTTTATACCAAAAGGCCCTTTCAAGTTCGAACTGATTTCATGTTTCTAATAGTTGGGTCAAAGCAAGAGACTCTTGTCTAAAAATAATGCAAATATTTTGTTGTTGTTTTGAAAGCTGCATTTTCTTTATAATCCATACTCCCAGAGGAAGCCAGTTTCTTTTAATACTACGTTTTAAAGAAGGATCACGAAATTGCTGCTAACAAAAGACAATATTGATTGTTGAATCATGGCCGACAAAGCGATTTACATTGCATGCGTTTTAAGTGGGTCACCGAGTGAATGACATCACTAAAATACAGCTATTTCAATTAACGTTTTCGGATGAAAGCTTCAAACTTGTGAGACAAGACCGGTATGATTTAATATTGGTAGAAGCTGGGTATGTTACGATTTTTCAAAGCTCAAACCCATAATACAGTGAAGTAAAAGCTACTGAAAAAAGGTCTGATAAGAGAATAAAAAACACTGATCAATCACGTGCAAAAAAAAAGAAAGAAAAACAACAAATGTATACCCATTTGACCTTCGGCCTTGTCTCGTAGGCTTGAGTTGCTTATATAACTTAACGCTATATACAAGTTCCCAACGAGAGGGATATACAACTGCACTCCTCTGGGACCATGACTAAGAGTCCGCTCACGGGAGGTGTCAGTCGATGGAGATTTAACCGTATCTTTAATCCTGGGGCCCAGAAGATTTTGCTTCTTTGTCGATTCATATATTTTGTAGAGACATTTATTGATTTTTCATTTATTACATTGAGGTGGAACTCTGCAAAAAGTTACATATATTCACATTGGGGAATGTTAAGGTGGTCATATCATATGGAATGTGTGTAGGGTATCTGCACTCCGTAGTCCATACCACGCTATTAGGGAGCTTACGCAAACTACGACGGCAACGGCAACGAGAACGTCACCAAACAAAAGGTTTAATGAGCAGAACAATAGCTCTGCACGTGCGTTTTGAATCTTGGTACATTTCTTGGCCGTTCTCTGCAAAACAACAACGTGAAATGACCGAGTTCTGGGTATTCTGGACAACGCGAGCCACGACGGTTAATTTTTTCTTTTTCTTTTTGGAGTTGAATGCTCTCTTCACATATTCAGTTTGGGCCAGTTCTTAAACCGATAGTTACACTGAATACATCTGGATAATCGCGAGATTCTCGAGTAAAATATAAATTCATTTTTCACCAGGCGTTGTCCTCGGCGTCGCCGTCGTCATTGCTTAAGCTCCCTATTATATCCACTCTTGGTTACCTCGTGAAGGTACGTGATTGTCGAAATGCATTAATGCATTTTGACAACGGATCGTGGCAGGTCTCGTGAGCGTACTTTGAAACGGCGGAGGTCTGGGTACTGGCGAGACGAACGTGCCGATAATTGCCTTGATTCCTATCTGGACCGATCTAAACTTTACCGCAGTCGTGTAGACCACACCATCTTTTTTAATCGTGTGGCTTAGTGTTGTGGCTTTGTCGTGTTACTTTCCGGTGTCTTTACAGAATTCAGCGATTTTTGATCCAGAAGGGCATGCCGAGTGGCACCAAACTCCCGGCTTCGTAAAGACCTTAAGGTATAGTGATTCGTCAAGAATCGTACAGGAATTGAGTTGTTTTACTGTTGATCGATTTAATTTTTTTCTTAAGGCATGTGATTGGCATGGCATCAATGCCGGGGGATCACACCTGGGAAAGATATTTTGTGTCAGAATCTGGCCTGGACATGCATTTTATTAGAAACCGCTCAGCCGCACTTGTTTTAACACAAGCTTGTTGCCACTAAGACAATGTTAAACTGGTCGAATGTTCTTTTTAGTTTTCTTACCCAGATGTCATGACTAAGCGCTCTAGAGGCAATAACGATGATCAAACAGCAGATGTATTTGAGGAGCGTGAACCTAAATGCCGTCCCGACAGCTGGTGGTCGTGGTTGGTGTGTGCAGCCTCGGCGTTGTCGGTTCTCATTGTCGCGGGAATCACATACAGTTTTGGGTTACTGTTACCCCCTTTGATGGACCACTTTAACGAGACACGACAAGCAACAGGTAAAATTCCATAAAGACGCAAAATTTAGCTAGATTAGAAACAGAAGTAGTTATCAATTTCGTCGGCCAAAAAGTACCTCACAGCTCAAGGTCATGATAAGAATAACTTATCACAATAACTTTATATCAAAACTTGATATTATTTAGGCTACTCTAGGTTTTTCACTCTTATTATTAACGGCTGTTTAGATACTTTTTGTTAATTTGTTTTTTTTTTATTTACTGAGTTCATGGCTTCTTTGAGAAAATCTAGATGCATCAAATGCAAACAAAGCAAAATGTGTTTTTGATCACTTCGTCCTTCACCTTGCCTTAAATGGCTGAAGAATAGAAAAAATACCTTGGTGTCGTTCTCTACCCAAGGTTGGATATCGTGGTACAAAGGTATACTCTTGGTCTCTATCTCGGCGAAAGATCAAAATAAAACTACAAATACACGATATGGTAAATTATTGTTTAGGCTCTCTAAAAGAATCAATTTCATTGTTATGAAGTGAATAAGCCATCAATAGAAGTCGTAAGTCTGGATCGAGACCACACCATGCGATAACAAACGTTTTTAGTCGTCGTTATGTTGAGTGATTCACTTTACCGGGGTGGTCGTAGTCTTAAATGTTTAGTCTCACTCGCTAAAAATTGCCCAGTTCTAAGAGCTATTTTGGTGCATATATTCCCTAACCTATAACATATTTTGGGTATTTCCATTTCTAAAACAATCTGTGTTGCTGGCAAGTGAGAAAACAAAAATTGCTAGTTGACAGAGTGCGAGCAAGGGAAATAAGCCCGGGATTTTGGATTGACTAGTTATTTGTGAATGAGGTTATTCGCACGGGCGTACGGTAACGTAAAATAGCAACATAAACAAAAGAAATTATTATGAACTACAGAAAAGCAATTCACTGATCTCGGGCTAGCTAAAGCTTAGGATAAGTACTTGCTCCACTTGACTTCTTGGCTTTCCGAGATAAACACTTTCAGTACTAATCTGTCAAAAGTTTGATGTAACCCAAAAAGACACAATTTTTAACTGTAGATGTAAATGTCGGACTAATATTTGCACTGGAGATATTGGCGGCAAGCTCTCGCAAACGTGACTGATATTTTTTTGTATGCGCAAAAAGCAAAGATACAGCAGCAGCTTATAACAATAGGCTTTTCATTTTTTTGTACGTGTCTGTTTTGACGTTCTTCGCATTTTTTCTTGCATGTTCTTTTGTGGTTGAATTTGCTTTTAAGTGTCCGATGAAAGAGATTTCTTTTTAATATCGAGGAGTTTAATGCGTGGTTTTATACGTCCCTTTCGCCCCAATCATCCATTTGTGCTTTAGATCAGCATGCTTTGTAAAAAGGTTTCATAATTCATCAGTGAATTATAACAACCATCTTCTGTCGTGAAAGCAGATGACGTCACAAGTGGTGAAAGGACCATGGTCTCACAGTTGAGATTTTGTCCGGTTTGGTATTCTATGGCCTAAACGTGAAACGATGATTTACATTCAGAATTGAGTCTGCACCGGTTTTTATACTGTGAATAGTTCCAATGTTTGCTGCAGATACAACTCCTGTTACGCTTGATAGTAGCTATTCAGTTCTTTCAAAATCTGTCCAGGCTGTTCGAGAAAGCCAATGCAACATGGGGAGACGTAATAGCTTTGAAGTGGGGTTTGAGTCAGTTTGGAGAAATAGGGGGAAAAGAAATTAACACCCCGTGACCAAATCGGTTGACCCATAAACTCCTTCGCAGCCGTTGTTTGGGCTGCGAAGGAGACTAACTCAGACCCATAACCAAGAACATTTTGGTTTGTATATAAAACGTACTTTGAATGAACACGAATACTAATTTTCCAATTGTAATTCCGATGAAATTTGGAGAAAATGAGTTAGCCACTCTGCTCTATGGCTTAAGGCCACTACAAATTCCCATTTTATCAAAGAATGAATTAAGTAATAAACAAATTATGATTTTTAATTTGACTATGTAGAATGAAATTTTATTTATTGAACATTTGTTTTGACAGCATGGATTGGTTCTTTGTACGTGGCAAGTGGTTGTCTATTCAGTCCTATCGGTGCTTACATCAACGAACGTTTCAGCTACAGGTTCACCGCCATTGTGGGTTCATGTTTAGGAATAATTGGCTTCTTCCTTGCCTCATGGTCTTCAAAACTTTGGATGATGGACCTAACATATGGCGTTCTTTCAGGTTTGGGACATGCAATGGTTTACAACTCTTCGTATTTGACGGTCCTGGAGTATTTTGTCAAATGGCGCTCGGTGGCTGTTGGCATTGTAGCATCGGCCCCGGCAATTGGCATGTTTGTTATGACGCAATTCACGCAATCGCTACTTACTACTTTTGGGTGGCAAGGGGCACTAAAGGGATTTGCTCTCCTGCATTTCGTGTGCATTCTGTGTTCAACTGTTTTTGTACCTTTGGACAACCTGGAAGAGGAAAGTAACGGCAACACAATTGGGAAAATAAAGCAGCAGGAGACAGCAAGCGAGAATCTATCTCTTTGTAGGAATTTCGCTTTTTTGATCATGTTGTCTTCATTTGTTGTTGTTAAATTCGGTTACTTCGTTCCAACCGTGCACATAGTAAGTACATGTAGGTCTCTAAACTATTTTAATTTACAGTCAAAACTATGTCTCGTAAACGACCACCTTGGGAACTTGAAAAAACTGGAAAAAATGGTCGTACCTAGAGCTTCTTGTCTAAGAGAGAATGAGCTCCCATTAGCGACCACACAATGGAACAATACAGGCCGGTCGCCTAGCAGAGCTTTTGGTATATAGCTTTCTACCTCATTCTTAGGGTAACACTCTTTCTCCAGCTGTATATCATCTTGAACTTTTAATTCAAGATCTTTATCGACCAGTTACGATCGTTCAGACAATGTTATATTCAGCAAATGTGATCTAGTAAGGTAAACTTTTCAGTTAACAAGAATCAGAATATAATTTTGAGTGGTCGCTTACGAGAGCTTGAAAAGAAACGGAAATGCCTTTTTAGTTGGTAATTCCCACAGGTGTTCGTGGTAGGGTCAGGAGCGATCGCTTGTGAGAGCTATTTTAAAGTTTGAGGGACATGTACAATGATTTAAGGCGACTGCGGAGGTTTCACAATTGTGGTCGAAACTAGAGATGGTTGCGTACGAAAGTGGTCGCAATGAGAGCTACGACTGCAATTAATAGCATTACCTTTTATCAGCAAAGAATAAATTCATTAATAGTGATGCATTACCATGCTGATATAAATTAGATGTTAGGCATTAAACCCGTCAACTCAGCAAAATTACGTTTGAAGTTACTCTGCATCTTTGTTCTAGGTGAAACATTGTAAACAAGAACTACATATTTCCGGAAACACAGCTTCAATGCTTTACACGTACATGGCCATAACATCCTTCATCAGTCGCAACGTATTCTGCAAACTGGGAGATTTCAGATACTTCAACAGATTCCACCTTTACCAAGGAGGTATGACCATCAGTGGATTGTGTGTCTTATGCCTGCCATCAGCACGATCATTTAGCTCGATTGTAGCAATTTTCATTGTCTTTGGACTCATGGAAGGAGCTATGAATGGGCAATGGTCCCTGTTACTTTTGGAATGTTCAGGAAAACAGAAAGTTAATCAAGCTTGGGGCTACACAATGCTTTTTACTGGTGTGAGTGTTGGCCTCGGATCTCCAATGGCTGGTGAGATTTCTCATTACCTATTAGCATAACCAAGTGGCTAACTATTGGCAAACTTGTACTTTGATTGGCTACACAGGCAGCTACTATAGATCGAAAGAATGTTGTGTCCTGGAGGCTGGAAGGGAACGGGGTAGAGGGAGAGGGAGATAATGCTCGTCGTCTCGCTTAGGGTAAATGGCGGCTTGATTGCGATTTAGTCTCGCTTAGGTTGTCAGGTTGGTGTTTTTATTTTTTTAACGGAAATGGCCAATTCCCTCCCTGGCCTTGACACGCCTGTGGGAATCATGGTGGTTGCATTCAACAAAAGAAGTCATGGACGTTGAATACAGCAATCATGATTCCTAGCAGACGTGTCTCATGGAGGGATTGGTCATTCACGGTCCACTTTTTAACAGGTTTGATGGCGGACAAGCTTGGCTCGTACACTGTCACGTTTTACACTGCGGGTGCAATTCTGATAGCCGGAGCTTCCATTACATCACTGATGGCGTTTGTAAAACAGCGACCTGAAGAGGTTGAAGAAACACAATCGTACGAGGAAGAACTTTTAGTTACAGAAAAACTTACAGTGCTTTAATTGAGAAAGTACAGAAAGGCCTTAAATACTAAATAGTTTTGCTTTAATTGAGTCAGATTGAGTGTTCAGTTTAGGTTTCACTTCTGTTTATCTATAGTGATCTACGCCCAGTTTTTACAAGCAAGAAAATTGCCGACGACATCAAAGTAGCAGAGGCCAAAGCACCGTTAATAAACCAACAATGCGTTGTTTATGAATTCAAATGTGATCTGTGTGATGTGGATTATGTAAGCTATACACACCCTTCACCTTTTCCTACGCATTGATGAACATAAGCACTCAGCTATCGGAAAACAACTGCGTGACACCCACAATCAGAATAACAAATGATTATCTTAACGAACATTTTACCATCCTGAAGAAATGTCGCTGGAATTTGAAAATGATGAACGATTCATCAAAACGTCATTCTAAATTACTATCGCAAATTTAATTCCCTTATTATTCTTTTGCTTAGGGACCGTTCATTGTTTTATGACGTAGGGGGACTGGTGAGATTTAGGGGGGTGGGGCATGCGAAAAAAAGTTAGCTTCAAGGGGGGGCCAGCCAAAAAAAAAGGTCTGTAAAGAGGGGGGGGTGGGGTCACCCAAAATAATTACCGTTGAGTGTTGTGATGACTGTATCTATAAAAGTGCAAAAATTCTAACAGAATGCCCCTACTATGTCTAAATCCCATCAACTCAACCCCACCAACTATTTGGCAGCAAATACGGTTCACACCCACTAACAAACAGGCTCATCAATAAAAACAGTTAATCGGTGCACTTGCAATATTACTACTATTACTATCACCTTAAACTGCAGCTATAGCTTCTATAAGAATGCGAAAATTCTACCAGCATGCCTAAAATAATGTTTCTGAGGTTGTGAAAAATCTATTTTTTTTCGGGAGCATGCTACCCCTACCATATCCAGAAACTCATCCACTCAACCCCACCAACTATCAATACACGCCCCATCAATAAAAACAGGCAATCACTGAACAAACAAGCAGGCGATATGTTATCACTATGGTTATCGCTTGATATATAAATAAGTTAAATTTCACTTCCCTTTTTGGGGGGGAGGGGGTTCATCTAAAAACTTTAGGATTATGAGGGCGGGGGGAGGGGAGGGGGGCTGTTGCCGCCATTGGTAAGCAAGCTTTTCTTAATGGATGATGGCACATCTGTCTTAGCTTAGGCCTGGACTAGGTCGAAAATGTGCTCCGATTATTGATGAAAGCAGGCCTAGCTAGATAAGGCGACTTTTAGACCTGAGTTTGATTCACGCTAAGGGAGGGCCATTATTTTTTTTTGGAGGGGAGAGGATGAACATTCTTTCAAGGCAAACATTTTTTTCCTATGACGTTGTGCGTCTTTCTGCAGACAATTTTCTTCGCTGTCCAGCCAATGGCCTCGGTTGTTTGTTAACGTATGACTGTGTATAAGCATTGACGGATGTTATTAACATACAACTTGTTTATTTGTTTTTCCTTTAATTCAGCGTTCTTGTGTTCTTTAACAAGATACTTTACTCTCATAGTGCCTCTCTCCACTCAGGTACCGGCGAATTTACTGCGAATTTACGGCGAATTTACGGCGAATTTACCGGCGAATGGGTACCGGCGAATTTACTGCTGGGGGTAACCCTGCGATGGACTAGCATCCCATCCAGAGGGGGAGTAAAAATACTCCTAGTGGCTTCATACTAAGGAAACCGGGATAAGCTCCGGCCTGATGGGCCACTAGGCTCGTATACAGACTTTACCAGTGAGCTGAGCCTCTGCGAACTACTTGAGTTGTTTAACTAGTTTTTTTTCTCCTTGCATTTCGTAAAAAGACACACCAACGGATCTGTGTAATTTCAAACCACACGGTTAATGCTCTAGGAAGCAGGCGAAAAATGTTGAAAGGCGTAACATATTTTAAGCGTGATATAACTATTTGGGGCTCACAGTTTTAGCTAAAACTGTAACTTCCGAAATGTAAAATTCAGTTGTTTTTAAGGTACATATGCAGGCATACTTGGTTGTATTGTAAAACTCACTGATGAAGTGTGCGCTAGTCACGCGAAACGCGTTGGAGAGAATATTACTAAACTAGTCTTACAACTCAAATAGTTTGCAGAGGTGCTGCTCACTGGCTTAACTTTTAAAAAGAATTTACAATAAAAACAATTATTTTGGCCAATTTACCATATAAAACCAGTTGATGAATCTAAATTCTGCAAATCATTTTGTTGGGTTTTTATCTTGCGTTTTAATAAATGGGAATGAATTATTTACACAAATCAAACTTTGTATCATGATTTATAAATAGCTCACTATCTAGTCTGTAAACTTTTTTATTTTTCGTTCTCGTGTCTGCAAAACAATTTATGTGGACTTTTTTGCTTTTGCAAATAATTTTTCAGGATTTTTTCATCCCCCCCCCCCCCCCCCCTTATTCTCCAAAAATGTCATGGTCCGCCCCTTGGGATAGGGTCAGCTATTATAGATGCAACAGTTACGCAAGGCGCAAGCTAAAGTTTTCTAGGATTGGCGGATAAACGTGATGGTGAAGTGGTGAGAAACGGGTGTTAGTACGGTAGAGGTTCCGGGCTCGATCCTGGGTAGGTCTTAACTATGTAGTATCGAAGTCAAAAAAGCTGAACCACGTTCAACGTTTTTCGCAGTCATCCAACTGAGCCGTTGATAAATTTTCACTCTTTATGTTGCGCTCTTACGCGTCAACCTTAGCCTGTAAAGAGCGCTTCTTTTACCAATCGGCAAAAGCCCGTAAAATTTATAAGTTAACAACCAGGGTACAGTCCTGTAAGACATAACAAGGCAGCAACTTGTATTACCAGTTGCAAGTTGGGAGTTGTATGTACATAATATAGGAGAGGGCATGATGTCGAGAATGACGTATAGCTTCTTCCTCCCCACTCATACACAAGCCGGTTAAAGGGCCACCGTCAGCCATAATGCTTTCCGTAGTTTCTGTAATACAGAAATTACGGATTTTTATGCGAGGGAAAACTTTCATCAAACTGCATGTTGTTTCTCTAACGCCCAATATTTCCAGAATTTAGCTGATTTAAATGTCTCATTATTGACTCGAATGGCTGGTGTGTTCGTGCAACATAAAAAAAAAACAACAACAGAGGCTCGCAAACGACACTGGTTGACGGTGTCCCTTTAACCTTTATCTTGAAAATGTTAAAACTTCACTGCCTAACCATGCCCCACTCTGTCACTTTTACTTCATTGTGTCTTTGCTTGAGTACAGCAAAGTGCAGGCTTGATAGCTAAAATAATCTGGATAACGCCAATTGGATAAATCGCTATCCAGTGGAAAAGTGTTGCGAAAAACAAATTGCGCCGTCCACTAGTGAAGTGTGAAGTGAATACTTTATTTACCCTCTCATTGTAGAGTAGCTCTAACAGATGTAATATCTCGGAGCATTTCAACGGTACAACGGGCAAAGGCCAGAACACAAAACCTGGAACTTCGTGCCCTACTCTTTACGATGAGAGTGTGGGTTCTTTAACGTCCCCTTCTTTCCATAACAGTCAAGATGCATGAGACGGGGCCTACAGTTTATCGTCCTTATCCGAGAACACTAGAACTTCTTACCATTAGCAGATGTTATTGCAAAGACAGCCTATTCTCCTCAATTATTTTAAGACCCTGAGTGTTGGTCCAGTCCGGGCTCGAACCCGAGACCTCGCGCAAAGTAGTCCGGCGCTCTACCAACTGAGCTAACCGGTCGACTATCGATCGACTAGATAAAATGATTTATCCAGTGGAAAGCGTTCATCCATCCTTACTTTGAAAGCTTTTGAACAGATGTCCCTATTTGATCTTTGATTACACTAAATCAAACTACTGTTACTTTTTCGGTAACCAAAATTAAGTTCTTCCTCGTAGGATTATGTTTCGATAACCTCTTCAGGTTGTTGTTTTTCGACCGCCATCACTGATGTAATGGAAGCTCCAACGATGAGTATTGCGCCCGAAGTGTAAAACGTGACGGTGTACGAGCCAAGCTTGTCCGCCATTAAACCTGATAAAAAGCAGACGTACAGTTCGTGATTGACAGTTTTAATAAACCTTTTTTACATCTCTGGTTGTCAACTCTTTGTTGAGTTGTAAGAAGTATGTATGCCAATCAAATGAAATGGTCGATGTGTGTTGGCTTTTGTAAAGATCGATGGATCGATATCGACCGATAAATCCTTTGATTGAACCATACCAACATAATTATTTTTTTAAAATTAACACTTTCAAACGACGCCACAAAGAAAATGAAAATACTGGAATGAATGTCTTCTTAAGACGAGAGTCGATTAAGTTACACATTTACAAACGTCTGAGAAATGCCCGAACAACTTAAGGTAGCTGGAAACAGTTCCCAGCATTTTCCAGGAGTTAAACTGGGTCATTATTACCATCCAGTCCTTCATCAGCTGATGTTACAAATTCCGCACTTTGTATGTTTCTTTGAGTTGAACACGGTATAATACCGAAATATTACATCGCAAATCTACTTGTATTGCTTGTTTATATGTCAGTCACAATGCAACCACTCGGATTACATTTATCCTTTATCTACAATAACGGAATGAGACGAATGCGCAACCATCGATAACCACGTTCTGCGGTCATTTTCTTGACAGAAAAGGTTACCGTAGCAGCATTCTGGCCTGTCAAAAACACCCTTTATTTTATCTTAAAGTGCATATGAAGCGAAGTTTTTTAATGCATATTTCTAATGTTTGACATTTGAAAGAAAGTGTGTGAAAGTTTGAGATTGTGGGGAAAAAAATGACGATTTTATAACTCATGAAAGTTACCATTTTGCTCTCAAAAGTGGTCTTCGAATGCGCGGCCAAACTACCTCGTGACGTCACTTTAGTTGCAGACTACATCGTAATCCTCGTCTGTTTCTTCTATACTACCTTCACTACCCGAAGAGCCGTACGAAACGGTAAATTCGGACTCGTCACTAGACATTTTTTCTGTGTTTGAGAGAGATTCACTGCGACACGCGGAGTGTTATCAAACGTGACGTCACAATCTAGATAAAACTCGATCCAGTCTCCGGACACTTTTGATCGGAAAGACGGCATTTTAAACCTCAGCAAAATGGCAGAAATCTTTGTTGGATAGAGTTTTTAAGTTTACAGTGGTTTTGTATACATATTGAAAACCTTGAAACGGTAGAAAGAAATTTCGCTGCATATGCACTTTATATAATGCTTCTGTTAATGGGGTTCAGGTCGGGAAGGGGTAAGCAAGAATCCCATCGTCTAAGTCGGCCGTCAAAGAGACATTCGCCATTTTTCAGCAACTGACGAATTGTGGATGAGGTAACATCAAATATTTAGAAATCTCCTCATATGAAATACATGGATTGGGCGTGAAAGGACCAAAGCGATTTAATTGTACTTACCAGCCATCGGAGGTCCGATGCAAATGGACAAACCAATAAAAAGCATGATGTAGCCCCATGCTTGATTGAGCTTATGTTTACCAACACACTTTAGAACCAGTAGCGAGAATTGCCCCATGATAGCTCCATCCATGAGTCCAAACACTACAATAACAGCCACAATGGAGCCAAATGATCTCGCTAATGGCAAGCATACAACACACAAACCGCTGATGGTCATACTCCCTTGATAGAGGTAAAATCTATTGAAGTACTTCAGGTCTCCCAGTTTGCAAAACAAATGACGACTGAAGAAGGATGTTACTCCCAAGTACGTGTACAGCATGGAAGCCTTGTCTCCGGAAATATCAAGCTCTTGTTTGCAATGTTTGATCTACCGCGGGACAAAAATAAAATGTGTAATGTTCAGTTTTACAGGGTAATGCCTGCAGCTTTCCTAGAAAATAGCGAAAATGAGCTTAATCTTTTGCACGTCACATATTTCCGATCATTAAGATTCTTCTCTTTATTTCCCATCCAGTAACCCTCAGACATGTTGTGGGGCGCGATCCATTCAACCAAAATTTCCGGGAATTTCGGTTCGAAACTCAATGGAACGGTTCGGCCCAATTGGAAAAGTTCCGGAAAATGAGGTCCACCTTTCGAGGAGGACCACTTTTCTGGTCGGACCGGTCCGTTCGGAAATTTGCCGTTCCATTGGACATTTCCACTCACTTTCGTTTCTCAAGCGTCTTAACTTCACCAAGACCTTAAAGACGGCGGCGACAGGCCTTTTCACCAGCGAAACGCATGTGTCCTCGCTTCACACGTCGATCGTGAGAATTATTTCTAGAACTTTCCATGACATATTTCAATGTCAGCGCCGCGGACGATATGTTTCGTACAGTTCTTGGACGAAAAGTTTCTCTTAATTGTTCCTGTCGGGTGCAACTTCACGTATTGTACAGGCAAATATCTCGAATCAGTTGAGCTAAAAATAGTCTGTAACCACGGGTAAATTTACCTCTTCTCATGAAGCAACTAACAGGTAATTATTATCTTGTTGTTGTTCTGTAGGATTGGTATTGTCTGTTTGCTTGAAATGGCACTCGAGTAACAAACAAGTCGCACGGCAAACCCTCCATTTTGACGAGACCAGTTCAGTCCAGTGGGAAATACCGTTCCTTTCCACCCACGGAAATTTCGAAAACTCAAACCGGAATTTTTAGTTGAATGGATCGCGCCCGTGGTCTTCAACTGAGACATCAGTGGAAAGAGACAGTTATGCAGATCGTTAGAATAAGGAATAACGGGCAGGACTGATTTTCCTGAGGGCTGGAAGGTTATCGAGGTTTTATTTTCTTCTTGCATAAAGTCCTTTTCACTACCACTGTTCTGTAAGGTTACAGAAACGAAATGAGTAAAAATGGATAAAGAAAAATTTACAGCGACATATCCACAGAGTGTCTCTTCATTCACTGTTTCCAGATCAAATTGGAATTTAGAACTGAAGTGTTGGTTTTTGTTGAGAGAGGAAAAGCGGAGAACTTCAAGAGAAACGCTAGGAGCAAGAATTAGAATTAACAACAAACTCAACCCACATATGACTCCAGGTTCGCGATTCTAATGAAGTTTTGTGGAATTTGATTTTATCTAAAGTCAAGACTGAAGAAGAAAACAAGTCAACAGAAAACGTCACTGAAAAGATACAAAACTGAATTCAAAATCCACGGCAATCTTGGACGGGATTAATAGTGCTTTGGATTTGATCGCCCCGGAAAAAAGGGGAGCCAACCGACAATACCCAATACATGGAGCCAAGTACTTACTATATGTACAGCTGGAACGAAGTAACTAATGTTGATGACAAAAAAGGAACACAACATGACCAAGAAAGGGCGATTCCTAAATAGGGACGAGTTTCTTGTCTCCTTCTCCGCCGGTCTTTTCGTAGCTGAATTATTGTCATTGCTTTCCTCCTTTAACTTGTCCAGAGGTACAAACACGGTGGCACACAAACCGCATACAAAATACAAAACAGAAAACCCTCTCAGCGTCCCTTGCCATCCAAACGCACTTAGCAGCGCTTGGGTGACTTGCGTCATCACGAACATGCCAATAGCTGCTGCAGATGCCACTATTCCAACAACAAATGACCGCCATTTAACGAAATAATCCAAAACTATTAACATAGAGGAGTTGTAGATCATTCGATATCCGAAACCTGACATGAAGCCATACGTTACGTACATCATCCACAGTTTAGGAGACAATGAGGCAAGGAAGAAACCAATCGTCCCTGACAGTGACCCCAGAATGGAGGTGAATCTGTAGCTGAAACGATCGGTGATATATGAACCCAACGGACTTAAGACATAACCGAATGCCAGATTCATCGATCTAATCCAAACTGAAATGGAATTATTCGACAATAAAATTTCTACCACCTACATGAAATTACGTTATCATATATACACCTTATTCGATGGTTTAGCATATAATACTCGCGGATATTTTTCGGGTTGCGTAGTATTGGCAATGAGCAAAATGTCCGCTCGTATTATATCTTAAACCATCGAATAAGTTTTTTTTTAATTTATTATTCCACTAAAAAATAAAGTTTTGTTTGGCCATTTTGTCGCTCCGCTTTCAGTCCATATTTTTGCCCTGTTCTACAGTGTAATAACGTGGCATATTTTGCGCGTTCTTTTGCCCTTATATGGTAAAATGGCGCAATAGTAAGAATATTGAACAAAGTTTCCTTTGTCATCCAATATACATGCAATTCCTTCGAATTTCTTCATCTTCTCATGCGCCACAAAATCTGCTAATTAAGCATCAGTGATCTCACATTTGGCGTTCTTACAAATTACAAATCACGATTTTTCGAATTTCCACGTGACAAAGCGCTTATGGCCTCCAGTTTAGCTTTATTTTATGGCCCATAATTTTGCTACCTGTTGCTTGCCTAGTTGCTTTAAAGTTATCCATCAGAGGGGGTAGCAGTAACCCAAAGCTGTGCCCAATTCCTGACACAACACAAATCGACATCACCGAGGCAGCACATACTAGCCACGACCAACAGCTGTCGGGACGACATTTAGGTTCATACCCTACGTCATTTCCGCTTCTACAGCTATGTACTTGGACTTGGTTGGCTTTCATGGTGTTCTAAGTGTTCTGTGGAAGAATGGGCACGAATTTTCAGTGACTTACAATTTCAGTGGTTTGCAATTGTGGCCCGTATTGGTGAAATATGTTGAAATTGGAAGCGTTACAGGTCGTTACAGATTATCCGCGTTATATTTTATGTTTATCCACTAAAACGTAATCGCAATTAGCAATTAATTTGCCACAAAATACCGAATAAATATAACAGTGAATAAAAGTAACTTAAATAGCCAAAGAACTACTAAACGAGCTACCTACTCAGCGAGTAATCACAAAAAATTTCAAAACTTTATCCGAGATTTTAAACTAACAGAAGAAGCAACTGAAGCAAATGAGTTAAAGTAAAAGAGCAAAAGAGAATAACGTACCAGATAATGATGGAACCTGAGAAGATATGTTTAAAAAAATTATAGAAAAAATGGTTGTGCGTTTGTTTCAGGACCATTTGAGGTCTTTGACTGTTCACAGTCTCTCTATTTCTAAGAATTTTAAATCATAAATTGGCCTTTCAGCGTGTCTAGCTGTAATAAAAGTTTACTTCAGAAACGAATTATTTGTCTGAATTTAGTACGCGGGCATATGGTTTATTTTTTCCACTCGCACGGTTGTGTTAAATGCCGTAAAAAGCCGGGAATTTTTTGGGGGATGGGGGGTGGGTGCACGCTAATAAAAGCCTTCGGGATTGGGAGTCAATGGGTTAATGCATCGCAAATCGCTTTCAATACTATCACTTCCCTAGTCTGAAATGTCATCCGTCCTCTCTTCCTTAGGGACGGACCATAAGAAAACTGATGGGGGGGATTTTTGGCTTGCAAGAATTTTTTTTGGCCCATTGCCTGTGCAATATTTTTTTTGACTGCAGCCTTATGCACGAATTTTTTAAAATAAAATCTGCTTTAATTATACAAAATTTGCAATTGGATTGATTTAAAACAGTGCTACTTTGATTTATTACCATTTATTTTATCACATAAAACGTAAGTTGCAGTTTACAGGTGCCTGTATAGTGCAGTGACAAATTGCGTAATTAATATACCTGTCAGGCCCGTGGGAATAAATATTGAGGTGAGGGGACCCAAAATGCCAAACGTGAAACAAAATCACCGAAGCAAGCAAAACCCCTTATCATTATTGAGAGCTAAACAGGCTAACCCTGGTCTAATCTAGACCAACCCGAGTGCAAGGTACACTCCGGTTAGCCCTGCAGTTTTTTTTTTTTTTTTTTTTTTGCTTGTTACGGTGATTTTGCTTTGCGTCCGGTGTTTTACGTTTGGCGTTTGGCAAATTACCCCTGCCGTATTAAAATGAGCAGAAAGCCCATTTCTGTAGGGGGGTCCGGGGGAATCCTCCCCGGGAAAATTTTGAAAATCTAGACATGCTCTAATGCCATTTGGTGCATTTTGGAACACTTTTCGAGAAGAATTTTAATTCTGGTTTAATATCAAAATGCGGCCCATCGTGTGCATGATTTTTTTTCTTTGGGTTTTTCCCTGCATGAATTTTTTTTCGGGCATTTTGCCTTGCATGAATTTTTTTTTTCCCACGCCCCCATCACTTTTCTAATGGTCCGTCCCTTACTGACATTTCAGACAATTACTTCCCCTGATCTTTGATTTCATTTTTGCGCTGGCGACCAGTACAATAGAGGGCTGTTAACAATCGATTGTGATCTACTTGAAAGATAATTTTGCAACCCACTTTGGTGGTCATTTGCAATGCTATTTATGCTGTTAAAGTACAACACTTCTGCGACAGACGTGACATGTCCCGCAGTGGTCAGCGATGACAAGTGATCTTGGCAAGTTTTCAATCCATCTTTCTCATTTCATTACCGAGCGAAAATTGGCCACCTTTCCTTATTTATCAAGAGAAATAATGTATATCAAAAAGGATTGTGCTCAATTATTTACGAGTATTATGTGGCACACTGCGTCGACAATCAATCATTTCAAATATGCTAATACTTGACGCTAAGCTTTTCAATATTATGTACAAGAATTTCTTTGTTCTCTGTCCTGGTATTAGCCTGCTCCAGGCTCTCAGTAGACGGTTATTCTTCTCTCGCCCGCTTTTTTCGTTCACCCCCAACTACCGAGAGGCTGGATCAGGCCCGGGGGGGGGGGGGGGGTACTCCCTATAATGGCCTATACGGGGAGGCTCCGCCCGAAAGGGGTACCTTTTTCAGTCTTCAGGTATATAAAAGGGTAGGGATTTCACAAGTTTAGGTATATGAAAGGGTTGGAAAATCTTCGTTCGGGTTTTAAAAAGGGCCTTGAATTAAAACAGATCAAGCAGACGCAACTTATGACTGTTTCATTTTAATTTATTACGCGCTACGTGAAAAAAATGACAAGAAGACTTCCTGTTTTAACGATTTATTCATAAGGCGGGCCAGTGAGAGTGGTTACAAATTAAACTACAGTAGTTAGGTTCGAATTACATTCAGTCGGAATAAAGTTCATTCCAGGCGTTTAGAAAAAGGAAAACAGTCTTCTTAAGAAGGTATATGAAAGGGGTGCCTTTTTCCAATAAAAGGTATACGAAAGGGGTGCCTTTTTTGAAAAAAATGGTATATAAAAGGGTAAGGGGTTGGACCTCGGGGCGGAGCCTCCCCGTATAAAACTTTTTTAAATACCCCCCCCCCCCCCCCCTGGGGGATCAGGCTACCCTGGTATATGTACACCATCAGAAAATTTCGCTGCCTGCGAAAGCATCCGGTTTTCTGACTCTTCTTTCAACAGCTGGAAATCCGTCTGCTCTCGCGGACTGCAGAAAAGTCAGCGCAACACACGAAAAATTATTCATTTCTCTGCTATAGTCGTAACCCCCCTTTCCCCCCCCCCCCCCCCCCCCCCCATAGAGTACATTTGGTTACGTTAATGCCTGTGACTCTTTGTAAGCGAGAGCATGCCACTCGCCTTTCCCGAGTTTTTCGGGTGCAAATATCTGCTGCACGCAGGTCAAAAACCTCAGGGGTTCATTTATGGCCGAAGAAATGTTTTGACAAACAAAAGGATCTCGGTAGGATCTCCTTATAATTAGTGAATCAAAGCTCCATCCATAAGTCACTTAGGTAACAAGAATGAAGCTATTTAAATCCAGGTTATCTTAAGGACGCTTGTTATAGGATTATTAACAAACGGCACGCGATGCATGCAGAAGCGATGACGTTTCACAAAAGGTCTTTGATAATTTTCAGGACATTTGTCAAAAAATTAGAGTAAATAAAAGTGACTGACAACTTCTGTGCTGAATGATTGTTCAACAAAAATTGCGTTATCTTGGCGTGACATACGATATACGATATACGATGCAAGGTCAAACGCTGTTTAAAATTGCTTACACCTTTTGTTTTAAAGAATGGAGAGATTTCTGTTTACTAAATCTTATAGAACGCATCAAATATAACTTGTTTCTTTCGTTTATGCTTTAAATTAGTCCTTTCTAACGGCCCAGGAGTATTTTGCTTTGAGTTCTATGCGACGATTTCTTGTTGAGTTGACTTGATTTCTTTTCCCAGTATTCGGTTCTACAAATCGGTTGATCACAACAGGCAACAGACAACAGACAACAACAGATCCTGTCCACTCGCACGGCGAGATTAATCGATCACGTCATCGTCATCGCTTAAAAAAAGGTTTAAAATGGCTCACCTTTTCAACAGATGTTTCAAAACTGCTAATAATCGGTTGCTTCGTCTGCAGTCACGACAGACATCACTTCTTAACTTTATGCCAAATTTATTCGATAACTGATAAAGTGCAACACTGACTGCAGACTCGAAATCTCAATTTAACAGCTACAAATGAAATAAGGTTTGCCGATCGGTGATGATACAAGCTGCAAAAAAATATCTTCCTTTGCCAAAAAACACGATGGCGGATCTCAAAAAGAATACAAACAATGCAGCTAGTTCCCATTGCTCTTCGGTTCAATTCAGGGAGTAATTCTCACACCGTAACACCAGAAGTCCATAACTAGAAGTCTACATCTGGTATTGGGGCGCGTGCTATGTCTTTCGCATGTAGGCTATTTTTAGAAACTGATGTCTCGCGAGAAAATGACGTAACCCACTATTTCGACACGATTGGAGTTCTAAGTTGCGGCCGAATATTTTGGAAAGTGGCAGGTGAAATAAATCAAATCACATCAAAACACTTGACAGGCCATTCTCTTTAATTCTCACATTTCGACAGAAGTAGTATCGTAGATAGTGATTTCAAACGTCTGTTCACTGGCATTTGAAGGCGAGTGAAAAAGCAACCCGTCGCCGGGTTTCCGTAGACAAACTCACAAAACAAACAGGTCGACTTTTTATAATTTACGAGAGAATTTATGAACAGAAGTTCCCCAAACTTTTAGTAGTTAAGTGTGTCTTTATTTTGTACAGCATATCCTCGTGTTAAAATACTGAACAACATACACAACACAATAGCTGCACACTGCGAAGTGCCCGAGAAGCACAACTTGAATTAAGGTATCAGCCACCCTTCAGGACCGTCCGCGCGCCGATCACTTTAGCGCTTTTGCTTTTAATACAAACCCCTACAAACCATACATTTTCTGAAAGCTTAATAGTTCCAGATTATGGATTTTTCCTTCAAAGTTAACAAAACCCTAAAAAAAAATGCGATAGCGAGACTTTTTTCCAAAAGTATGTGTCTGTGCAAATCAAGCTCCAGGTCCGCCGAAAATAAGCGGAAAAAAACGATTAACACCGCATTTGCCTCTCAACAAGTTCCACTAAAAAACCGTGTCTCAGATTTTTGACAAGTGGGTTTGTTCTTTTTTAATGAGCAGATAAAGTTAGGGAAGACAAATCACCAGCACTTCCTGTGGACAAATAGAGATTACTCGAAAACGAAAAAAGAAAACAAAAATCGCAGACACGGTTTTGGAGGAAAACCATCTGACAAGCAGCTGGCCAAATTTCAGCCAAATCGGTCGAGGGGCTGCCGACTTGGAGCTAAAAACGTACGCTCAATTTATCGAAATCTTCTTTCCGAGAAAAATAGCAAAGTGTATTTTCGGCGGCGTCCTACCCGTAAAGGGATTACGACGCCCAAGCGTCAAAGTTGATGAACACCAGAAGGGATCATCTTACTATAACAATAGGTACATGACAGGTAACATACAGCAGGCGATTTTCAAGTTTACGCGGAATGTTGCGGGAAATGCTCTTTTCTAAGTTTTCTTCGTTCGGTCACAGATTAGCCTGCGAACGCAGACGTATTTCCGGCTGTCGCTTGTCTCCGCCGAAAACTACCGTTCTTTAATCCCCGGGTTTAATCGCACACGTCGATTGCAACACTTCAGTTTGTCAACAGATGGTCAGCTTTTCACAGCCCACGTTGCATGATTTATCAATGAAGGTATGCACTAAAACACTTTAACCGAGTACATTAACCTTCTCCTTTGCAACTGAAAATGTTCTTCTGCAAAGAATCAACTTTCACAGTCGTCAAAAACCTTTCGCGTTTCATTCAACTTCCCATAGCAGCTTGCCTGTTTCCGCCGACAGCTTTGTCGCGAGGGAGCCGCGTGGTGTTCACGCGTGTCTTATTCTATCGCGTAATCTGATTGGCCAAAGAGAAAACAAAAGATTCTACGTCACGGAAATCGTTTTCTGGCTCGAGTTCGCAGACGTTAGTTTTCGGCGGAGACAAGCGACAGCCGGAAATACGTCTGCGTTCGCAGGCTAGTCACAGATCGAATTGACACAGGTAAATAAATTCAAAATTCTGACTCCGCGCAAGGAGCCGTATTTCCGTAACTACTATTAGTACCACAAGTTGCTAATAAAATTTTCTTGACATGCTGCGAGCTAGGTTGTTTAATATGCCGAAAGCAAAAAGGAAGTCTTTCAAAGGGAAACAGACCCGGGAACAAACTACGAATGGAGTCAACGAAAACGAAATGGAGAGTGAACAACAGTCAATCAACACAAAAGATGCCATGCTGGCCGAAATGAGACAAGCTGGGCGCCAACGCGGTCAGTACTGTGCCGCAGTTTAGTTTTATTTACATGTTTATACTCGCGCTTGTTCCCACTTCTATTCAGCTCAATCCATAAAAAACTTGGTATAATAAAGGTGACAGGCCTACATGACTCCTACGTTCGTGACTGATGCTCGATTTATCTCAAATACCCTGCTTTTTTCAGTCGTGGAAAATGCAAGATTTCTCTCTTGCGACGGGCAGCTTTCGTTTTGGCACTGGAGCATCCAAGTCGAAACAATGCCATTTTTATTGCCGACATTTTCAAGGAGTTCCTTGGCAAAATCAACAAGTCACCGCTTCGTCGAACTTTTCCTGTAGCCTTTCGCCAGCTATTATGGAATGGCCACTGAGCTTCTGCCATGTCTCGCCTGCTTCATCATTATTCCGTTCTTCCACATGAATCTTTGAACGGCTCGCACTTTTAGGTGCGGAAACCGACTCCGTGCTCGGCTGGCCGCTCGACTGTTTTAACAATTCATCTTTTATATTGTAGTACGAGCGCGAGCCTTTGTCACTTTGCGGTAATTTTTCAGCCCAATCTGCACTGAACGCGTCTTTTTTTTTTTCGCTTTTTTACGCCTTGGCATGGTAGAAGAGAACGGACAGGACCTTTTTTTCTTCTTTACCGAACTGAAACAGACGCCGCGAACTCGCAAATTTCTTGCGTGATACAATGGAGCTGAGAGATCATGCGACTTGTTTCGTGACACGTTGACAGACAAGTTATCCAGTATGACAAGACTTGTCAACGGCCAATTAACATAATTGACCCAGTTAAAACTTTTACGCTCAATAACTCCGCGCAGAATTAAAATTTTTTTGTGAAATTTTTTTTTAAAAGAATGCTCTTGAAGAGCTTTGTCTCAACATTACAAAATCCCAAACTTCGAAAATGGAACTTTTTTAACCGTGGCTGATTTGGCTGATACCTTAAACTTTTGACGGATGTGAATGAAATCATCATTGTTCGATGAATTAAGCTCGTATTTCTATTCATATTAAAACAAGTACATTACCTTAGTCAGTCTTTTGTTTTCATGCCGTCCTTATAATTCCAAAAACATGCGAAACTCGCCAAACTTGTCGTTTTCTCTGAATGTTGTTCTCAAACGAATCAAACTTCATTCTGTTCATTCCGCGCTCGATGTTAAGCGCTTCAGGGACCACGGTTTTGTTTTTCAAAATAGCAACGAACCTGTGCCAAAATGCAATTGCTCTCTTAATGCCTATCTTCATCTTGAGAGTACCATTAATCTTTAGTGTCTTCGCATTTTGAATTTGACTCGGAATTAGTCTATCTTGCCCGCTGCCATTTCGTATTCTGACTCCAAAATTGGATGCTCCGAATTTTTACAACTTCGATGCTATCGTCATCGATGAAAGATGGCCTGATGATTCCTGTCCGGACGATTTAATCCTCACAAAACGGAAATTACGATGACCAACAAACAGAAATTTCGTAATGCCGTTCGCTCGAGTTCACTCGTCCTCTGTAGTTCTGCTTTTCTTCAAAAATTTGTTCAACCAATCAAAGGCGCGAATTAAAAAATACTTCAATGTGATTGGCTACTTGTTCGCGGCAAAGCTGTTCTAAAAATAGCCTACACGCGAGGAGCGCGAGGTACACGCGAAAGACATATCTCAAAGCCTATTACCAGAGATGTAGACTTCTAGTTATGGACTTCTGGTAACACCAAAAATTCCATAAATTCCATCGCTTTTCCGCTTTACAGCATTAACCGATGACGTCATAAAATGACGTCATCGCTTAAAAATGAGTAAAGGCAATTCTTTCCTTACCTGATGCGTGCCTCGTTGTTTTAAAATAATTAATGACATGTAACCGGCGGATGTGGAAGAAGTAATAAATAAATGCAATCCCGGCGAAGCACAGAACAACCACGAACGCCGCAGGGTTCTACATGTCCTACCAAACACAGTGAACCCGCAGGCAGACAATCCTCTGTGTTTGATGCCGCGTGACGTACGAGTCACGATACGCTATTTGATCCGGTGTCTGACAAATGCAGACTGCATACTGGCACTCCGGTTAGCCTGAATGGCGCTTAAATTCCCGTCGGGGGGGGGGGGGGGGGGGCTCTCTATATAGCTATATAGGTATGTGCCGCTGTGAAGTATATGGTTTTCGAGCAGTTTTGTCTGGGATCGGGTATAGAATTTAGAGTGTTTTGGTCTAGAAAAGGATATCATTGGCCGGGAAAATGATCAGTGATATGAAAAAATAAGTCCAGAGTTGGAATAGAAACTCGGAAGAGAAGAACGGTTTCGTAACGTTAATAAGCAGGTGGGATAGGGTAGGGATTTTCGGTGTCTAGTCTAGTATAAAGCTATAAAATCAGCTGAACGTGGTCTAGTATAGGGTAGGGGTTTCAAAGTCCCAGCGGCACACCCCCACCCACAAATCGACAGAGTACTCCTCCCGGGCTTTTGTTAGCCTGAATAGCGCTCCGGTTAGCCTAAATAGCGTTCTGGTTAGCCTGTTTACGATTATCCCTCAGAAATGGTAATGGCAACAAAATATATACCAAAATAGTGTTAGTCTGCAGCTGCATTTGTCAGGCACCGTATACATACATTGATAGCCTCACACGCAGTCGTTTTGAGGGGAGATCGGATTGCACTCGCTCTCCCCTAAAAATGACTGCGTGGGAGGCTAATATTAATTTGTAAAGATTGACCTCGGCTTGATTCAACTGATCGCAAAACTTTTATAGTGGTGGCAACGGCAAGCACACAAGGAACAAAACGTAAGTGAACCTTATCTGGCTTTCAGTTGATCACAATTTCGGATAATAAAAGATACAAAATCTAGTATTTTATGGAGCATTTCTCGCGATAACTTGAATCAAGCCGAGGTCAGTCGTTACAAATAAGTCCTTAAGGCGGGGGTAAACCTGAAGCCCTTTTTTCCACCGCTTAACTTGGGTTTAATGCGAATATCTCGCTCCCGTTACAAGCATTTCCAAAACCCTCAGCTCATCTCACAAAGCTATGTTTAGCGGTGTTTTGTAAATTTTTGGTTGATTTTTGGCGATGTTTGGGAAGAGATAGTTTTTCTCAAAGGATTAGTAAAATTTGGAGAAATAAAATATTAGAGATTTGAAGTTAAAAATTAGTAGATGGACACCCAAACAGTCCCCTGACAACCTGGGGTGCTCTTGCGTTGGGTTCAACTGCCTGGTGGTGTTCCAAAACTTTTTTTTCTTTCTCCTATCTGTTCTTTAAACCTCTTAAAATTTCACTCATATTCACGTTTACCCCCACCTTAAAAATGTATGAGATGAAATAGCGCATCGTGACTTCCGAGAATTAACCAGATGTGTATATTCTATGTATGTTGCTGTAAAGTTGCCAAGTTGATTTTCAGTCGGTGATCTTTCCCATCACAATTTAGCTCGATTGCCCGTGATAATGGCATATCCACCAAAATGAAACTTCAATACTGGAGTACGAATTGAAACTCATAGAAATTTGCAATTGCAGTCAAATATTGTGACATTGTGAAATCTTTCGAAGGAGCTCAGTGATCATGGTTAACCCGCATCAAACAGTAAAGAGGCCTTATTTTTTTATGGTTGGAAAAGGTTTTTGTATGATTGAGACTGCGTTTATCGGTTCAGGATCAGCAACCAAACACGTACGTGTATCTGAACGAACGAAATATTTAACTTACCGCCGCCGTCAAGATCTTTCTCTTCACTGGTGATGTCAAATTTTTGCTGATTTTCATTAGCCTCGGGATAAAAAAATATCTGGAAGCAATGAAGTAGCTTTAAGAAGCCTTTAATATCATTACATTACCTTGTGAGGTTTCATCCTTGGTATTAAGCACACTTATCCCCATAAAAGACATTCAACGGACACCCAGTATTCAAAGACCCATTGAGAAACAAATTTCCTTCCAAAAAAAAGCATTGTGTCATACTCAAAGACCGACCAACCCTCCTCTCACCTCTTCAGCTACTAAAAATTCATTTTGCCTAGATCTGCTTCGTAAAATCAAACTTCTCACCACCCACTATGCAACTAAGCTATGAAGTTAGTCTGTAACCCACGATGCACTTAACCTTGTGCCTGTATTTATGGAAAAACCACCAATTCGACTGCATTTTTATACCTTTTTGTAATTCTTCTGCACTTCTGACAGGGTTTGTAGCTGGTCACCAAATGACGACCAATAACCTTTTACTGTCCCTGCCAAATAGCCCACCTATACTCACCAATTCCTTTGCTTCTCATTCATGATCTGGCTCACAGGAGCCTTTGATTTTATTTTAGCCCATACACTTTCTTAAAGTGCCTATGAAGTGAAAATTGTTTTTGTTTAGTGATAATATTCACCTTTCGAAAAACATGATTCCAAAGTTTAAAACGTCTAGCATTAAAACTAACGATTTTACAAGCGCTCAAAGTTGTGCTATTTTACCCTCAAAAATGGTCAGGAGAATGGGTCGAGTTTAATCCAAAAATACCAGGCCGTGACGTCACTTTGGTGCCTCACATTTGTTTACACAGTCAGAGTTTCTTGTATCCAATGAGTATTTTCAGTACGAAAAGATGTCGAGCGATACAGAAATGAGCAAAATTTCAGAAATATCTAGCAGCCCCGAAGAAGAAGAAACCAGTGAGCGAGAGGAGGAAGACGTCGGCACCAAAGTGACGTCAGAGGTTATTATCACGTGGTATTTTGACCGCGCGATTCAAAGACCATTTTTGAGGTCAAAATGGCACAACTTTGAGCGCTTATAAAATCGTTAGTTTTTAAGCTAGACGTTTCAAACTTTGGAATCTTGTTTTTCAAAAGGTAAATATTATGACTAGACAAAAACAATTTTCACTTCATAGGCACTTTAAATTTTGCGGCAAATCTCAGCCTAAACGTTTTTTATAAAAATGATTCTTATAAAAAAATGCGTGTATAGAAGCAAGATCAGCATATTTTTCATCCACTTAATTCATGTTTGCATGACCGTTTTAAGCCATTAGGAAATACTTATAATAAGTATATTGTAATACAAATCATTGAAAAGTTTTAAACTCAAAATGATAGGTTTCTATTCAACAAATGCGTTATCTTCCACAAAGTATAACAGTTTGTCAATAAGTTAAATTGAACTAAAAGTTTCGCGAGAAAATCATTTCTGACTATATAGCTAGCCAGTTCATACACCAGCCTGCCTTCGACGCATTAACGAGTTTGCTCTTGCGGAGGTTTGTCCACATATTACGTGCTCCGGCCGAAACTTAACTAACTAAACTGAAACTAACCCGAATGCATGGCTTAGCGCACTGGAGATAACATAATATTCTGGATGGGACTGCATCGGTTTACCCTAACAGTTCACCGTGGCACTTTATTCTCACAAAGCCTCTCTTTGACCTTAAGCGTCTTGTTTATAAAGGGGGCCCAGAGTGGTGGGGAACATGGGAAAGTTGGGAAACGTGACATTTGTTTTGTCTTTCGAGTCTTACATTAGACCTCATAATTTAAGCCTGCCATTTACAGTATTTCAGTTGTGGTTCCAACATAGAAGCACATATAAGTACTGTCTTTTAAACCTTTTATAGGAAAAGTTTGCTTTCGGGACCTAGTGGCCCATATATACTGCTGTAGCTTATTCCGGATTCCGTAGCATCAAGCAACTAGGAGTATTTCTACTACCCAACCCTCAATCCCTGCTCCTCCTCCTTCTCCCCCGCCCGCCGTTTTGCTGGTGCCTGTTTTTACACATGGGTAGGGAGAAGCAGTGTGCAAGTAAAGTGTTTTGGCCAAGAACACAACGTAGTAACCCAGGCGAGGGCACAAGTCCGGACATTTTTGAAAGACGCTGTTTTCTAATGGTTAGCAGGCTTGACTCCGGAGCACCCTGTTACTTGTGTTTGACTGGTTTTCTCTTGCCTGTAGGCGACCAGAAACTACAGGCAAAAAACAGTTGTTTGAATTAAGACTAAAGCACTGTTAGTTTTTCTGTAACTAAAAGTTCTTCTTCGTAGCACTGTGTTTCGTCAGCTTCTTCAGGTTGCTGTTTTACAAACGCCATCAGTGAAGTAATGGAAGCTCCGGCTATCAGAATTGCGCCCGCAGTGTAAAACGTGACAGTGTACGAGCCAAGCTTGTCCGCCATCAAACCTGTTGGAAAAGGACAATTTATTTTCAAAACAAGAATAAACAAGATATGTATTGTATTCTTATGCTGCTGTATTGTTTATTGACGGAATCACAATTAAGCATTAGAAGGGGTCTACATACACATTCGGGCGCCGCAGACTGCACGGCTGCGAAACAAGTAAGCGCTCAGATGGCACTGCCTTGAAAATGGATAAAATAGGTCTCATCGCCCGAATACGCGGATAAACCAAAATGCACCCCGTGCAATGTTAACGTTAGAAACGATCATATTTTCGACTTCTTTTCCACTAAAATAAAAGAACACATCTGAACATTGTTAAATATTTACTAGGTTACTGTGCTTAATGTAAAGTTAAATTGCTATAATTTAGTCACAAATTTATTCAAACATTATTAACAATTTCTTCCAGCATCGCCTTTCTGTTATTTTCATTTTCTAACATTTTATAAAATATTCGAGTTCTTGCGCGCGCTGTGATTGGTCATTTAGAGCTTATTATAGTTCCGCAAAGCACGCTGCTTACGTCACACGCGTGCTTTATCGAGTTATTATGCACGCGGCTAACGTCACAAGTTTGAGCGCGCGCCATTTCCTAAGCATTTTATAAAAGAAATAAAAAAAATTTATCCCCGTGCATTGTTGAGTTATATAAGCACTTGGAAATTTGTAAGAACACTTGAGTAGTGCGAGAAGAACTCGACTGCGCCTCGTGCTTCTCTATGCACTTCTCTCGTGTTCTTAAAAATTCCCGCGTGCTGAGAACTCAACAAGGCACTGGGATTTTATTTCTTTATTATAATTATAACTCGCTTTGAATGGTCATATTAACGTTTTGCGCTCTGAAAGTACTTGAAAGCCTTGCGAATACGACCTTACGCTAAGTGAACACTTGCGCTATTTTCCTTTTGTTTTAGTTAAATCAGTACAAAGCAGTGGCCTTGGCGCGAGGGGAGGGAGTTACCGCTTAAAGTGCTACTATGATGAAATTCGCATGTTTTCTTTCGCAACCGTTTTAAAATATTAACAAGTACTCTATATGAGAACAAAAATGCCGTTTACTGTTTTCCAATACCTCTTTTTTTTCCAGAGATATTCAAGTTTTTAAAATATGTAAATTAGCAAAGTAGTGACGTCATACACTCAACCAAATTCTGATTAAATACGAATAAAGTGATATCTCAGCCAATTTGTATTGAAAGTCTCTGATTCTTTGCAGTACTACTCTGCTAGTTGTGTTTCACAATATGAACTTGACAACTTGGTTACCATGGCAACATACTAAGTTCCAGATCCCCCCAATGCTTAAGGCCTTTCTGGCCAATTCTGGCATTCCCCGTTAATATTTATGGGTTAGAGACTGTTGTGAGTGTTTTGTTTACAAATACACGTACGCGCTGGCCGCACAATGAACGAAAAATTTTCAATACTGCACGAGGCGTAGCCGAGTGCAGTATTGAAAATTTCGAGTTCATTGGGCTGCCAGCAAGTGCGTGTATTTGTAAACAAAACACGAACTAACAGTCTCTAACCCTTTTAATATACAATCTGAGTACACTGCACTCAATACACAATTTCGCGAACTTTGAACAAGAATTTTAATAAATAAGAATTCAGTTGTATCTAAGTAGCACAAAATTCTAATGGCGTAGTTTAAGAACATAGAAATCACAAAAAGCCATACATAATTAAAGATAAATGAGGCTTAGAATCATTCACAAAATCGTTCATAAGTTCATATTTGTTCTTTCACTATTTTTGCAAATCTGTCAGCTGAAGCCGTTGTCAATAATGCACGATTTTCATGCTTTATTGTCAATAACGCACTGTCGGAGTTTGCTGACGACAGGTAAAGTAAAATCACGTGTTCGATTTTAACCAATTGCACGCTTGGATTTTGAACAGTGAACGAAGATTGTATATTAATTGTAAATAATGCTTTACATGCGAGATCTAGCAAGTATATCAATGGATTTGGTAGACCTCTTGCCTGGGTTTAATTTTTCCGAACTGAAAAATTCTGAAATATTAAAAACAAATTGATGGGGACTGGAAAAGAGTGAGTTGCCGTGGTAACATAATTTTATTACAGCTGTAGATGTGTCACCTGAGGAACTATTAGTCTGTCAAGTTTCATTGGTCTCTGCAGAAAAATGACTGAGATAACTTAATTTTTGTACTTGACAAAAAATTGGGTTGAGTAGATGACGTCATCAGTTCCCTAATTTGCATATTTTACGATTTTTTTAAGCTTAAATATCTCTCGAACTAAAATAGATATTTGAAAACGGTAAACGGCATTTTAAATCTTTCTTTAAATACTCTTTGAAACGCCTAAAATTGCAAGGGGTGAAAATTTGATCATAGTAGCACTTTAAAGGTATGAGCAGCGCCAAAGTCATTTTGGTCTGAAATAGGGCATAGATGATCGGTTTGTTCTGAAGTAGACTATCTAATGGTTTCAGCACTCTGGTCAGCAATTCGGTATAATTCTCAAAAGAAATTATTCTTATCATTGAAATTATTCATCTCTTGTAGAGCGTGATTTAACTAAATAAATAACCGCGAATTTGAAGCCCTTCTCAAATAAAGCAAATAAGATGATGATGATGATGATGAATTTCTGAAATCATAGAATCAGCATTTGAATCTCACCAGCCATTGGAGATCCGAGGACAAGACTCGCGCCAGTAAAAAGCGTTGTGTAGCCCCACGCTTGATTAACTTTCTGTTTTCCAGAACATTCCAAAATTAACAGTGAAAATTGCCCATTCATAGCTCCTTCCATGAGTCCAAAAACTATGAAAACTGCTACAACTGAGCTAAATGATCGAGCCGATGGCAGACATAAGACGCACAATCCGCTGATGGTCATACCTCCTTGGTAAAGGTGGAATCTGCTGATGCATTTAAAATCTCCCAGTTTGCAGAATAAGTTACGACTGAAGAAGGATGTTATGGCCATGTACGTGTAGAGCATGGAAGCTTTGTTTCCAGGAATATTAAGTTCTTGTTTACAATGTTTGACCTGGGAAAAAAAGAGCGGAACATCAGACATAGTTGGCATCATAGAGTAAATCGCCCTTTCAAAACTTACAAAAAAAAACCTCGCGGGGGTGGCTTCCACAACCCCCTCCCCACCACCACCACCCTTTGTACGCCCCAGGGTTAATCAAGGTCATATACCGTAATGATTCGATTTAGCGCCCTCCTTCCAATTAGCGCCCCCTTCCGAATAAGCGCCCCCTTCCGAATAAGCGCCCCCTTTCGAATGTGTTTTAGTAAATTAGCGCCCCTATTCCAATAAGCGCCCTCACTCTAATAAGCGCCCCAATTCTTACAGTTTTTGTTATTGTTAGGTACCGTAGATAAACTCCTGAACATTCAACGTACCGTACATGTATATATTTTCTGCCAAAATGAAGAATTCTTTTAAAAGTAACTGAACTTTCAACAATTTGTTACTGTTACAGTTTCTGTTATTGTTAGTTTTGTTTTGAACATCTGGTTGTTTATCAAAAAATTAAATAAGCGCCCTGTCCCGAATAAGCGCCCTGTCTCGAATAAGCGCCCTCTCTTGAGGTGCCAAAAGTAAATAAGCGCCCCGGGCGCTAAATCGAATCATTACGGTAATAATAAAAAACATAATAATAAAATAATATAAATGCCTCTCAGACTTCCCACTTGATAGGAATACTAGCTAGGTTCGTTCGCTTTTGGCCCATTTTTTAAAAGCAATTAGTACGCTCTTCTACAAATAACTGACTCCAAAGGAAGTACACTGTTTCTAGGAAGACCTTTATGGTAACAACCTTAGTTAAATGACTCAGAACAACTACTACTTGCAATACTTTATGCTATTTACTACTGTACTTACTATATGTACGGTTGGAACGTAGTAAGCGAATAAAACCACAACACATGAAGTCAGCATAATCAAGAAAGCGTAATTCCTACAAAGGGATAGATTCTTGCTTGTCGTGTCTTCTAGCTCTATTTTTCGTACTGCGCTGTTGTTGTTTCTGCTTTCATCTTTCAGCTTGTCCAAAGGCACAAACACAGTTGCACACAAACCGCACAAGAAAAACAAAATGGCAAACCCTGTAAGAGTCCCTTGCCATTCAAACGAAGTTAGTAGAGACTCAGTGACTTGAGTCATTACAAACATGCCAATCGCTGGTGCCGATGCTACGATGCCAACAGCCACCGAACGCCATTTGACAAAATATTGCAAAACTATCAAAGAAGAGGACATGTGAACCATTATATGTCCGAATCCTGATAGAACACCATATGTTACGTACATCATCCAGAGTTTAGAGGACCATGAGGCGAGGAAGAAGCCAATTGTTCCAGAAAGTGAACCAAGAATGGCGGTGAGCCTGTAACTAAAACGCTCGTTGATATGTGAACCGATAGGACTGAATAGGCAACCACTTGCAAGGTATAAAGAACCAATCCATGCTGTAATAAAAGCAAGCGTCAGTTAATAAAGTCTTATTCTAATTTATTAATTAAAAAGTCAATGAACGAACGAACGAACGAACGAACGAACGAACGAACGAACGAACGAACGAACGAACGGGAATTTGCAGTGGCATTTGCACAAAGTGGCTTTTCATCCACTGTTCCCTGGTCAAACTAGGATTTAGAAGTGTTGGTCCTTTGTGAAGGGAGGGAAACTGAAAGACCCAGTCACTACATAATTCTTCTTTATGGCCTTGAGCCGAAGAAAACGTTGTGACCAAAGTTGTATTTTAATGGCATTTTTAGTACGCATTCCGCTGAAAGTTAGAGCAATAAATGCAAATGTTTAAAATACCAAGGTAACACTTTGTATACTACTTGAAGTGGCACTGCGATTAAATTCTAGAGCATTCTAGAGAAAATTTATGTCAAACCTCTTGAAAATGCTTAAAGCGCGTGTTATGTTGTTTTGGACCAACGTGAAACGTCTGTTTTCACTAAAATATGGATAACTTCAAGCTCACTTTTCCAAAGGTTAAAGCTCAAGTTTCGATAAGTTCTTCCTTACTGTATTGAAACTGTTATGATGCCATGAGTTCTTTTCGTAACTTCATGTTAGCTTTTGTTGCTCGAATGTTCAGCGGAACCACCTTAGATACCTGTTGCTTGTCGTGTCTCGTTAAAGTGATCCATCAAAGGGGGTAGCAGTATCCCAAAGCAGTAAGCTATTCCCGAGACAATGACAACCGACAACGCTGAGGCCGCGCACACCAACCACGACCACCAGCTGTCGGGACGACAGATAGGTTCATATTTCTCTTTGTTTGCAGCTTGATCATCGCCATTGCTTCTAAAGCGCACACTCATGGCACCTGAGCGTGATGAAAAAAGAAAATTCGCTCAATCCGAGTGGCAACAAACTTGTCCAGGCCAGGGAAGCCTGTTTAATTTTAAAAGGCAGGACAATTGATCCCGATGGTCTCAACATCCGCGAAGAAACATATGAGTTTCTTTACCTGCACTATTTTGTCAGCTATTTTACTATTTTAGTTTCATTTACCTTATTTTAAGTTTATTTTACACTGTCAATTTGATTAGCGTTACGTATATTTCCGGTATTATGCAAAATACCACAATCACTGTATATATATGAAACACCCCTTCCAATGTGAACTCCCATTGAACCTGAAGAAGCTAAGGCTGGTTTGGCCAGCCGAAATATAGTACATCAAATTCAAAATATTTCTACGTTTTATCGGTCTCTGCTTTTTTATATTTATTATTTTAACAAAGAAAAAGAATAATAATATAAAATAACAGTATCGGTTACGCAACCCATGTGAGGGTCACTCACTACTGCGGTGGCGAATGTCTTTGATGTGACTATCATATTATTATTAATTGTATAATATTGTATGTCTATTTTCTAAGGTCAATGATATATTTTAGAGTCAACAACAAAATGTTTTGCCCGATCCTTGGACTGCCAGCAGTCTCTCTTTCGATCTAAAGTCCGACTAGCAAGGAATACGAAAACAGTGGAAAACATTACCGCCGGCACTGAGCTGCGAGTCACGAGTAACAAGCCCTCTTCTTTCGGCGTCCGGGCTACTCTCCCTCCCCGAGATAACTCTTTTAAAAGTGCTTTCATTTTTCTTCCACCTATAAACGTCTGGTTAAAACAAGTTATTTTTGTATCGTCTCATTTTTATTCCTCACCTTGAATAACAGCGGTCCGGCTCTTCCCGTCCAAGTTTCTGAAAGTCTAAGGTTCGAGCCTGACAAAATTTCATATTGATGTCGGCATAACAGTGATCGATGTATAGCGTTTCTGATTGGTTGTCGGGTGTAATATTATTCACTAACGCCACCGCGCACATGAGGGCAGATGAAAGGCTTTTGTTAAGAATAAAAAATTTGACTTGCACAGGCAATGAATATGCTATGCCCTGAAATCAGACCGCGTGGTGTGGGTGGAAACCGGAAATGTCTTAGTCATTTTAGTTCACAATCCAGACAGCTCAAAGGAATACTATTAAAGCGATGGCTAATTTAAGCTGAACTATAGAACTGAAGTTTTTTTTTTCTCGTTTGTATGGGTTTGTATGCCCTTGTAGCTCCTTGTCATAATGTGCGGGAATTGAGTGAAGTCATTAGAGATAAGACCCGTGACGTGATGCTGTAAATAAGCTGATTTCGGTATTTGACCCCCAGTCATAAGTATCATATCATTGGCTTTTAAGTTTACGCGGTTTTGTTTTTTAAGTTGAAATGAGATATACTGGATAATCCTATAAAAAGAGCAAAGATTAAATTAGATGAAAGTGACAGCAGCGTTCAAGGTTAAGGACGTTCCGAAATTAATATTTTCTTGCAAGTATACATTCCCTGGTATACATTTACAAACTATATAAAAGAAGCGTACAAAAGAGAGAATTAACATACTACAGAGACAAATCGATTCAGGGAGTAGCAACACCAATGAAAAGCTAGCGATCCATTTAGAATTAGAAGAAAAAACAAAGAAACTAGAAAATATTATTGGGCTTAACCGGGGCTTAAACGACAAGAAAACAGAAATGCTCTGGATAGGGTCTTCTGCCGGGCGTCAAGATCAAATCTGTCCTGAAAAGGACGTTAAATGGATTACAGACAAAGTCAAGGCCCTGGGTGTCTGGATATCATCAGATACTGCGGTTAGTATGAAGGCAAACTACAGGGAAAAACTTCTAAAGGTTAAAAATAGCTTAAGCTGCTGGGAATACCGTCGATTAACCCTATTGGGAAAAATCGTTGGATTAAAAAGTTTAATCGTCTCCCAGCTTGTTCATATCCTGTCACCGCTGCAAACAAATTATGCCGCACTAGATGAGCTCAACAACGTATTCTACAGCTTCCTCTGGAGCGGAAAGGGGGACAAAATTAGGCGAGATGTTATGATCAGTGATTATAAAAATGGTAGCTTATAGATGATTGATATAAAATGTTTCAACAAAGCATTCAAATCAACCTGGGTTCAACCTGGGTTAAAAAATATTTAGACAACGAAAATTATGGAAAATGGAAACTTTTTTTCGATTACGAATTGCAAGAATTCGGTGGGGTTGACGTCTTTAAGGGCAACCTATATAAAAACGATTTGGCAAGAAGCGTACAAAATGGAAAAAAATCAACAGAACATCTTCCTCGCCTGCAAACTGTCATCACAATCGCTGGCAAAAATGTACCGGTTAAACCGGCTTTAAGGAAAGAAAGCACGCTTGGACGCGTGTGGCCTGTTCCAGACTTCTGTCATTGGGGAGCAGCGGGAAATTCGAGATTGCGTGACGAACGGCGAGCGGAAAAATTGCGAGGGGACTAAGGTGAGAAACCTGGAACAAGCTAGGACGCGTGCGATATAGGATGAAATAGTTCACAGAAGCATATACAGGGACATATACAGTGGAACGATATTTTCTCGAACGTCCACATTGGTCCGAGAAATCTTAAGTTCGAGATTTCGGGGGGTGAAAAATCGCAGTGTTTGACAGAATGAAGCCATCCCAGGGAAGCGACTTTTGGTACGAGTACCGGTATTATTTAGTGCACTCGTTTTTTGTAACAACCTTTTTTATAAAAACGTTGAGGCTGAGAGATTTTCCAAAATTTTAAGAACGCCAGGCTGAGAGTTGGATTAAACGTCTTTATTTTACCCGTTTGTTTTAATTTTTTGTTAAATGAGTTTTATAAATAAATGCAAAATTGTGGTCTATTGCATCGCAGAGATATTGCAAGTTGACAAATGCTTTTCTTTGGCCTTCGTAATCGTAACGTGTTCGGAAAATTGTCGGAAATAAAAATCTGTGACGTCATAATTGGTGTTTTTGAAGACGACAGCAGACCGATTCCGTGGACTGCACCTAAAAATTTAAATGAATGTGTTAAGTGACATTTCAAGCAGTTATTCGTTCTTTTCGGCCGTGTTCCACTTGATTGTTTGTTCGTTATTGTTATTGTTGTTGTTTTTTAAATAAAATAGCAAAAGCTCAAAGGTAGTTCAAGCAAAATTGCAAGTTTAAGTTTTGCTTGCTGTCGATTTGCTGTCGATTTGCATATCATAGGTAGTATGAACGCTGGTATGAAAACAAATCAGAAATCTCTATTGTTCTTTGTTATTAGCATGTAAGAATCGAGGTTTGTAAAATCTCTCTTTTGTCTCGAACTTTGATAGCCAGTGCGGTCTGCGGTCGTCTTCAAAAACACCAATTATGACGTCAGAGACTCGTTGCGTTCTTTCCATTTCAGTGCGCGGGCATTCAAGAAACATTTTCGTAAAGCCTTCGGAAATCTTCGTATTTTTTGCTGTAATTCGCGCTTTAAGACTCGGAAAGCAAAATTTTTCTTTAATTTTAAAATATATATTTAATGGCATTTTGAAATTTCAGTTCATTTGACCTTTAAGGAACTGAAAAGGAAACCGAAAATTTTCTATTGATCTTTCGGGTCTTACATTATTCCCCTTCTCTTAGACCTGTTCATTGACAGTTTCCATGTAATAGTTAACAAATCGTCCAAACCTTTACGTGAAACCATTCAACTAACGGCTCGTGGTTCCACTTGAGGTTTGAATTTTTTAAGACGTAACTGCGATGGTCTAAAGAGTCGGGGGTGGAAGCGGAATCATTGGACTTTGGATATTCATGATTCTTGTCTTGTTTTACCTCAATGATTCGTGATTCATTTAAAAATCTCATTCGATATTCATGATTCATTTGTCAATGTTTTCATCCAGTTTTGAAAATAACTTCACTGTGTATAACATACCTACCCACGGTCAAATTGATAGGTAAGGGATGAAGATTTGAATCGTGTTATCAGTGTTTTCCTGTAGGGGGGTCTGGGGGCATGCTCCCCCAGAAAATTTTGAAATTTAGACGCTCGGAAACGCTATTTTCGGCCATTTCTGTGATATAACTGTTAAGAAGTTTCGTAGTTTGCATTCTATATTCACACGCCTCCAATATCAATGGCAGCATATTCATTTGTTATTCATGATTCTTTTACCCATCTCTTGTTATTCATGATTTCCAAGTTTTTAACACGAAGATTCATGATTCCTACCAATTTTACAGCTATGATTCATGATTCATGATTCCGCTTCCACCCCCGAAAAAGAGTGCAGTGAAGACCATGGAAAAATGCGGCTGATTTATTTTATACAATAACACGGAAAATTTACCGGCGAGTTAGATAATTCAGATAAAGAGTAAAAAAATATCAATGACAGTTGGTCGTTTGAATCATATTCCTTAGAAACGTCCATGGATGACAATTGCAAATCATACATACATACTTTATTTTACAATATTGCATTATGCAATAGTGTGTATCTAAGAATGTACACAAGAACATTTTCAGCCTAAAATCGACAGAAAAAAAATATCCAGCCTGGGCAAGAAAATACACATTCTTATAAAATGACAAAAGAGTGTATAGTAGCCTCTTACGCTCTTTGTGTTCGTCACGTAATCTTATTACGTGACGGAGACGCCTGCTCCTACGCAGAGGCTCATTCCGTGGAGGGGAAGAGGCCCCCCAGAATCCCCCACGCGCTTTCATTTTCCAATCTACTCAGGCTCCGCGCGCTTACTTTTAACCTCTCCCCTTTTCTCAGCCCATACGAAAAAATAAAAGAGGCCTCTGCGGAGGAGAGAGTCGGAGGCATCTACACTGCGTAGAAGGCTACACATAATCCGACTAAGGGACGGAACTTTAGTTATGGAGGCCAAATACAAAAGAATTTGTGCAAGGGAAATGAATGCACAGCCAATAGAGGAAAAAAACATTCACCGACCACAACTATTTTTAAGCTTTCAAACGAAAAATATTCGTACAGAAGACTTGCCCCCCACCCCTCAATATTTTTCTTGCCTGGGAGGAAAAAGTTACTTTTACTAAGGTTAAAGAACAGTAAGTTTTTCTGTAACTAAAAGTTCTTCCTCGTGCGACTGTGTTTCTTCAGCCTCTTCAGGTTGTTTTTTTACAAACGCCATCAGTGATGTAATGGAAGCTCCTACTATCAGAATTGCGCCTGCAGTGTAGAACGTGACAGTGTACGAGCCAAGCTTGTCCGCCATCAAACCTGTTGGAAAAGGACAATTTATTTTCAAAACAAGAATAAACAAGATATGTATTGTATTCTTATGCTGCTGTATTGTTTATTGACGGAATCACAATTAAGCATTAGAAGGGGTCTACATACACATTCGGGCGCCGCAGACTGCACGACTGCGAAACAAGTAAGAGCTCGGATGGCACTGCCTTGAAAATGGATAAAATATTTCTCATCGCCCGAATACGCAGATAAGCCAAGATGCAATGCGTGCAATTTAACGTTAGAAACAATCATATTTTCGACTTCTTTTCCACTGAAATAAAAGAACGCATCTGAACACTGTTAAATATTTACTAGGTTACTGTGCTTGATTTAAAGTTAAATTGCTATAATTTAGCCACAAATTTATTCAAACATTGTTAACAATTTCTTCAAACATCGCCTTTCTGTTATTTTCATTTTCTAACATTTTATAAAATATTCGAGTTATTGCGCAGGGCTGTGATTGGTCATTTAGAGCTTATTATAGTTCCGTAAAGCACGTGGTTACGTCACACGCGTGCTTTATCGAGTTATAATGCACGCGGCTAACGTCACAAGTTTGAGCGCGCGCCATTTCCTAAGCATTTTATAAAAGAATAAAAAAAATTCATCCCCGTGCATTGTTGAGTTATATAAGCACTTGGAAATTTGTAATTGAACACTTGAGAAGTGCGAGAAGCACTCGACTGCGCCTCGTGCTTCTCTATGCACCGCGTGCTGATATGCACCGCGTGCTGATAACTCAACAAGGCACTGGGATTTTATTTCTCTATTATAATTATAACTCGCTTTGAATGGTCATATTAACGTTTTGCGCTCTAGAACGTTTAAGAGAATTTGAAAGTACTTGAAAACCTTGCGAATACGACCTTACGCTAAGTTAACACTTGCGCTATTTTCCTTTTGTTTTAGTTAAATCAGTACAAAACAGTGGCCTTAGCGCAAGGGGAGGGAGTTACCCCTTTATAAAATCTATAAAGGTATGAGCAGCGCCAAAGTCATATTAGTCTGAAATAGGGCATAGATGATCGGTTTGTTCTGAAGAAGGCTATCTAATGGTTTCAGCACTCTGGTCAGCAATTCGGTATAATTCTCAAAAGAAATTATTCTCATCATTGAAATAATTCATCTCTTGTAGAGCGTGATTTAACTAAATAAATAACCGCGAATTTGAAGCCCTTCTCAAATGTTCACGCAAACTTAGAGTAGTCCCTGGGTAGGAACCGCTTCAGTGGCAAATAGGATGATGATGATGATGATGATGATGATGATGATGATGATGATGATGATTATGAATTTCTGAAATCATAGAATCAGCATTTGAATCTCACCAGCCAGTGGAGATCCGAGGAGAAGACTCGCGCCAGTAAAAGGCATTCTGTAGCCCCACGCTTGATTAACTTTCTGTTTTCCAGAACATTCCAAAATTAACAGTGAAAATTGCCCATTCATAGCTCCTTCCATGAGTCCAAAAACTATGAAAACTGCTACAACTGAGCTAAATGATCGAGCCGATGGCAGACATAAGACGCACAATCCGCTGATGGTCATACCTCCTTGGTAAAGGTGGAATCTGCTGATGCATTTAAAATCTCCCAGTTTGCAGAATAAGTTACGACTGAAGAAGGATGTTATGGCCATGTACGTGTAGAGCATGGAAGCTTTGTTTCCAGGAATATTAAGTTCTTGTTTACAATGTTTGACCTGGGAAAAAAAGAGCGGAACATCAGACATAGTTGTTGAATAGTTTCTGGTTTATATGTGACCTTAAGAATCAAAGGCATTTTATGCCGTCTCGTGTCACTCTTTTTTCCAGATTTTCGTGACACTAGAACATTGTTTGATTTTTACGAAGATCGTGAAAACTATATCTACTATATTCCGCCACTGTAATCACTATAAATAGAGCTGGACGATAAATATCCTGCTAAAACCTGCACCATTATTGTACGCGTTGTAAACAGAAAAGTTAATTCATTTTCAACTACTTTCCCAAAATCCATTACATTCGATAGTTCCACTGAAGATAACATGGTAGATATCAAAGCACGCTGTTCTTTAAATAGGCAAAATAAAGCTGTTATTCTGATACATCATATAAATGCACTTATTAAATCTATACGTCAAGAGACTACAAGACAAGACACTCCAAAGAGATTTTAGAGATTCATTCATCCACTGAGTATACTAAGCGTGTAGAATGACATGCACAACAACGTCAACGAAAACTCTACAGGTCTAGTCTGAAATGTCAGCCGTCTTCTCTTCCTTCCCGCCCGTCCTCTGAGGGGTAAGGAAGAGAAGACGGCTGGCACTTCAGACTATCTACAGGTCCATCTATTGACATCTTGTTGATAGACGTTTCTGCTTTTCAAAGCTAAGAGAACTCATCAAATATAATTTCTCTCTTTCGGTTATACATTGTATTATGCGTTTCTAACTAACCTGGTGTATTTTATTATTCTTCTACGCATTTTCTCGTTGAGTTACAATTAATTTTCATTGATAATCTCATAGTACAATTTAAAGGTTAGAATGTTATTTAAAAAACGTAAAGCTTGTCTGTATTTTACTTGATAGCTGCTGGCTGCAGTTCAAAGATATCCAAAATTGAAAAGCGTAAAGCTAATTTTAACAAAAAATAGACTCTTCATCCTAAATACGTTACATGTAGTCCTCTTTTGAACTTCATCCATCCACTAAAAGGGCTGTTGTTGCCGCTCTATAAAAGTTGTGTTATATTGTAGCGTGAAAGTCACAACAAGATATATGAACCTACATCTAGTACCTCTTGACTCAGGCCAATCTTCGGGGTCAAAAAATATAAAATTAATGTTAATTGCTTTGCGTTTCAGACAGACATTTCTGCTCGTCAATCCTAAGAAATCTCATGAAATATAATTTCTCTCTTTCGGTCATACATAATATTAGTCGCTTTTAACTAACCTGGTTTCTTTTTCTATGTGGTTTCTTGTTGCATTATAATTAATTTTCACTGATTTTCAGTTCCCATACTGTAAGGCCTCGTGTCTTCAATTTCAAAATCGAGGACAATCGTTCACTGTCCGGGTAGAGTTTCACTAGCCAGCTAGAAGGGTCCTTATTTCTGTTGCATTTATGTTGTATGTTGAAAGGCTTAGAATTTGCTTGTTCTTTCCAAGTTCGTCAAAAATAAAAACGTCATCGCTTTTGCATTCCGTGCCGTTTATTAACTGCTAACATCAACACTAATATCATCATGGGAGTGCACTCGTAGAAAAAATAGAAACACTGTATTACAACAATCATATTACAACAATCACATCACCAAAGTATATACTAATATCATTGTAAATTACAGAAATTTCTAGCAAATTGTTTCTTATTCCTTTAAACTCAATCACAAACCTTATGTAAAGAATTACACGAAATATTATCGAACCTTTCCCCCGCACTCAACAAACAGTACACGACAAAACTACGTCTGTTTTTTAATTCACTTCGATAAAATCTGTTAATCACATTCTTCACATTTTTGGCGGTATTACAAAGTAAAACGAAGCTGCCAACACCGTGTAAGACCAAACATAATGTCCCAGCATTTACAATTTACTCTATACCTTGTCAAACGCGTATAAAATAAATACCTTAAAACTTTTCTTCCAGCAAAAACACATATAATGTACCACAAATTTACCATAAATATATATATCCATTGGTTTGACCTTGTTCACTTGTCACTTCGTAACCACACGTGAGATCTTACACGAAGTACTACCCTAGGACAAAGCTCCCACACCAAATTCTCGTGTTACCATGGTAGCACGAGACAAAAAAGGCTGCCATTCTCTTCTGTTGTTTAATCAGTTACAAGTCTCCCCGGTGGGGGAGGAACAAACACTCCCTTATTTGGCCTAACGGGTGAATGCCGCCCAACGAGATATGGTTTTCGAGGGCTTGAGTTTTAAACAGGGCAAAGAAATTCACCATGTAGAGTCTTGAACAGGGTGTCTTTCTGGAAGGAAGCTTTCCACAGGGCCGTGTGAACGTTCAGTAGCAGGGTTCGGTTTTGCATGTGTGGTGCCAGCAGTTGTTTCTTTTTAAAAATAATAATAATAATAATAATAATAATAATAATAATAATAATAATAATAAACTAATTCTATGATGTCAGTTATAAACAGAAGAATGAATAATCTAAAAAGAGACGATACTTGGCTAAACCTGCATGTTCTTATGGCGCTGTCTTAGCAATGTCAAAAATCATTTTGACATAGTTGACACATCAAAGCATCCTCCAGGAATGAATGAACAGCTACTAAAAATCTCACCATCATAGAGTAAATCGCCCTTTCAAAATTGCCAAAAAAACCTCGAGGGGGTGGCATCCACAGCCCCCTCTCCACCACCCTTTGTACGTCCGAGGGTTAATCAAGGTCACGAAAATAATCTCTTGTCTTTAACATGGCAGCGAAATGAAATGATTTTACCCAGCTGTTGATGATATAAATGTCTCTCAGACTTCCCACTATAGATAGGAATACTAGCTAGGTTCGTTCGCTTTTGGCCCATTTTTTCGACTATTTTGCTTGGTTACCAAGGAAAATGGTAAGAATTGGGATCATTGGTGGCACTCTCTGACCCACATTTTTGTATACTCTCAAGGGACTGTTTTAATTTGTCAAGGGAATACTTTTCGCTGTGGGCGATAAAAACGTCACTGGATAGGAATGCGTCCGCAGTTTTCGATCCCGAAATGTTATTTTCACGCATCGCTCGTCATTTAGCCTGTCTAGTCTTTTGCAAACTACAGGTAGGTATTTTTTAAAGATCTGTGCTATTCATCGATTGAATTGCTTAGTTTTACATGCTTAAAAGCTGCTGCGAATCTTCATTGTCAGAGGATATTGGCCAATGCTATTTTTTATTGTTACAAGTCTATTGTTTGTCGTCTTCATTGAAAGAAGTATTTTTAGCTCGTCACGCAATCTTTTGTTTTGACCACAATTCACGGACTTGATCACGACAGCAGCTTCTCAAGACTTCAGAGAGAAAAATGGTAATGTACAATATTGCTTCGAACTTAAATGGAATTTTTAGAAGGATCGGTAAAGCCACTTAGTGAAAAATTGACTGCAACAAGAAGTTGCAAGCAACTTAAAACCGCGCTTATATTTTTTGCTAATTAACAGCTTTTTTCCTCAAAAGTCACGGTTAAATTTATTCTGATTGTACTATGAGTAAAGGACTACCAAAGTAGTCACGCGAGTCACACAATCCGAGGTTTACGTTATCCCCGGCTATCTTTAGCTTGGCGGTTTTTTCCCTTCCAATGACGTAACCCCTGCACGTTCGGGCACGCTCAATTGTTTACCTAAGCAAATATTGTATTTTCCTTCAAATATCTGAACTCGCTTCGATGAAACAGCCAAAAAATTCACTAAACAAGAAATTACCTGAACAAGAAATACTCGTAAAATTACAAATAAGTTAATGACCGTTTTTTTTTTTTTTGTTATCTGGCGAAATAAACTTCCAAGTAAGCACGATCTTATTTGTCACGTTTCGAAAGTAAATGGTGCAACTTCCGCCCATTTTATGGCTAACGCAATACCTTGTTTTACTGTGTGTTTAATATCTCCTTCAAGTCCAGCGCTTCGATAAAACCAAAAAGAAAATGTATTTTGTACACAATAAAGAAAACGAAATCCGAAACATCTTCCGTACAAAACACACGGTTAAATTTAATTTGTTTGTGGAATGAGTGAAGAATTAGTCACGCGAGTCACACAATTTGTGGTTTACGTTATCCCCAGCTATCTTTAGCTTGGTGGTTTTTCCCTTCTAATGACGTGACCCCTGCACGTTCGGGCACGCTCAATTGTTTACCTTAGCAAATACTTGATTTTCCTTCTAATCTCTGAACTCGCTTCGAAGAAACAGCCAAAGAATCCACTTTAATTGCCTAACCCCACAAGAAATACTCGCAAAATTGCAAATAAATTGATGACCCGCGCTTCTGGCGAAATAAACTTGCAGAGAAGCTGATTTTATTTGTCAAGTTGTCACTTAGCGAAAGTAAAAGCTGCAACATCAGCGCATTCCATTGCTGACGTAATACCTTTTTTTAGTGTATTCAACAACGCTTTGAATCCAACGCTTCGATAAAACCAAAAGAAAATATACTTTATAAACAATAAAGAAAACAATTTCCGCAACATTTTCGGTACATTAATGTTTCAACAGCTTTTGACGAATAAACATCACAGGTTGCGTGATTTCAAAGCCCCGATCACGATTTGGCCGAGTGGAGGTTTGCGTCTTGTCACCGACAAAAAAAACAATAAATCCCGTGCAGAGCAAGAACCGCGCTCGGCCCATGGCCGCGCGGTTAAAAAGCTGTCGGGCTTAAATTAAACTTACGCTTTAGCGTGAATAATGCAGGATCTCACGGCTTCAGAAATATGCAGAATTTTGAAGCTTTGATACATTAGTAGCTACATCTTGAAATGAGAATTAATCTAAAACAAAACTTCAAGTTTCTTTCATTTGCCCAGTTTACGTTTGAAATGATATTTTAGGCTTCTGAAGCGTATTGATTTGAAAAGCGCATGGTGACATCTGATATGCAGCGTGCGGCCGACTTACTGTATCATCGCATTGTTGTTTATTTAATAATTGTGTTCAGTTTACGACCTTTTACATGCAAAGATTTACTACAGTACTTCGGAAAATGCAAACAAGTATTTTTTTTGTTATTAGTTATAGTGATGGATAGCATAAAAAGCAATCTCAGTGTTAATTTTGTGGAAGGAATTCAGTAGTTTTCCGCTATCTCACGGCAATCTCACGGCTTATCTCCAATTACCGCTTTTCTGTACCAAGATAATACCACTGGTGGTTAAATAAATGTCAGTGACAGTTATACAGAATGAAAACCTACCTTTCATAAAAAGCAATGTGAGTGTTAATTTTGTGGAAGGAATTCAGTAGTTGTGCGCTATCTCACGGCAGCATGATTCGCGAATTATTATCCCCTTACCGCTGGTGGTGGTTAAATAAATGTCAGTGACAGTTGTACAGAATGAAAGCCTACCTTTCACCAGAGTGTTTCGAACTAGTGTTATATTTTGTAGAAAGAGTTCGTGTTTTTGCGAGTTGTTAAAATGACGCGCGGAGGTGAAGAAATTTTTTTCACCGTCTTCAAGTTTGGTTTGGGATCAATTTATCAAGCTTGATAATTAACATTTCAAACCATGAATTGGTCTTTCAGCGTGTCTAGTTGTAATAAACGTTTACTTCAGAAAAGAATTGTTTGTCTGAATTTAGTACGCATATGGTATATTTTTTCCCACTTGCACGTTTGTGTTAAAAGCCGTAAAAGAGCCAAGAATTTTTTTTTTTTTTTTTTTGGGGGGGGGGGGGGGGGGTGGGTGAGCGCTAATAAAAGCCTTCTGGACTGTGAGTCAATGGGTTAGTGCATCACAAATCGCTTTCAATACTAACATTTCTCCAACGCATACTCCATGCGAAATAGTCGAATCTGGAAGAGATCTTTGATTTTAAAAGCAATTAGTACGCTCTTCTACAAATAACTTACTCCAAAGGAAGTACACCGTTTCTAGCAAGACCTTTATGGTGACAACTTAAATGACTCAGAACAACTACTTCTTGCAATACTTTATGCTATTTACTACTGTACTTACTATATGTACGGTTGGAACGTAGTAAGCGAATAACACCACAACAAATGAAGTCAGCATAATCAAGAAAGCGTAATTCCTACAAAGGGATAGATTCTTGCTTGTCGTTTCTTGTAGCTCTATTTTTCTTACTGCGCTGTTGTTGTTTCTGCTTTCATCTTTCAGCTTGTCCAAAGGCACAAACACAGTTGCACACAAACCGCACAAGAAAAACAAGATGGCAAACCCTGTAAGAGTCCCTTGCCATTCAAACGAAGTTAGTAGAGACTCAGTGACTTGAGTCATTACAAACATGCCAATCGCTGGTGCCGATGCTACGATGCCAACAGCCACCGAACGCCATTTGACAAAATATTGCAAAACTATCAAAGAAGAGGACATGTAAACCATTATATGTCCGAATCCTGATAGAAAACCATATGTTATGTACATCATCCAGAGTTTAGAGGACCACGAGGCGAGGAAGAAGCCAATTGTTCCAGAAAATGAACCAAGAATGGCGGTGAACCTGTAACTAAAACGCTCGTTGATATGTGAACCAATAGGACTGAATAGGCAACCACTTGCAAGGTATAAAGAACCAATCCATGCTGTAATAAAAACAAACGTCAGTTAATTAAGTCTTATTCTAAGTTATTAATTAAAAAGTCAATGAACGAACGAACGAACGAACGAACGAACGAACGAACGAACGAACGAACGAACGAACGAACGAACGAACGAACGAACGAACGAACGGGAATTTGCAGTGGCATTTGCACAGTGGCTCTTCACCCACTGTTCCCTGATCGAATTAGGATTTAGAAGTGTGGGTCCTTTGTGAAGGGAGGGAAACTGAAGGACCCGGGGAAAAACCTTCGGAGCAAGGAAGAGAAACTTGTTTGGATTAGATTAGATTTTCACCGAAATGATTCACAAAACAATGCTCAATGAGTGAGACAGAATCATTCAATACACTGAGTTGAAAATGTTTCAAATCGCAAGGTGTGGTCTCGATCCAGTTATTATAATTTCCTTTCTTACTTGACTTCATTAGGGTTAGGGTTATGTTGTTTTGGACCAACGTGAAACGCCTGTTTTTCACTAAAATATGGATAACTTCAAGCTCACTTTTCCAAAGGTTAAAGACTCTCTGTCGACCGGCATACATTGCGCGCCTTGCCCGAGGTTTCGTGGGCTACGAAACCTGCATTGTTGAGTTGTGGATCATTTCGCTCTTCAATCCTTTATTATCCGAGGAATCTGTCGCGACTTTTCAACAGTTATTGCTATTAATGAAAATATTGATTATCGTTCTTTACATTGAGGCGAATATTTCGTCGTAAGTTGCTTGTTTGTTACATGTGTGAGAAGCTAAACAACGGCCGGTACGCGATGCGGTGTTGGTCATGCATGGCGGGTGCGAGGAACCGCCGGTGGAAGGCCTTGACTTTGACCAGAACCTCTTCTGAAGAGATTTATTAGAGAAAATCTGCCAGAAATCAGTGGAGAGCCAAAAAAGATGCCCTCGGAAACAAGAAGGGGAAAATGCTCCCGTTTGTTGCAGTGCGTGACACTGAATCGCTGCTGAATTATTCAGATATTTATTTCCCTTCGCATTGCCAGTAGATCCTTCCAGTACGAGGTTAGCTTTTAGGAGATCATTTGAAATTTATTTTGATGTTAAGTGCTTTCTTTGCTGTGTTTCCTCCTTGTAATGGCAACCCTTTATTACAAAAAAATATCGAGCTGAAAATATTTGAAAGTGTGTACGTGACCAGTTATCGGAACAAACTCCGCAGGGATTTCAACCCGTGGTATGGAAATCGCCAAGAAATATTTATTGCTCTTGTTCTACATGTTGGCTTGGAAAGTATTTTAAGCACACTCAGTACAGTATATATATTCTGTATGCTTCTGAAAGCAAATAAAAACCAAATTTAGTATATATTGAGTTGTTTTCAAATGACGCGTACGGCGACCAGAGATTGTAGTTTGCGACCCCACAGCGCAAGGTCATAATTTCAAAATGAAGTAGTTCTTAATCAAATGACCTCAAAAGCAAACATTTTATTACTCTTCTACCGACAAATTTTATTTTAGGTCGCCAAATGCCTCAAATCGTTTTTTATTTTCAAACGATTTTCTTTAGCGACAGAATCAAAACAATAACAAACGCTCGCAATGTATGCCGGTCGACAGAGAGTCTTTAAAGCTCAAGTTTCGATAAGTTCTTCCTTACTGTATTGAGAGAGTAAAGTTTTTAGGAGTCAAATGAATCAATGAGTCAATGAGTCAAATTTTAAATTATGGTTAATTTGAAAATAGTGCTGTCCTTGCTAACTTATAAAAGCTAACCGCAAGCAATCTAGAATGGAACTAACTGCAAGCAAACCAGTGAGAGTGGAACTAACTGCCAGCAAACTGGAGTGGAACTAACCGCAAGCACAAAGGATTGGAACTAACCGCAAGCAATCCAGAGAGAACTAACCTTTCGCAAAGTGGAGTGCTTCTAAGCTAACTTGAATACAGGCAAACGATGGTTCAATGTATAATAACCTACTTTGTTTAAAAAAAAAAACCCTGACTCATTGACTCATAAAACAGGGGACCTCCTGTATTGAAACTGTAATGATGCTGTGAGTTCTTTTGGTAACTTCATTTCCAATGTTCAGCGGAAACCACCTTAGATACCTGTTGCTTGTCGTGTCTCGGTAAAGTGATCCATCAAAGGGGGTAGCAGTATCCCAAAGCAGTATGCGATTCCCGAGACAATGACAACCGACAACGCTGAGGCCGCGCACACCAACCACGACCACCAGCTGTCGGGACGACAGATAGGTTCATATTTCTCTTTGTTTGCAGCTTGATCATCGCTATTGCTTCTAAAGCGCACACTCATGGCACCTGAGCGTGATGAAAAAAGAAAATTCGGTCAATCTGAGTGGCAACAAACTTGTCCAGGCAAGGAAAGCCTATTTAATTTTAAAAGGCAGGACAATTGATCCCGATGGTCTCAACATCCGCGAAGAAACATATGAGTTTCTTTACCTGTACTATTTTGTCAGCTATTTTACTATTTTAGTTTCATTTACCTTATTTTAAGTTTATTTTACACTGTCAATTTGATTAGCGTTACGTAATATATTTCTGGTATTATGCAAAATACCACAATCACTGTATATATATGAAACACCCCTTCCAATGTTAACTCCCATTAAACCTGAAGAAGGCTGGTTTGGCCAGCCGAAATATAGTACATCAAATTCAAAATATTCCTACGTTGTATCAGTCTCTGCTTTTTTATATTTATTGTTTTAACACAGAAAAAGAATAATAAAATAACAGTATCGGTTACGCAACCCATGTGAGGGTCACTCACTACTGCGGTGGCGAATGACTTTGATGTGACTATCTTATTATTACTTGTTTAATATTGTATGATATATTTTAGAGTCAACAACAAAATGTTTTGCCCGATCCTTGGACTGCCAGCAGTCTCTCTTTCGCTCTAAAGTCCGACTAGCAAGGAATACGAAAAACGTTACCGCCGGCACTGAGCTGCGAGTCACGAGTAACAAGCCCTCTTCTTTCGGCGTCCAGGCTACTCTCCGTCCCCGAGATAACTCTTTTAAAAGTGCTTACATTTTTCTTCCACCTATAAACGTCTGGTTAAAACAAGTTATTTTTGTATCGTCTCATTTTTATACCTCACCTTGAATAACAGCGGTCCGGCTCTTCCCGTCCAAGTTTCTAAAAGTCTAAGGTTCGAGCCTGACAAAATTTCATATTGATGTCGGCATAACAGTGATCGATGTATAGCGTTTCTGATTGGTTGTCGGGTGTAATATTATTCACTAACGCCACCGCGCACATGAGTGCAGATGAAAGACTTCTGTTAAGAATAAAAAAAAAATGACTTGCACAGGCAATGAATATGCTATGCCCTGAGATCAGACCGCGTGGTGTGGGTGGAAACCGGAAATGTCTTAGTCATTTTAGTTCACAATCCAGACAGCTCAAAGGAATATTATTAAAGTGATGGCTAATTTAAGCTGAACTATAGAACTGAAGTTTTTTTTTTTTTCTTGTTTGTATGGGTTTGTATGCCCTTGTAGCCCCTTGTCATAATGTGCGGGAACAGTGACCAAAGCGGCTTCCTTAAAGGAAGATTTATTGGTGACAACATAAGATTAATTGATGGCTTAATAAACCACACTGGCCGTGTTTTCACGACACCGATTGTCTCGCTTAACATTCCTGAATGTGCTTTGTTTACAGGCATCGTTAAGCGACTCAAAAATGATAGGTGTTTTCATGAGTGAGATTTAGTAACTTGAGGAGAGCACACGCGCGACTAAATCAATTTGAATAATGGCGTGAGATGCTGACGAAGCTCGCATGTACGTCTTGACTTCTTCTTTTCAATCGTGTGTTTATGCGCTCTATTTGGCGAGAACATTTCCGTATCTCGAGGAATATGTTCCAGTTTGTTTGCAATTTGGTTAGACCATATCTACTACGACAAGGCATGAACATGCGACGAGCGATTCCAGTGGAAAAGCGAGTATCTCTTGCTTTGTGGCGGCTTGCAACAGAAAATTCATACACGACTTGTTTTTGGAGTTGGAAGATGCCCTGAGCTAAAATTAAAAGACGAGTTTTGCTCAGTACTAAGCTCCCAAGAGGCATAAAAAAGAATGCGTGTCCTATTTCCGATTTGACAGCCTTGTCAGATGAATGACCGCAAGTTGCTTTTCATTGGCAGAAATTAATTGCCGACTCGCTTAAGCTACCTGATTTGGTGGCTTAAATTTAATGAGAATTGCATTGAAGTTTGCCGACTCGCTTAACTTTAAGCGAGTCAGAAAAGTAACTGTTTTCACGAGATTTCCGGTTGTCACTCGCTAAGCGACCTGAAAAATCGCTCGTGAAAACACGGCCACTGCTGCTCACAATATTCCCGGGCTGCTAATGTTTATAGATTTCGAAAAAGCGTTCGACACTGTTGAATGGTCTTTTATATGGAAAACGCTAGACTATTTTAACTTCGGATCGGCACTTATAAGCTGGATTCAATTGTACTACCGTAACATATAAAGCTGCGTCCTTAATAACGGATGGGCAAGTAACTACTTCACGCCCGAAAGAGGAGTTAGGCAAGGATGCCCTCTATCCCCTTACATTTTTATCCTCTGCACAGAGATACTTTTGCTGACAAAATAAGAAGAAACAATGATATTAAAGGGATCACTGTGTGTGGAAATGAAATTAAAATCAGTCAATACGCAGATAAATGGGTTACAGACAAAGTCAAGGCCCTGGGTGTCTGGATATCATCAGATACTGCGGTTAGTATTCATGAAGGCAAACTACAGCGAAAAACTTCTAAAGGTTAAAAATAGCTTAAGCTGCTGGGAATACCGTCGCTTAACTCTATTGGGAAAAATCGTTGTATTAAAAATTTAATCGTCTCCCAACTTGTTCATATCCTGTCACCGCTGCAAACAAATTATGCCGCACTAGATGAGCTCAACAACGTATTCTACAGCTTCCTCTGGAGCGGAAAGGGGGTCAAAATTAGGCAAGATGTTATGACCAGTGATTATAAAAATGGTGGCTTAAGGATGATTGATATGAAATGTTTAAAAAAAGCATTCAAATCAACCCGGGTTCAACCTGGGTTAAAAAATATTTAGACAACGAAAATTATGGAAAATGGAAACTTTCTTACGAATACGAATTGCAAGAATTCGGTGGTGTTGACGTCTTTAAAGGCAACCTCAATAAAAACGATTTGGCAAGAAGCGTACAAAATGGAAAAAATCCACAGAACATCTTCCTCGCCTGCAAACTGTCATCACAATCGCTGGCAAAAATGTACCGGTTAAACCGGCTTTAAGGAAAGAAAGCACGCTTGGACGCGTGTGGCCTGTTCCAGACTTCTGTCATTGGTATGGCGCGTTTATACTGTCAAAATCCAACATCACAAATCGAGAGTCATCATTCCAAAATGACCACCATAGCTCCAATTCAATCAACAAGCCTTTTCTAAATCGAATGCCATTTTCTCGTGACAGATGGGTTAATTCGATCAGCTACTTTTCAAATTGACTAGTTTCCTTCTAAATCGAGCAAATTACAACGATGTAATTTGCTCGATTTAGAAGATAAGATGAACTTCCGACTGGATTTGGTTTGTGGATCTTTGTAAGGGTGTAGAATATTGGGATTCTTGGAGGATTACGTGTCTGAGAAAACCATTTTCTAGTCATGTCATCAATAAAGTTGTTTTTATGCATTTGTGTGACAAGCTCGTTAACTCTTTGTGATGTTCCCGTTACCATGGGATCTTCGAGAGGTTTGTAATGCTCTCTATTGTTGAGTTGGGTCTGAACTTCGTTTATTTTATCATGATGACAGTAGTTGTACCTTTATCTGCCTTTTTTATAACGATTTTAGTGTTGTTTTTAAGCTCTTTAAGAGCTTTATGTTCGTTGCGTGACAGATTATTTTTAGTTCCGGATGGCATGACCTCAGCAAGCTGGATTTTGACACTCTCTAAGTAGCTTTCTAGGGCAATTGAGTTTTGAACCGGCGGTTCCCAGTCAGACTTGAAGTGGAAAGGATGTGGTTCTTTATTTTCTGCGTGGAAAATGTATTTGAGACGCATTCGTCTTGCGAATTTTTCAAAGTCTTGCAAGAGTTGGCGTTTGATGTTGTTAATGTTTGTCACCGGTGTCGGTACAAATTTGAGCCCCTTAGAAATCACGCTGACTTGGTTGTCAGTAAGTTGGAGATTTGAAAAATTCTTGATGAATTTTTCGTTATTTAGTCTTTTAGTTGCAATTCGTTTAATAGCCAAGTTTGTTCTACGCTGTTTGCGTCTATTATTTGCGTTGCGCCCTTTTATATTTTCAACCCCTCTAGCGGTTAGATTTTCAGAAAAAAGGCAGTTGTAATCCTCAACATTTTTATTGTTTGCAGAATTCTGCAGCACATGTGTTTTTAACAATTGTTTGATTTCGGTAATATCTTGCTCTAGTTTGTCTACCCTATTTACATCGTGATTCACAATGTTTTCTGAGTTCGCTGAGTGCGACTGATCTCGCTTCGACCTATTTACATCAGCACTCAGAGCACTAGCAGTTGCGCTAGTTTTTGTGAAGAGCTTAGCCTTATTGCGTTTGTTTTCCTCTTTGTTTTCCTGTTTTCTTCGACAACTGGTAGCCCAGCTGACTCATGTGCCACAGGTGCGGCAGGTACTGCACGTGCCATAGGGGCCACATGTGACGATCCCTGCGGTCGATTTTCCAACTGGCTGACTGCGTTTAGCAGATTCTCAGCACACATTTTAAGCAAATTCTTTGTTTCCTCATCACCCATAGTCTATGTGAAAGAAATCTAGGGTTATAAAACACCAACAGCAGGCGATCTTTTCTTTAGGCAACTTTATGATATTGCATCAGTCAATTCCTCCTGTGCCCATCACCCCCCTTAGACAAAAAATACCCCCCCCCCCACTCCCAGTGGGCATTGGTTCACCTTCTCTGTCCCTGTGGTGGGGAATTTGTTTACCCCAGGCAAACCCACACATAAATTCAAAACTGTGTGCACTGCGGTCGTTCGTGACAAGGTTTCACATACGCATTTAACAAAGCTGGTGTGAGAAGAGAATGAGAATCAACTATTGTTTAAATGACAATCACACCTCAGGGCATCTGGATGGCATATCTGTGCCCACCCAAAGGGAATTTGCCCAATTCATTAAAAAAAAGAAATGAATGCCATGGGTAGCCAGAGGGGGGGGGGGGGGGGGGGGGGGGGAGGGGAGGCATGGGTACAGGAGGTGGAACTGACTGATGTACAATCAGGAGCCCTGGCATAATATAAGGACTCATGTACTTACACTTCTGTTTTGTGTAGCTATATCAGCATTATTTATCATTCAATCACTAGTAGGGCAACTGTTTTCAATTGAACAATAATCCCAGTCATTATTTTATACCAACAAAATCTACCCTACTCTTTACAATAAGCATTTTCCTCCCTTGCTCCAAATGTAAACAATGAATCGTTTACTCTAACTATCGAAATCTTTACTTTTTTCTCTAGTAGTATTCTTAGAAATCCGTGGTTATCCGAATGAACTTTCTTTTCTATATTCGCGGTAAGCTTAATTTGAGCTTATTGTGGCAAGGAGATCGAGTTCACAAGTGATTTGCGATTGTTTGTGTCCGTTTTATCCGAGTTTAAGAGCATTCGATGCGTTGGAGATATTACACAATAAGACCTCTAAAGAAACATGCGCCACTTTCATGAATAAATCATATTCTAGGTACATATATTAAAGTATAATTACACTCAGACTTTACCTCTGCTTTGTCCTTTGACGGTCGCTCCACGTGTAAACTGAAGAGCCCGCGGTAGTGTTTTGTCAGCGGATACAGTATACCAGCAAAGCATCTTGGGTATGGTGATCGATTTAGAAGGAAACTGATCGATTTGGAAGGTATCGAATCAATTTGAAGAGTGTCTGATCGAATTAACCTAATCGATTTAATGTGAACGATGTAATTTGCTCGATTTAGAAGGAAACTAGTCAATTTGAAAAATAGCCGATCGAATTAACCCATCTGTTACGAGAAAATGGCATTCGATTTAGAAAAGGTTTGTTGATTGAATTGGAGCTATGGTGGTCATTTTGGAATGATGACTCTCGATTTGTGATGTTGGATTTTGACAGTATAAACGCGCCATACATTGGGGAGCAGCGGGAAATTCGAGATTGCGTGACGAACGGCGAGCGGAAAAATTGCGAGGGGACTAAGGTGAGAAACCTGGAACAAGCTAGGACGCGTGCGATATAGGATGAAATAGTTCGCAGAAGCATATACAGGGACATATACAGTGGAACGATATTTTCTCGAACGTCCACATTGGTCCGAGAAATCTTAAGTTCGAGATTTCGGGGGGTGAAAAATTGCAGTGTTTGACAGAATGAAGCCATCCCAGGGAAGCGACTTTTGGTACGAGTACCAGTTATTTAGTGCACTCTTTTTTTGTAACAAACTTTTTTATAAGAACGTTGAGGCTGAGAGATTTTCCAAAATTTTAAGAACGTGCTAAGAACATACGCCAGGCTGAGAGTTGGATTGAACATCTTTATTTTGCCCATTTGTTTTAATTTTTGTTAAATGAGTTTTATAAATAAATTCAAATTTGTGGTCTATTGCATCGCAGAGATATTGCAAGTTTACAAATGCTTTTGTTTGGCCTTCATAATCGTAACGTGTTCGGAAAATTGTCGGAAATAAAAATCTGTGACGTCATAATTGGTGTTTTTAAAGACGACAGCAGACCGATTCCGTAGACTGCACCTAAAAAAATAAATGAATGTGTTAAGTGACATTACAAGCAGTTATTCGTTCTTTTCGGCCGTGTTTCAGTTGATTGTTTGTTGGTTATTGTTCAGAGACGCGCATTTTTTTTAAATAAAATAGCAAAAGCTCAAAGGTAGTTCAACCAAAAATGCAAGTTTAAGTTTTGTTTCCTGTCGATTTGCATATCATGTGAGACATAGGTAGTATGAACGCTGGTATGAAAACAAATCAGAAATCTCTATTGTTCTTTGTTATTAGCATGTAAGAATCGAGGTTTGTAAAATCTCTCTTTTGTCTCGAACTTTGATAACCAGTGCGGTCTGCGGTCGTCTTCAAAAACACCAATTATGACGTCAGAGACTCGTTGCGTTCTTTCCATTTCATTGCGCGGGCATTCAAGAAACATTTTCGTAAAGCCTTCGGAAATCTTCGTATTTTTTGCTATAATTCACGATTTAAGACTCGGAAATTAATTTTAAAATATCAGTATATTGTTTTAATTTAATAGTTAAAAGGGCATTTTGAAATTTCAGTTCATTTGACCTTTAAGGAACTGAAAAGGAAACCGAAAATTTCCTATTGACCTTTCGAGTCTTTCATTAGGCCCCTTCTCTTAGACCTGTTTAGTTTCCATGTAATAGTTAACAAATCGTCCAAACCTTTACGTGAAACCATTCAACTAACGGCTCGTGGTTCCACTTGAGGTTTGAATATTTTATGACGTAACTTCCATGGTCTAAAGAGTGCAGTGAAGACCATGGAAAAATGCGGTTGATTTATTTTATACAATAACACGGAAAATTTACCGGCGAATTAGATAATTCAGATCAAGAGTAAAAACATATCAATGACAGTTGGTCGTTTGAATCATATTCCTTAGAAACGTCCATGGATGACTTTAACTAACTTTACAATATTGCATTATGCAACAGCGTGTATCTAAGAATGTACACTGAATATTTTCAGCCTAAAATCGTCAGAAAAATAAAAAATATCCAGCCTGGGCATGAAAATGCACATTTTTATAAAATAAGAATGCACAGGCAATGGAGGAAAAAACCATCCACCGACCACAACTTTTTCAAGCTTTCAAACGAAAAATATTCGTACAGAAGACTTGCCCCCACCCCTCGATATTTTTCTTGCATGGGGGAAAAAAGTTACTTAAACTAAGGTTAAAGAACAGTAAGTTTTTCTGTAACTAAAAGTTCTTCCTCGTAGGATTGTGTTTCGTCAGCCTCTCCAGGTTGTTGTTTTACAAACGTCATCAGTGATGTAATGGAAGCTCCGACTATCAGAATTGCGCCTGCAGTGTAAAACGTGACAGTGTACGAGCCAAGCTTGTCCGCCATCAAACCTGTTGGAAAAGGACAATTTCATTTTGAAAAAAATTACGAATGAAAAGCTAATTTGTAAAAAAATTGTGTTTTTCAGTAATGCTCCCAACAGGTTACGATTAGTTCTCCGGATGCTTCTCCTTCGAGAAAGTAGACCAGCGTTATCCACCATCCTGCAACAGGACCAAGGTGTAAAAATGACCCAGTATTTTTTTTTTTTTATGAATCATATACTATAAAATAAAACGTCAAGAAATATTGATTAAGGCCTGCAATTGCTGCAAACTTAACCTTGGCTTGTCTAGGCTCAAGAAGATTAAAATATCATAAGATCAGTATGTTGGTCTCACCAGCCATTGGAGATCCAAGGCAGGAACTAACTGCAGTTAAAAGCGTCGCGTAGGCCCATGCTTGATTCAATTTCTGTTTTCCGGAAGTTTCCAAAATTAGCAGTGACCACTGTCCATTCATAGATCCTTCCATGAGACCAAAAACTATGAAAATTGCCACAATCGAGCTAAATGATCGTGCTATTGGCAGACATAAGACGCACAATCCACAGGTGGACATTCCTCCTTGATAAAGATGGAAACTGTTAAAGTATCTGAAATCTCCCAGTTTGCAGAATAAGTTGCGACCGATTAAGGATGTTGCGGCCATGTAGGTGAAAAGTATGGAGACTTTGTTTTCGGGAATATGAAGTTCTTGCTCACAATGTTTTACCTGAAAAAAAGAGAGGAGCATAAGATGTTTTTGCTGAATGAACTCGGGCTGACATGCCGGCAAGGTAAATACGTTACTGTACATTACTGAATGCACCGCGGCACCATTAATGGCTGTGATCAAGTGTCAGCAAGGTAATTTTAGTTTTTATAGTAAGTAACCACTCATTAGTCCGTCTGTTATTCAGATAGAAAATCGTTAAGCTAGTCAATTAGTTAGCAAAACAGTCGGCCCGTTCAGTCAAACTGTCAGTCAGTCAGTCCGTTAAATAATTTCTCAGTTTTTCCGCCTGTCTTATCTGTCTGTCTATCCGTCAGTCAGTCAGTCAGTCAGACAGTGAAATAGTTTGCCAGTCACTCAGCCTGTCTGTCTGTTTGTCTGTCAATCATTTAGCCTCCCACTTGTCAATCAACCAATCTGTAAGTTAAATACTTAGTCCGGTAGACATTCAGTCAGTCGGTGTTTCTCTCAGTCTGACGTCATGATCAGTTTGTCAATTAGTCACTATAAAATAAATGAAAGACCTGCATGTTCTTACTATGTGCATCACTGGAACGTAGAAAGCGAACATAACAACAAAAAATGAAGTCGACAAGATCAAGAAAGCGTAATTCCCACAAAGAGACGGATTCTTGCTTGCCGTTTCTTTTCTTGCTTTCCGTTTCGTTTCTTTCTGCCCCATTTTTTCCCCTAATGTGCCATTGTTGCTTCTTTCCTCTTTTAGTTTTTCCAAAGGTACAAACACAGTTGAGCACAAACCGCACACGAAAAACAATATGCCAAAACCTCTAAGAGCCCCTCGCCATGCAAACCTAGTTAGTAGAGACTGAGTGATTTGAGTCATTACAAACATGCCAATGGCCGGTGCCGATGCTACAATGCCAACAGCCACCGAGCGCCATTTGACAAAATACTGCAAAACTATCAAAGTGGAGGACATGTAAACCAATAAAAATCCGAAGCCCGACAGAAAACCATATGTTATGTACATCATCCATAGTTTAGATGACCATGAGGCAAGGAAGAAGCCAATTGTTCCACAAAACGAACCCACAATGGCTGTGAACCTGTAGCTGAAACGCTTGTTGAAATAAGCAGCGATAGGACTGAATAGACCGCCACTTGCCACGTACAAAGAACCAATCTACGCTGTTAAAATTAAAAAAATAAATTTATTTATAGCAATAACTAAATTATTTCATAATAATAATGATTAAGACGAATACAGAATTGATACCCATATAAGCCATGCATATAGCCATATATAAACTTTATTGAAGAAACGTTGACCCTGTGAAAGGCACAAACCATGAACGATATGACCTAATGGTATTCTGGGTAGACAGCATTGGTAGACTTAGTAATATTCCGTTTATAAATAATTAAGATATTTGATTTTATGCAACCTGTCTTATTTATGTTAATATTGTCACAGAGGAGGATGGACTTTTCACGCTGGTGCCAAACACCCCTAAAAATGGTCATCAGAACGCACATTTTAGCATAACTCCAGATGTAGTGCGCATGTCGCCACCAAACTTGGCAAGTGTATAGACGACAAGATTCCAATATATTTGACAACAAACTGACAGCACATTTCAAATTATGGCATCATAAGTGATGATGATGTTTTCGAAAAGTGGACATCTAGAGTAGTAAAATGCTGAAAACCGTTTGTTGATATAAAAGTTAAAGGAGATATGGCATTTTGAATTTTTAAAAAATACTCCGGCCAAAAACAATGACCCCTGCCCCCCTCTAGATAAAAATGTTGAAATTAAAGTTCTGTTTTCGTGTAAGCAATTCCACTCATGTTGGGAATTGATTGCACTGCATGAGCAGAACAGGAATAATAAAGACATCTGATGTGAAGTTATTCCTACCCTTCTAAGCCAAAAACATATTTTCTGACGCCACGAATGTAGACGTCCTCAATTATTCAATCGATAAAATTGTCGTTTTAAAGGCAAAAAACAAAAATCTAAAATGATACGATTTTAAGGTTTACTAAGCTCTTTACTTTACCAAATTCATACGTCATTTTTCAATCAAGGGGTTGATTTTAGAAAAACAATATCGTTCAGAACACCGAAATTTCTTTAAATTGTTATAACTCAAATAATATTTGTTAAAGCGATGAACGGTTTGTAGTAAAATAGGCCCCTAAGCATGCCCTTTCAAATGGCATATTAAGGGGGGTGACTCTTAACTACCAATTTCTTTCTAAGGCAGGTTTCTAATTGCTATATTTTGGAAACAAAACCTCATACTGATAAGCTTTTTGCACAAGTTTGTTCTGTTGAAGATTCCTTCAAGAGTTTCAAGTCACAGCCATATTTAACGCGTCACGTGACCAGAATAGAAAAAAAACCCTAAAACTCAAACGGCGGACAGATTTTAAAATTCAAATGAGCGTCAATAGATAAAGAATGTCCACATGCGTAATGTGACGTGTCGTTTTTGTGAAATTCGCATTATTATAAGAGTTATGGCGTAATAAACACTCGTATTTACAGACTTTCATCAGTAGCGTTTCCTCTTTTCGAGTAAACGATAAAAGCGTACGTCAGATTATAAAGACGGCGACGTTATCTCTGATTCGTAAAAGAAATCGGAACTTTACCTTGTTTCCTTGGCGTTTTAGGCATTTTAAATTTTCACGCGCGGTTTGGGACTGGCACTAGTTTCGCACGCGCAATGATATATTTTTCAAAGCAAGTGTACCCCCAAATAAAATTCACAATTTAGCGTTACAAAAAGCTTCAAAATCGCTTGCTTCAAAATACAGTCTTCAGCAATCCCCTAGCAACTGCTCTGGATCTGTAGTTAAGAGTCTCCCCCCTTAAGTGGCATGAAATTATAAACTTTGTATAACACGTATTGTGACGTCTTCAAATAGGACTTCATGATTCGACATTTTGACAGTTTTTGCAAGAGGAATGATAAAGACAACATTGCAATGTAACGTGCAAAGATTGGTAGAAAAATGTTTCAACGAACCAAAATAAGAGTGTTTGCCCCTAAATGCTCATTTAAGGGCTGCTTGGCGCGAATTCCGATTTTCCAGTAAACATTTGGGTCGTATCGTTCGCGGATTATGCTATACACTGAAGAAGGGTTATGCCCGAAACATGTGTGTTTGTGAACTACACAAAATGACACTTTGTTTCAGTTAATACATAATTCCTCTTTATGGCCTTAACTTAATTACATTTTGTCTTTTTTATTGAATTTTTAACTACCTGTTGCTTGTCGTGTCTCGTTAAAGTGTTCCATCAAAGTGGGTAGCAGTAACCCAAAACTGTATGTGATTCCCGCCATAATGAGAACCGACAGCGTTGAAGCCGCACACACCAACCACGACCACCAGCTATCGGGACGACATATAGGTTCATATTTCTCTTTGTTTGCAGCTTGATCATCGCTATTGCCTCCAGAGCGCTCGGTCATGACTGACAACTGATCATGAGCGTGCTGAAAGAAAAGACAATAAACTGCAAGGCTGACACTACGTAGAAATGAAAAGCCTTAACGGGACAACGACATGATAGAGTCCAAACTGAAAGCCAAAAATGCAAACTCTGGACAGTTGTTTCGACCTGATTGGGTCTCGTCAGCAGAGTGTATGCCGCACAGAATAGAACAACTAGCGTGAAGACAGTTGTCTATAAAGTGCTCGCTGGTAATGGCAATCCGAGAGGGCTCAAATTCGAAAGCCCGCCCATTGACAACAGCCGCGTGACTATTACTCAATAGGTCAAGAATTCGAAATATCATGTCGTTGTCGCGATAAGGGAAGTGAGGATAGCCAGAACTATCCGTACACTGAAAATATGGACAAAGCCATGTGAAAACAACACTGCAAACATCGACAAAACCATGTGAAAACAGTGAAAATGTACAGCATATCGGATCTGAAAAGATCTACGGTCCAAATAAAACTGAAAATGACAAATGAAAGCAAGGGACCGCGGACGAAAATGCTGCTGGTGTACGTAGGAGCTACTGACAGCTCTAATCAGCCAAAAATAAAATACAAAGACAATAAACTGCAAGGCTGACACTACGTAGAAATGAAAAGCCTTAACGGGACAAACTGAAAGCCAAAAATGCAAACTCTGGACAGCTGTTTCGACCTGATTGGGTCTCGTCAGCAGAGTGTATGCCGCACAGAATAGAACAACTAGCGTGAAGACAGTTGTCTATAAAGTGCTCGCTGGTAATGGCAATCTGAGAGGGCTCAAATTCGAAAGCCCGCCCATTGACAACAGCCGCGTGACACGCTAGTTGTTCTATTCTGTGCGGCATACACTCTGCTGACGAGACCCAATCAGGTCGAAACAGCTGTCCAGAGTTTGCATTTTTGGCTTTCAGTTTGGACTCTATCATGTCGTTGTCCCGTTAAGGCTTTTCATTTCTACGTAGTGTCAGCCTTGCAGTTTATTGTCTTTGTATTTTATTTTTGGCTGATTAGAGCTGTCAGTAGCTCCTACGTACACCAGCAGCATTTTCGTCCGCGGTCCCTTGCTTTCATTTGTCATTGAAAGAAAAGGCCAGTTTAGCATTGCCTTAGTGATACATGATGAAACAGACTCTAGCTAGACTGTTCACAGTCCCCTATGTTTGCTGGGGTAACGTAGGGTTCCTTCGTAGAGTTTCCTTCGAAGAGTTCCTGGGGTAACGGTCGATCGTTGAGTTCGAGGGGTCGGGAGAGTACAAAATGACCGTGGATAGGGGTACTGGGGGTTGCTGGGGGCGGAAAAATAGGGAGACTGTCACAGCTTCATTCCGTCTTGTATTCAAGGAGAGTTTTCCTACTTTGGCGCCTAGACTAATAAGATCAATCGAAAATGTCAAATTCGGGGAAACTGTGAGGACATGGCCTGCTGTACGATTATTTGGTAGGAATCCGAACTGGGTACTGCGGAGAATATTAAGATTCAGAATGGAACAAAATTTTTCCCAGACAGCTTGAAACACAAATTCCCCGATAATTTGATGGATCACTTCTTGCCAGGACCGTAGCAAGCATGAGGTTGTAATACTAATGTCATTTGGTGCATTTTGGAGCACTTTTCGAGAAGAATTTCAATTCTGGTTTAATATCAAAATGCGGCCCATCTTGTGTATTAATATTTATCCAGGTTATTATTGTGATCCGATTAAGAACGTAGCTGCTTTACTGCAAAATTTGAAACATTTAAAAACATATCTTGGTCACATATTGTATAACCGATGATAATTTATATTCTATTTCTTCCGTGAAAGGTGGGTCTACCTATAAAGTACCACCGGAAATTCTTCCGCTCAAAATTTTGAGGTCGGCGCTGCACGTTTCCGTTTCGTAAACGGTCGGTGCCATTTTAGCGACAGAAAAAATTTTTTACAACCATCGAAATTTTTTTCTACTAAAAAGAAAAATGAAAATTGTACGTCACCACCCAGAATCGAACCTGGAACCTCTGGCACGGCTAGCATCCATTTCTGACCAATACACCACAACGTGGAAGTAGTAATGTACTACACTCTGAGGCAAAAATTTATTTTTACTTCAGAATGTAGAATATTATTACTTTTAATACTGGATAAAAAAATGGATAAAAAATTATTGCCAAAAATATTTTCTATACTATTTTCCAAAAATTATTACCAAAAATATTTTCTATACTATTTTCCAAAAATTATTACCAAAAATATTTTCTATACTATTTTCCAAAAATGGATAAAAAATTATTACCAAAAATATTTTCTATACTATTTTCCAAAAATGGATAAAAAATTATTACCAAAAATATTTTCTATACTATTTTCCAAAAATTATTACCAAAAATATTTTCTATACTATTTTCCAAAAATTATACAAAAAAATGCAGAAAAACTGAGCCCGAAAAAAATGCTGAAAAATGAGCTTGGAAAAAATGCTGAATAAATATTTTCTATGCTGAATAAAAATGCTGAATAAAAATGATGAATAACAATGCATGGATACAAAGCTTGCTCTTATAGTGTTTTAACAATGCATGGATACAAAGCTTGCTCTTATAGTCTTCAAATCTAGAAATCATTTTTCTGATTTTATTTTTATATTATATGATTCATCAAGTGAGATACTTTGTTTGTTTATTATGTGTGTTGTCAGAATTGATTTCATTTCATTTAACTCGTCTTGTAAGTTTTTAAGTTCAATATCTAGATCACTCATTCTGAGCTTTAACGTATTGATATTTTTCAATGTTATCATGTATTTTAATAGGAGTATTAATTGAGTGTTTTCATCATTTGTCATTGTTTGATATTATTATATGATATTATTTTTATATGTTTTTTGTGCGTTTAAATATGTTGTAAATCTTTCATGGGTATTTTATTATAAATCTGATATTTTAACAGGTTTATTGCAAATTGAGCAATTACCAACAACCTCGTTATCATCAACATTATCATCATTATTATCATAATTATTATCCTCATTATCATCATCATTATTATTATTATCATCATTAACATCATTATCATCATCACTACAGCTATCATTATCATCATCATCATCATCATCATTATCATCATTATCATCATTATCATTATCATCATCACTACAGCTATCATTATCATTATCATCATTATCATTATCATCATCACTGTTTTTTACGCAAACATCTTTTAGTTCTTTTCTCAGTTCGAAATCGTCTTCATAATCATCATCGCTATCTTCATTATTGTTATTTTTTATGCCAGCTCTTATTAAACCCTTCTCTAAAATGTCGAGTTTTTTGTCAATGATTTTTTTATCGATTAATAAATCTATTTTTTTATTAATTAGATTGTCATATTTTTCCTTGATTAAATTGAATCTACTGGGCATTTTGATATATAATATATATATATATTATATATTTAAATCAATTTTTTATTGCGTTTGAATTAATAAATTATACCATAAGCTAATGTATCATTTTGATCTCTTAATAAAATACTGTCACCGAGGTGGGAATTTGTATTTATATTTAAATCGCAAGATATGAATTTATTTTTTGAATTGAGTTTAGTTATGTAGCACTTTTCATCATTTTTAATGTTTATAAACTCTACATGATATACTTTATCAAGGCTGTGTAATATACATTTATATCCTATTGTGATTATTTTAGGTATTTTGTGGAAGAATAATTTAGCATTTACGATATTATCAATGGGTTTAATGGTTGATGATTTTCTCTTATATATTTTAATGTTTTTGAAGATATCGAACAAGCAGTAGTTGACGAGATTGCTATCGTTTTTGGATATATTGAGGTTTAATTTAGCTGATATAGGAATGAAAACCATTTTTTCATATCTTTGTTCTTTTAGAGATTTTTTCACTTGGGTGACGATTTTTTCATAAGTGTTATCTATTGAATTTAGAAATTCGGATTTGTTTATGCATATAATGATTGATTTGATACCATTGACTCTAGTGATTAAGCTGTGTTCATAACCTTGATTTATGTTGTTTAGAGTTTCATTCGGTTTTGCTGATATTAATAGCATTGCTATATCAGCAATTGATGAATTTTTTATCAATTCATTTGTAAGACACTTATGACCTGGATTGTTTACTATTTTAATTTCTGTTCCGTCAAGAAAGAATTTTTCTATTGTTGAATGGATTGTTATTCCTTTATCTTTTTCATTTTTATCTGTATCGATTAGATTTGATAACCATTGTTTTGATTCGTTGATTGCATTATTGATTTCTTTATTGTTTATAGCTTCAGTGTTGATTAAAATGCGTGATATTAGACTACTTTTACCAACATCGACTCCACCAATACATGTTATTATCATTCTTATATATAATATATGATATATTTTATATTTTTATATTATGATGACCATACGAATAACTAGTAATAACATTATAAAAGCAACTGAGGTTTGTTTTAATATCCATAAGGATATGTTTCTATACAGTCTTCTGATATGTATTTTATAGCGCGCTTGTCATACCTGAAGTTGTATACCTTTTCTTCGTATTTGTTTACGATTTGTTTATTTTGTCTGGTTATCTTATTTTCATTTACTAATGTGAGTTCTTTTATATTACCCTTAACCATCATAATCATATTTGTATGATTAAGTATTTGTGAATTTTCATGATTAAGCGTGAAACCCTTTATGACGCACTTTTGCTTATTATCACCATATATGAAGCTATAATTTTTAGGTCCTCCTGAAACGAATGTATTATTTATATATTCACCATCTAATTCATCTGTTAAATCACCTAACATATCTCCTGTCTTGATTTCATTACCATTTGGTGAATTTATATATATAATACTATCGGTATCAAAATATAATACTTGCTTATTCAAATAGTCTAGTTTCTCATAAAGCATTAAACGTGCAGAGCTTGTTGTGAAACAGGCTAAATAGATGTTTGTATTATAGGAATTATCAACGAACTGATCCTTATAAGTGTAACTCATCTGCACCATTTCATCACTTATAAAATTCATGTTTAAATTGCCAATTGTGTCGTCGAGAACTATTTGATAAAATTCATTTATATCAGTGACGTATTTACATTGATTCATATTATTTCGTTGACCGAATTTGCCCCATAGTGAATTTAAACACATTTTAGCAATAGCTCGTAAACCAGAATTTTCATGTAATTCACCTAAATCAATGTCTAAATTCTTCTTAACTTTATTTCTGAAAATCAATTCTTCTTTATCATTTTTGAAATTATATTTTGTTGATTCGAGTTTGAGCTTCATGAATTTTTTTATATAACCCTTGAATAAATCATGGCTTGACTTTTTGAAATGCCAAACCTCATATATATTTACGACTGTATAACCTTTTTTAATAGCTTTGTTAACCTCATCAGTAGTCCAAATACCAATGAATTCTCGTTTGTCGTCACTATGTTGACATTTTTCTTGTTGCTTTGATTTAGCACATGTTATACAAAGAGGGAATATTAATTTTTCAGATTTTTCACATTTTATTTTCTGAGGTAAAACAGGGTGGTATAATTCTCTTGGAGCTAAAATTTTACATTTTATGAAACCATACCATTTTATATCGTATTTTTCTGGTGATGTGATTTTTTCAGGATGACCTATTGGATATTTCTTGTAGTACTGAACGCTTGGATATAGCGAACAAAAGTCTACATAACGACCACATTCACCTTCTTTGAATTTATACAATAATTTTGTAGCATTTGTCCTTCCCCCATAAAAAGCATCTCTTGGGTTTAACGGTTCAACTACTTCTCTATTCCAATCATTTTTATAATATTTTTGAAAGTCTTTATCATTTTTTAATTTACATTCCCAAATTTCAATAAGATTGTAACCAGCAGCTGTTATTTTGTTATTTTTTACCTGTGTTTTATTATACAAAGTACCCATATCGCATTGGTTCTTATTGTTGATTACATCATGTTTAAAGCAATCTGGACATCCATGCCAAAAACACCCTTGAAATTCATAAACAGTGTTTGTTGTATTACAATAACCATCTACTTTTAATTCGTTATTGATGACTTTTTCACCACCATTCAAAGCATGTTGAATTTTGATATTATTTTTTTTGCTAATGAAATCAAGCCAAGCAATACTGACTGCACTATGGTTTTCTGTTTGAACGACATTATCAACCACAGCTATGGTGTTTTTAGGCATATAATTACATCTATAAATAGTCATACAAACACCAGCTATTGTTATGTATTTTAGTGGATCAATATTTTCTTGGTTCATAAAATCTTGTCTGAATTTTAACATACATCGTCTTAATATATCAACATCTGACCTACAGTATTCAATTATTTCTTTTTTGAAATCGAAAACATAATTTTCATTGACACGTTCATCATACCATTGTAAGAATTTTTCTCTTTCTTGTGTTTTCATTTGATTGTAACCATAATGCTTTTTAGAAGGTAGTTCTCCTATATAGTTTTGATTGCATTTTTTATTAAAATAATGTGGAAAATATCCTTTTTTCAACTCGTTTAAACCAAACGTTTTAGGAAACGATGATAATGGTTGCTGAATAAAATTTAAAGAGTCGATTATTTTGATACGTAACTTGGGTATTTCCATCATCATAATTTTTGCTCCATTGTAAATGCAATATGGTTTAAAACCATTATCTATACACCATTTAAGAATAAAATGTGAATCGTAACCTTTGGAATTATGAGCTATTAATGTATATCCTTTATATTTTTCATTGAAAACACCATTACAAAAACTATTAATATCATTAAAAATTGACTCATTGCCATTAAAATCATGATGTATAGCTAAATTAACTTCATGTGTTCCAGTGTTTTGTATGCATTCAAAATCAAAGAATAAATATTTTTCATTATATGTTTTACATGAGTGACAATAATCTTTTTTGGCAAGACTTTTATTTAATCTGCAAGGGGTTTTGTTATTTTTGATGCAATTACGTCCCTTGCATTTTATTTTTTTCATGAAACATTTATGCTTGTTCTCACAATATTTATTACAATTATTACACATTTTGAACCCACATTTATGTATTTTAATGTATGGTTTTAGTATGATTTGATTGCATTTTAAACATTTTGCTACACTGCTACATACTGAATCATCACTATCTTTTTTCGACCGATTACTTGTATGGTTTTTAAAACAGCTGTTGCCATGAAATACACGATTGCATTGCTTACATGTTATGTTTTTACCATCACATTTATTTCCATCAGGAAAATATTTGAAACAAGAAAGGCATTTTTGTGGACATTTGTGTTTATCGCGTCTCGTGTATGCTTTTTTGCAACTATGACAGTAATATGCTACATCAAGAAAAGCTGTCATTGATTTTATTACATCAAAATGATTACGGGTTTTGTATAAATAAATTTTATCTGTTTTGCCATTATTAGCTGTATATATGATCTCATTGAACTGTTCAGAATCTATGATATTTATTTCTATACCTAAATATGATGCAAAGTTATTTACATCTTCTAAAGAATTTCCATAATCGTTAATTTCAACATTGGCATTATTATGAAGTTCTTTGGCTTGAATTTGTTGTAGTTTTCGACTTTTATTGAATCCATCTTTCAACTGAGTTGTTGTGTAATTTTCAGGGTGTAAATTAGCATAAGCTGTTACAATGGCTCTCGATAGACATATTGTGTCATCATTTTTGATTGTGATAATACATTGTTTTCTATTAACTGTTTGTTTTGATAAATATAAACGACCTTGTCCTGTAGGTATTTTAACAGATTGAACGATAATTTTACATTTTTCTAAATCAATTTCTTTGTACTCCAATGTGTTAATCACATCTGAAACTTGATTTAACTTGAAATCAGAAACTTTTAACATTTTTGTCGAAATTGGGTGATCTAATGTATCATTTGAAATTACCAATCTGAATCTATCATTGTCTTTTAACTGTCTTTTCTTTATTGTCATTTCAACCATTTTTTCAAAGACACTGAAAACGTCATTTTTATCACCAATGAAATTTTTACGTACATTTATTTTGAATTCATTGGTATAAGCATTGAATTTTTTATTCACTGTATTACCTATTTCAGTTATTTTGAAAAGAGGTTGGTCATTGGATGTTGTATCAAAAATGCTGTCATCAAAATTGAATTCATTTGAGAGCTTAGTTTTAGGTGTTAAAATTTTTTTATGGTGTTTCATTATCATTCTTTCTTTTCGTTTCAACATTTTATCCAATTTTAGATATTTCATATTTTCTTTTTTTGCTTCATTTATGAAATCAGTTGTTTTTTTTATATTTCTTTCATACTGTATTTTTTTCAGTATTACACCTCTTGATGATTTAGTCATTAGTTGTAACCACGTATAACCAAGCTTTTTTGCATCTTGTAAGTACGTGGAAAGCTCTTTTAGTGACATGCTTGGACTCTTTTCTTGTTTTTGAACATTTTTTCTTAAAATTAGTTCTATTAAAGCATCCTTGGATAATTTATTGAGTTCATGTTTATTCATATATTTATCTGATATAAAATATTTTATCAATTGACCATCATCTACATGAGTCGAAATCAATTGATTAGGAGAGCGCTTGAGAAAATTGCAATCCACTGATGGAGTCTGAACAATTTCCTTTTTTGGGAACATATTATTTTTCATGTTATTTATATATTTGTGTTTTTTCTTTAAGCCATTTTATAAAATATTTTTTATGAACTTATTTTTTAAAATGATATAAGGATAAGTTTTGTTATTATTAATATGGAAATAAAACTTAATGACGAGTGCTATAAAGTACATAAAGTATATAATCTATTTGCTGCTAATGATAGTGGTAAAATTATCAATATTGTTAAAAACCAACATTTAATACCAAAAAAAGGTAGGGATAACTTTTACAAAATTTTAATTAGAAAATATGGTCAAACAGGAAATAAAACCTATAATGTTCATGATTTTATTTATGAATGCTATTTTGGTTCGATTCCTGAAAACAAAATTTTAATACATATGAATAAAGATAAAAGTGACAATTGTTTATGCAATCTTAAATTGATAAAACTAAAAAAGAATGTTAAATATAAAAAGCATCCAATTTATAGTAACTATGAGTCTAATAAGTATGGGTTGATTAGAAACGCTGAAACAAAAAGGAACTTGAATGGATACAGCTGTCATAATGGTTATATTACTATTACCTTAAGAGATAACTGTAAAAAAGCAGGAAAAACATTTTATTCGCATAGATTCATCTATGAATGCTTTTATGGTGTTATTAGTGATAATGAAGTCATTATACATAAAGATAGTGATGAAACCAATAATAAATTAAACAATCTTCATTTAATATCCAAAAAAGAAAAATACATGAAATATGATAATAAAAACTATAAAAACAAACGACGCGTTAAAGCAATTAACATTAAAACAAATGTTGTATCATATTACAAGAGTATGTATGCTGTACAAAAGCATCTATTAATAAATGCTGGAATAGTTAAAATGGTTTGTGAAGGTTTAAATAATTGTAAAACAGGTATTTCTAAAAAAGATAAACACGCTTATAAATTCGAATATATTTGAGAAAATGATCAAAACATAAAATGTAAATAAGAACATCATTGAATTGGTTACCAAAAATGAAACATTTTTGGTTACCAAAATGATAACAATTTAAGTATACATAGTATACCAAAACATACCATTTGTGGTATATTTTTTCTTTACAAATATATTATAGATAACTTTGTTTTTAAATGTAATATATATAGAATGAGTTGTAATTCGCAAATTCACGATGAATTAAAGAATATAGATGAGTCAGTTTGTCCATTTTGCAATCAACTATTGATGGAAGGTAACAAGGATGATGAACCATGTTGTAATAATCAGAATATGGTTAATAAAAACGGTATGAATGTTTGTCTAAATTGCGGTTTAGTTCATGGTTGTGAATATGTTATAGGATACCTTGATTTTTATGAGAATATGTATAAAATACATAAAAAATCAATATATAAACGTAAATATCATATCGAGAATACGTTGAATTCTATTTGCTGTTTCGCTCTCTATTAATGAGATAATTGGCTCTGAATTAATTAAAGAATCCTACGCACGAAAACGTAACAATAACTAATTAACGGTAATTAGGCCATAACGAGAAACAGCAAACACGGAGACAACCATCGGGTAAATATCTCTCTTTCTAAACATTGTAGCTGATTTCCTTGTATCTAAACTAATCGATGATATATTTCACTAGATTTCGAACACGTAACACATGCAACATAATCCAAGAAGACGTAACAAGAGTGTGTAACAGTTTGAAACTGATGGTTGAATAAAATACATCACAAAACAATACATTTGCTATGAGAATAAAATCACATTGACTTATAAACAAAGGGATAAAATTTATAAGACATTCGAAATAATTGGATCTGTTATTCCTTCAGTTAATAAACTCCGAAGACGAATTATCAGCACTAAATATATCCTCAGGCAGTTATTTAAATTGCTTGATATTCCATTTGAATGTATAAAGATTACTAAATCGAGAAAAACGCTTGAATTTTATAATCGATATTGGGCGAAGATTTTGGAATTGAAAAATACAGAGATATTGCGCATTATAAAGTGAATTGTTTGTTATATCTGTTAACATATTCATCTACAGTTGGACATTGATCAATTACAATATCATCAATCACTTTTAAATCGCTCAGAAAAGCATTTTCATCAGATGGTAGGCCTCTCAAGAAGCATTTTATCTGTATACAAATTTTCTCATAACTTGTGTATGCAAATTTGCATTTATTTACTTTATCACAAATGTTACTCTTTGTGATATATCCATGTATCAAAATACCCGATCCAGTTAAACAACCTATAACAATAGGATTTAAAGTAATACTACCAATAACTGACCCTATTACAGTTAAGCAAATTGAGGTCATCTGCAGAGATAGATAAACACGTTTCAATTTCTTATACTTCCATTTATAACATGTTTGTAATCGATGGTAATTATTATACAGTTCCTTCAATTCTTTTACTCTATCTTCTGATAATTTGTTGGATATATGATTAAAATTCATCATATGTCTTCTTATATGTTATATAATTATACAATGTTTTATTTCTATTTTTAAATCTGCAGTTTTCATATATATATTGTTTATATTAATAAATTAGATAAAGTAAACTCCATTTCCTTTTTCAAGAAAACAAATTTTATTGAATTCCTTTGAAGAAAAGCTGTAAGCATTGGTTGATATTCCTATTCGTTTTATTTTATAAGGCAATTCTATTATGATGTTTCTTGTTGTAACGCTTCTCACATTGACAGTTTTGTCTAAATAAGCTCCATTTACCAAACCGTATCTTACATTGTTACCATTTTTCATGATCCACATAAAAAGGTTTTTATTTTGATATTGACTTAACACACTTAATTGATGATTATTATCGTTTTGATTGTCAATGATGAGTTTTTGATTATTTATACTATAACGAGGATCACTGTAAGTGAATTTTTTTTCATTAGTAATTCCTCCGAAACCAACAAGATTTTTTGTTGCATCTGTAAATGTTGTGTTGTGTTTAAAACTGATAAAAATTGTATATTTATTTGTACTAATTGTTTTGCTTAATGAAATCACAGATCCATTTTAAACAGTTCCTAACTGTTTATCAAACAATGATAAATCGAAATCATCTTTCATATATTCAGTTACAATAAAACCATTATCATTTTGACATTTTACATATTTAACTTCAGCACCGTATGTATCATCTACTATGAAATTATTTGCATCAGTTATATCAAAGTAAGTTTCGAATATTTCTTCATATGAGTTTTTCATCTTATTTTCAAATTCATTTTTTATCTTAGTTTCAAGTTCAGTGGTTTTTGATTCTAATATTATTTTAAAAGATTCAAAATGATTTAGTAATTGTTTTAAATTTACAGCTTGATTATGATTGGTAGCATCTTTTAAATTATTGATTTGTTTTTTATTCATGTTTATATTGTTATTAAAAAAAAGTTCATCATTTAAAATATAATATATTTGATCGTAAATACTAGGTTCAATATTTGATTGGTTACCATATATGCCATAAATAATTAAATATGTTTGAAGTTTTTGATCATAAGAGCTTCCTGATTTCATTTTGAAAATCATATCAATGTATAAGTAATTGTTTCCAATATTCTGGCTCTTTGTAAATTGACATATTAATCTAACATATTTTTCTTTTTTGAATGTTTTTCTATTAATGTTATGTATGCTCTCAATCGAAGACGAACCATCAATTGATATGCTATCAGGGTCTATATTATCATTTAACCATATGATTTCAATACAACAAGTATAATCACTATTGGATAATAAAAAAAGGTTAAATCCAATCCTTGAACTATAATATCCCTTTGAGGTATCTAACAACAATTTCATATCGATAACATTTTTATTTATCTTATGAGGAGAATTATTAAAAGTGATAGTATCACCTAATTCAACGTCATTTTCATCTGATATCTGTGATTTAGGATCATTCATAATATATTTAAATTTATTTTCAGAATTAATAGATTGAATATGGCTCTTACCAATATAATCAACCAAATATTTTTTGTTAACACAATCTGAATCAAATTTGGGTTCTTTTATATTTTTTATTATATATCCACCCATATCAAGATCATCTTCCATTATTTGTGTACCATCAAGAAGCAAAACTTTATTAGTATCAGCTTTATTTAGTAATTGATTATCAATATACTCTTTATTAACAGCACTTGTTTTATATAGAGGCGTTCCTAAATAGTATATTTGCCTTTTTTCATCAGGGTGAAATGAATTAAATAATAAACTATTTTGAAGTTGCCCACTTGTCTCCTTATTTAAATATTTTAAAGATAAATATTTAAGATTTGGAACATCACTTTGATTGGTTTTACTACCATCAAAATCAGGTACTTGTAACCTTGATTTAAGCTTTTGTAATATAGTTGTTTTCATGTCGAGTTTTTGATCAATGTATTTTTTATTCATTACATTAGACATATTACTATACCCTGGATCAAAATCAGGAACATTTATGATGCTTTTGAATGTTTGTTCATCATTGGTACTGAGATCAGCTTTTTTATTCAACTCTGTTTTGTCAGCTTTTAAATCGTCCTTCATATCAACATATTGCTTGTTGGTTATTGTTTTATCATTCCATGAGTTTGAATCATAAACTTCACTGTTTTGGATACTGTATCCTTTCAAATCAAAGAATGTTTGAGTCTTGCTGTCTCTTTTTAAGAAATTGTTTTTTAGATATTCTTTGTTTACTGCGGATTCATAGTCTTTTTTGATTGTATTATAATCAGAATCATCAGGCACATCATCTTGAGTCTTAACATTGAAAAGTATTTTATTGTCCATATCATAGTTACCATGTGTAGTCAGTTTAAAACCAACTCCTTGAGGGCCTTGTTGACCAACAACATCAGGTGTTTGTGATATTTGTTTATCGTTGAATAATCCCATATAATATTAGTTAGATATTTCCATAAAAGTTTCTCTTCACTATTTTTCGAGGATTATCAACGTACAGAAAAGAATATGGTTTTTTGGTTGCTTGTATATAATCTTCTTTATTGACTCCAAGTTCTCGAGATATAAGGTTTCTTTCATTTGAGCTTGGAAAATCATAAATACAAAAATGAGAACAATTCAGTCTTATATCCTTTGGTGTTTTATAATAAGATTGAGAAAGATAGATGACACTGCAGTTCTTATGTCTTCCTCTTATGAAGTAATCAATCAAAGGTTTTTGATTCTTTTCACAAATGAAATCATCAAAAACAATGAGGCATTGTCCATTATCACCCATATTTTCAACAGGAGTGATTTCATCATTATTACAAACTAAAATATCATACCCAACTTCTTTACTGATAGGTTCAAATGTTTTCATCAAATTCTGATATTTTTCTTGTTCAAGATTTTTTGCATACAAATATATCCTATCATAATACAGCAGAGGTTTTGTCAACATATGAAAAAGCAAATTCGTCTTCCCTCCACCAGATGGTGCTGCCATCAACATTCTGAAAGTCTGGTTTGGCATATAATTGTACAATTGTTTGTAATCATTTTGTTCATTACCACAATCATAATTAGGTATTTCCATTATACATATATGTTACACAAATAAGTTAAGATGAGTTGAGATAAGTTGAGATAAGTTCAGATAAGTTTTTATATAACTTACATATATAATGGATATTGAAAGAATAAAGAGACTATCGGAGTCAAAAATAAAAGCTGATGATTCAGTTAAAAAAGTCAGAAACACGTTAAAAGAATATCGAATTGGTAGACAAGATGTTCAAGAAGACCTTTCAGAAGTATACAAACCAATCGTGAAAGTTCAAGATGATGTTAAAAAAACGATTGATGAGAAACAGGATGCTGTGATTAAACAGTTACAGAAAAATCAGAAAGAAATATCATCAGGTCTTCAAGACCTTGCATTGGTTAATACATTACCTGTTGAATTAACGTCCAAAGAACCAACCAAACTACCGCTTGATTATAAGCCAGAAATGATGAAACCACAATACAAGTCAAATATTGACAAAGGATTTACAGGTGAAGAGATGCAGAAGCTTATAGGCTATGAATTACTTGCTCCAAGCGATGTATTACAGGGTTCAGTCAGTGGAGCTCTTAATTTTTACGAATATGATGGAAAAATTGGCGAGATGTTAAAAGATTTAGGACGACAAAAAGGACAGCTATCGACTACCAAAAAAGCAAGGGCTAAAAACAAAGAAGCGATTGATGAATTAACAAAAGAAATCAAGTTGATACAGAAATACAGAGATCGTATACGAATCATACCTGAAGGAAAAGAGACTTTGGGGACAGGTTACCTTCAACCAAAACGAAATGCTTATAAAGTTCAAAATGGAGGACAGTATGGAAATCTCGTCATTGATGTTCCAAAACTAATTGGTCAATTACGTCTTTTGGCAAAAAAGGATGGTAAAACAGTGATTGATAAATTAGTTGATTTTGATACCATTGATCTGTTAACTAAGCGCTTTAATAGTAATAAACGGTATTCTGATTTATCAAAAATGATGTTTAATGAACTGAATAGGCTATCAGAGATTCCGATACATAGATCAAGTAAGAAATTCTCAAAATTAGGATCTGGTGTTATATATTACAATGATGCAAATGATCTTATGGATCGACTTCAACTACTTGGAGGATCTATTTTGGCTGGAAATAATTCTGTAAAAGATGAATTTTCACAGATAGCACATAAAATGTTTCAGCTTGGTATAATCGGAAAGAAAAAATTAAATGATCTCCTCAACGTTTATGTTTTATCTAATTAATATGTATATGCAAGAACAAGCTATTAGTATCAGTTCAATTAATCGACAGAAAGTCGGTAGATCTCGTCCAGAAGATTTTACAATTAAATTCAAACCAACTTTACACCTTGAAAAAGAAATGAAGCATGAAATGGCTGTAGACAGAGTTTCAATGACTTACAGTTGGCATAATATAAATGATACATACAATAACAAAACCATAAAATATTCAAAAGATAATGGTTCCAATTGGAAAAACATCAATTTTGTTGATGGAATGTACAGTTATGATGATCTTTCGGAATACATTGAACAAGTCATCAAATCTAATGGAGATACACCAAAAGGAGATGATGGTAGTATTAAAATTTATTTTGTTTTGACATCTTATCGTGTTGTTGTCGAATTAGCAGATGGTTTGGAACTTGATATTCGTAATTCAAAATTTGGAGATTTGATTGGTTTTGAACCAAAGATTATCAAAGTAACTGATCATTCTTCAAAATTACCCAATATAACGAATTCAGTAGACAGTATACACATCAATTGCGACATTGTGACAGATTCTATCACTGATGGAGAAAGAACCAACAATCTTTGTGTTATTCCATGTACGAATTTAACAAGGAGTTTTCCTTTTCAATTTGAACCAAAACGTGCTCTCTTTAGTTCTATTTCGAAAACGAATATATCCGAAATGCGTATTACAGTAAGAGATTCTCTCGGGAGACCAATAAATCTAAATGGATTTGATTGGCATATGACTTTGATTCTGAGATCTAGTTTTGTATAAACTAATGATATATGAAAAGTGAGTATAAAAAAAGATATAACCCAGATACGGGGAGATATGTCAAAAAACACATTTATTCAGGAGAATTACATGGCGAAGGTTATAAAATGGATATGTTAAAATCACTTGGTAAGAAGTTGTTCGGTAAAACGACGCAGAAAATAGCGAAAAAAGCTGTTGAAAAAGCAACCACTTCTGTTGCAACAAAAACAGGAGAGCATCTTGGTAACCGAGCAGGTGATAAAATAGTTCAAATGCTGTCTAAAAAAACCCAAAAAAGACAGTCAAGAAACAGATTGATATAGAACCATCTACTTATACAGATTATACCTTTTCACTTGAAACGCCAGTTCAAGAAAAACCAAAAACTCAAGTTAAACATCCAATGACGAGTCAAGATATTGCACAAAGAGTAAACCAGCTTATTTCTGGTGGAAGGATAAAGAAGAAGAGGATTGTTTAAAAAGGGATTTAACTCAAAACTTGCATTTTATCTAAACTAATAATATATGGAAAATTTTAGAAACCCAAGATATGTTGAAAGATATGAAGATCAATATTTTGAATTAGAGACTCCTCTCATAACAGTAGTCGGTAATACACTTCATCAAAAGAAGGATGGATATCGGTTTGTTGTTGATAATTCAGGAGAAGTTACTCCTTTTGATTGGTATAATGCTCGTCTCGGTATTTCATTTAAAGTAAATAAACTTGCTGATGGAGCTAACATTGCTGCTGAGGATCACAACGGCATTGTCAACGACATTCATTCTTTTATCAAAAATTTTGATATCAAGCTTCAAGGGAAAAAGGTATACGATTGTAACGATTCTAACCATGCTGTTAATATTAAATCTCTTCTTGAATTTTCTCCAAGTTATGCGAATTCAACAGCGACAAATGAATTTTATCATATTGATACAACGCGACATGCTGAAGAGAGACCTGCTCAAGCTAATTATAACAAGGGATTTGCAGCACGGAAGTTGCTTCTTGGTGCATCAACAATAGTCACAAGAGAACTAACTCTAAATAAATATTCATTTTTTGAGGCTCTCGAAGATAAACTGCTACCATCTGGTCGATTAGAGCTAAACTTTGAAATCGAGAGTGATAGTAATCTGATTTGGCAGGCAGGTGATAATTGCAGAGTTGTCATCACAAAGTTACAATTAATCGTACCACGCATAATATTCAACAGCTCTGGACAAAGCATTTACATGAATAACTTTATGAAACCTTATAAGTGGACATATCTCCGAGAAAACATTGAAAGAAGCAATTCATCAACACAACGAGCAGGCCATTTTAGAATAAGCAGTGGTATAGCGAGGCCTCGTCATGTGTTTATTTACATAATCGATGATGCTAATATGAATTCACAGACAACCAACCCATTTCTATATAACACATTTTCAGTCAGTACAGATCCAAGAACACTAATGAACTGTTGGTTAGAAGTTGGGGGTGGTAATATTGAATATCCAGAAATTCACTATCAGCCATCAATTGATTTATCACGTGTTTACAGAGATGCTCTGAAGTACGTGCATAAAAATAATGAATATGGTGAAGGTTCGCTTTTGAATATAACTAACTTTCAATCACTGTTTCCTTTTGTGTATTTTGATTTGACAAAACAGAAAGCGGATATTCGAGATGGTACTACGAAGCTTACTTTTCGTTATGAGCTTTCAGGCACAACTACAACAGCTTACAGTATATATGCTTTGACTCTCTTTGAACAAGATGCTGAACTAGTACAACAGAACGGAAAACTATTATTTCGTTAATTTTCATATTTTAAATACAGGTTAAAGTCATTACAGTTATTAATTTTATATAACATATGTAATATAAGAGATATGACATATGTTAAATATGGAGTGAAACTTTCAATCGAACAAAAAAAGAGACTTGCAAAAGCTCTATCACAAAAATCAGCGTTAACAATACGATTATCAAGAAGTGATCTGTCAGGTAATGATTATCTCAATCTAACAAAAACACAACTTAAACGTCTTCAAAAGGCGATGAAAAATGGAACAGGTGCAGATCTGAAAATAAGTAAAACTCAAATCAGATATATTGTACAAGAAGGAGGATCTCTTTGGAGTTCATTGATTAATCTTGGAATGAGAGCACTGCCTTATGCATCAAGAGCTGTATGAAAAGCTGGGCCAGCACTTGCAACTGGTGCTCTATCAGCTCTCGGTTCTCTTGGCATTGATAAAATATTCGGAAAGGGTCAAACAGGTGGATTCCTTGTTCCGCAATCAAAAATCGCTCAACTGATTAAATACAAAGACCTGTTAACGAAAAAACAAAAAGAACAAATCGTTTCAGCACTTCATACTGGTGGCCAACTTGTCATCAAACCAACAAAAACACAATCAGGAGGCTTTCTAGGATCATTACTTGCAAGCATTGGTATTCCACTTATTCTTAATGCTCTAACTGGAAAGGGGCTTCAGGTTGACAGACAAAGATCTAAACGATCAACAAATGTTTATGTACCCCCTTCATCTAAAAGCAACAATTCAAGTGGTGGGTTTGTATTGCCAATGAATCAATTAACAGGTATGTATCCACCTCCCTTTATAGGTAGTTGGAAAAAACCAGTTGGTATGGGATTAAAAAAAAAGAAGCCAAAGGCAAAAAAGGGCAAAGGACTGCTATTAGGAAAAAACAGCCCATTCAACAGCATACCATTAATAGGAGCAATTCTGTAAAGTTCATTAATAAGCCATTAAGCAATTTCGATTTGTTGAATTGGGTAGACTATCTTGGAATAAAGCATTTCAAAGGTGTGTTTTCAAGAGATTCTTTGCCTAATCAGATAAAGAAGAATGAATGTGGAATAGTCAATTTGGATTCAAAAATAGGCCCAGGAACGCATTGGGTAGCTTATCGAAACAGTAAGGAAAAAATAGAATACTTCGACCCTTTCGGTTTAGAGATGCCATTTGAAGTAGCTCAATACTTACATACAAACGATAAACAGATATATTATTCAGGAGATGAGATACAAGATCGTGATTCAGTTTTATGCGGTTATTGGTGCCTTTATTATCTACATGAGAGGCAAAAGGGTGTTTCTATGCTTGATGTCATACATAATGCAGAATTTGATATGAATAATCAATCTATCAATCACCGATTTATAATCAATTACTTCAAAAATATCTAACTCATATATATATTATGGTTAAAACTTACTGTATAAAACAAAAAAAACAAACCGAATGCAAACCAGACAGTGAACAATATGTAAAGACAAAAAATGGACGTCTTATGTTAAAATGTAAATGTGCTGAATGTGGTATAACAAAGACGAGATTTGTGAAGTCAAAAAACTAAATGTGCCCTCACAAGATGGGGGCTTATTTGATATACAAGGTAGTCATTCTCTTGGTGAAATGGCTTTGAAAGGCATTCTTAATGCTGGTATTTATGGAGCTAGAAAGGCTGGAGCAAAGGCTATTAAAAGTGATTATGCAAAACGAAAGATTAAAGATATGTCAAGCAAATACATAGATCAAGTTCTTGATTCTATGACTAGTGATATTAGCCGTAAAATAGATCCCGGTAAGATAGGAAGTGGTATTGATTATGATATGAGGATGTATGCTGGCGATCGCATTCATGATCCAACAAACCCTATGTACCAAAGGGGTTCAGCTATTGATATCCAAAAACATCTTTCAAAACTTGGAGAATTACATATGAGAACACCAACTGGAAAAAAGTATAATTATTGCGGTCCAGGAACGAAACTAGAAGAAAGATTAGCTTCTAACGAACCTAAATACAGAGATCCGATTAACAACCTTGACAGTATATGTCAGAAACACGACATTGATTACAGCAAAGCAAAAACATTGTCTGACAAGCATAAAGCAGATGGTCTAATGCTCAAAAGAATATCAGAAATACCTTATATGGAGCGTCCATGGGGCACTACAGCTGTTCAAGCCATGATAAAAGGCAAAAAAACACTTGGTCTTGGTGTTAAAAAAAAGAAGTCAAAAAACGGAAAAGGCCGTCGGGTGAAGAAAACTGGAAAAAAAAATTAGCTGATGAATTACACAAACCAATAAAGCGTAACTTTACTCGACGGCGTGTTATAGTTAACCATATTGATGAAATATGGTGCTCGGATTTGGTTGAAATGCAACAGTTCAGTAAATGGAATAAGGGTTATCGATATCGGCTCATGGTACTTGATGTGTTTTCAAAATACGGTTGGATCATTCCTTTGAAAGATAAAAAAGGCGAAACAGTGACTGAAGCATTTAAAACAATCCTCAAAGAAGGTAGAAAACCTGAATATTTCTGGACTGATAAAGGAAAAGAGTATTACAACAAACACTTCAAAGACCTCTTGGAAAAGAACAAAATAACATTGTACTCAACTGAAAATGAAGAGAAAAGTAGTGTATGCGAACGATGGAATAGGACAATCAAGTCCAAAATGTGGAAGCAGTTCACTGTTCAAGGTAATACACAGTATCTTGATATGCTACCCAAATTAGTGAAACAGTATAACAACACTAAACATAACTCTATTAAAATGACCCCCATAGAAGCTAGTAAAAAGAAGAATGAAGGTACAGTTTACTTCAATCTATATGGTGATATGAAGCCATTATCAACTAAACCTAAATTCAAAGTCGGTGATAAGGTTCGAATATCTAAGTATAAAAGGAAGGTTTTTGACAAGGGTTATACCCCAAACTGGACAGAGGAAGTATTCATAGTTGATAAGATCCAATACAGTAATCCAATCACTTATAAAATAAAAGATTTGAATAATGAAGAGATAAAAGGCAGTTTTTATGAAGCTGAATTATTAAAAGCAAAACAGGACGTATTCAGAATTGATAAAGTCATTCGACGGGATTATAAGAAGAAACAGGCTCTTGTCAAGTGGAAAGGTTACAATGATGATTTTAATAGTTGGATTCCAATGAAAGATTTACAACATATTTAAACGCACAAAAAACATATAAAAATAATATCATATAATAATATCAAACAATGACAAATGATGAAAACACTCAATTAATACTCCTATTAAAATACATGATAACATTGAAAAATATCAATACGTTAAAGCTCAGAATGAGTGATCTAGATATTGAACTTAAAAACTTACAAGACGAGTTAAATGAAATGAAATCAATTCTGACAACACACATAATAAACAAACAAAGTATCTCACTTGATGAATCATATAATATAAAAATAAAATCAGAAAAATGATTTCTAGATTTGAAGACTATAAGAGCAAGCTTTGTATCCATGCATTGTTAAAACACTATAAGAGCAAGCTTTGTATCCATGCATTGTTATTCATCATTTTTATTCAGCATTTTTATTCAGCATAGAAAATATTTATTCAGCATTTCTTCCAAGCTCATTTTTCAGCATTTTTTTCGGGCTCAGTTTTTCTGCATTTTTTTGTATAATTTTTGGAAAATAGTATAGAAAATATTTTTGGTAATAATTTTTGGAAAATAGTATAGAAAATATTTTTGGTAATAATTTTTTATCCATTTTTGGAAAATAGTATAGAAAATATTTTTGGTAATAATTTTTTATCCATTTTTGGAAAATAGTATAGAAAATATTTTTGGTAATAATTTTTGGAAAATAGTATAGAAAATATTTTTGGTAATAATTTTTGGAAAATAGTATAGAAAATATTTTTGGTAATAATTTTTTATCCATTTTTTTATCCAGTATTAAAAGTAATAATATTCTACATTCTGAAGTAAAAATAAATTTTTGCTTCAGAGTGTAGTACATTACTACTCGTGGAGCCACCAAACCCCCGAAAAATTTTCTTACTGTTGAACTAAAACCAACTCTAAACGTGCAATAGGATTTATTCCGAGAATCGGAGCTTAAGTATTTCTTCCTGTAATTTAACCTCGCTTTTTTATCATGTAATTGCAACTCGTAAATGAACTGGCAGAATTTCTACTGATTCCGAAACGTCGGTTAATTTCGCTAGTTCTTACTTGTTTATCTCTTTTCTTTCCAGAGATATTCAAGTTTTTAAAATGTGAAAATTAGCAAAATGATGACGTCATCAACTCAACTGGTGGTAACTCAACTCAATGGTAACATAATTTTATTGTAATTGTAAGTGTGTCACCCGTAGAGCTATTAGTCTGCCAAGTTTCATTGGCCTCTGCAGCAAACTGCACAAGATAACACTATTTTTGCACATGTCTTAAAATGGAGTTTTTTTACACATTTTTAAAGCTTAAATATCTCTGGAACTAATACAGATATTTGAAAACGGAAAACGGCATTTTAAAATAATTGCAAGGGGTGGACCATACCTTACATTTTCAAGTGGCCATTTAGCAGATTTTCCGCACTCGGATCGATGCGAAATTCCGATATTTAAGGACAGGAATGACGTCACGAAGCTATTGTTCGGAAAGAAAATGGCGGCCGATTTCAAAAGTCCCACGCACACAAAGAAATTTGTTGTTTCCAGTCTTTCACAGCGTTCATCCGGGACTTTTAGCGGTTAAACAACAAGAATAAGCTTCGGTAGCCATTTTGAAGTGGAGACATTTATACTATTTGGATTTTGCTTGTCTTTATTGACGATGTAGTCACGATTTGTGCAGTCAGAGTTTAAGGTAAGTAAAGAATAAGCTTTACTTTTTAGTATTCACGGATTTTTTATGGAGCTGGTTATATTTTTTACAAGTTCTAGTGTTCTTTAAGCTTCATCATGCCAAATTTTACGAGTGTAAGCCGCGTCGATTTTATGTAAGGTCTCTTTGAATATGAGGCTGTACGAGTGTAGACAAAGCGCTGTTGTCGTAATGCTTGTGTTCTAAGTCGTTCCTTTGTGTTAACAGGGATCGTTTTCGTTTTTCTCTCTCTTAAGTACATGGAAGAGCACACAAGATTGCTCGAGGCGCTTTGCTGAATTTGTGGTGTAAAATTTAAGGAGAAAGAAAGAAAAACAGAAGCCACTAAATGTGCGTATGAAATCCGTGAAATGTGGAAAGTGTCTGTCGATGTTGATCGCAAGTCATCTAAAACGCACACCATATGCCATATTATATAGAAATCCAAAAGTGTCATTGAATCCAAGTTCTAAATACCACGTTCTGTGGTTTTGTATTACAGATACATAACTGGAGATCCCACTGCCAGCAAGCAGCCACCCCAGAAGCAGAAGTGGGTAAAGAACCGGAAAACTGGTGGAGGAGCAGTCCTGCCTTGTAGGTGGCTGCTCAGAGCACCAAAAGGGATGGAAGGAAGGGTCGTTGACATTGTCAATGCACGTTTGCCAGATGTGGAGGGACACGAGGCAATGAGTGTAAAGGTTAGAAACCTCTATAAAGGGGAAACATTATATTAAAAGAATAATTTAGGTGCGCATTGTGTACATGTAGTTCTAAAAACTCCCTCACCTAAGCAGCTTGAGGGTGGGTGTGATGGGTGCGTCCGCACCCTCGCATGGGCCACCAAGGTCCTGTAAAAGAGGCCCCCCTTGCTAGAAATGTTAATAGAGTTAAGATAAAATTTGCTTCTTTTTTGGGAGTGTATGAGACACTCTCTCGCTCTTTTTGTGTGTGAAGAAGAGGGGGGGGGGATGGCTGGTAGTGTAAGGGAGGGAGAGTGCTTACTGAGTTATCTGGCTTGCAGGGTTAAAACGTAGCCTACCTTAAACATGTATTCAGCATTCGTAGCCTTTTACACGGCAAAAGCTATCCCATCAAGAGGGGTGCTCTGGCCATGTAAGCCTGGTGTCCCGGCATGGAAGGTTACCCGTCAAGCATGTAAATGCTTCGATGTGTTTGTCAAAGAAATGTATGTAAAGTTGGCTCACCCAAAGTAACTTGGAACTGGGGGAGCCCACCTTTCATGTAAACCGGCCCCAAAGCATTTCTTATAAATCATGCCTTGATTGACTCATTGCAATATTTCAAAAGCTAAAACACCATTTAAAGAGCAGAAAAGAGCAGTTATAATCAGTTGTGATGGCCACTGTTTGTTGTCTGCTGAAATAATTTTATTATATTTATTTTATTGTCACACTGATCATAGCTGTAATTCTTTTTTACAGGTCCTACAGCTGGCAAAGAGGCAAAATCAGAACAAAGCAGAGAACTAATATCCTAACATTAAACATGTGAACTGATATTTGAATAAATGTTGAATTCCAATATATTTCAATCTGACCATCAATCATTTTGAGTACTGGTCCAATTACTGGGTGATGTTCATCCCAACCCACACCTGAAAATCGCATTGTTTATTACTTCAGGATATATTTGTGACACATTTGGCTTTGGAGAAGCTGTAAATGAACTCAAAACACTGTGGGACTTTATAGTATAAATAACCTGTTAATCAGAACACAAAAAAGCCATCTCAGAGTAAGCAATTCATGACCCATATCACTTGACAAATCTTTTCTGCTGTGATCAGTTGGGGGGGATTGTGATCAGTTGGGGGGGGGGGAGGGGGGGGCATGTAAAGCTGATAGATTTACTCTGTCGAAATAAAAGGCTTACTTACTAAAGAATACCAATACACCACTCTTCATTTCACAACCATTAGATGTGACCTTTACTGGGAAGTATGTCTCTGTTACCAAAATTATATAGGTAGCTCAACTTCAGCTTTGTGAAATCAGTTAAAATGATAAACACTGTTGGAGTATAATCCTGGTGTCCAAAAAACATTTAGAATACAACATTACATATCCACTCGCAAGACCTTATGTATTATAAAAAAAGAGATGATCGAGTTTACAAGTGTACAAGTTGCAATTTCTTTGTAAATAAAGCTACTAAAAATGAGTGGAAAATTATAAGCCCTTTGGAAATGCCTAAATAATAACTGTTTTGCCCACAAAATTGTTTATTTCATGCCAAGGTAGGACGAACGCATCGTTCGAGTAAATATCCAACTAACTATAAATGCCAGAAGACATTTTAGTTGCAAGTCAACAAGAAGAAAGAATATCGACGATTGATAAAAGGCTTGCACGTATACAGTATTCTTGATACATTTTCTTGTTGCGAAACGAATCGAATAAACTCAATTCTACAAGTTTGAAACATTTCTTACCCGGCTATGTCGCAATTTGTCGGCATTTCAATAAAAGTTTTATCGCAATGGCCGTCCTTTGTGATGGTCTTATGCGGTAAATGTGGCATTGAAAATATCGGGCTTGTTAAAAAAAATACGTTTGAAAGCTAAAGTAACTTCGTATTCTCAAAATCTTGTTCGAAAGAAGCATAACAAGACCTCAGGAAATCATCGCTAAGTACTCCCTTCGTCCGCCATTTTGAAAATGGACGAATGTTTTGAAACTCGATCCGTGAATCAAAAATCGGCTTCTCATTGGCTTAGAGGTCGGTCTGCCCTGTCCTTAAATATCGGGATATCCTGAACTGTGGATTGAAGTTTGATATAATATATTCATTAGGAAAATCAATATTTCCACGGCAGCGATAGACGGAAGAACACGAAATAAGCGAAGCAGATTTGACGTAAAAAAAAACTAAGAGCAGTATCTGAAAGTATGGAGTACTGCACATCAAATATACAAGCTAGAATAAACATACTCTCTGTGAATAATATTCTATTTCGAATAAATCGCAAATATATTTTAAACCATGCTTTTTGCATGATAATGATAAATGGACTGAGATGCAGACACTGCGCTGACAAAGTTACTTGAAATAATGCCAAATGTGCATTTAACCTACGTTTCATTGCCGTGAAAGTTTTATTGTTTTTGTTTATCGCAATCCCGAGAATTGGATTTTTTTCATTAGGTCACTACCATTGTAATTTTTGGTAAATTTTTGCTCTGTTAGCGATTTTTCGTTGTGTTTGATTAGTTTCTCGTGGTGTGTGATTAATCTCGGTTTTGGTTGCCGATAGTACGGATTGTTGTCGTTGGTAATATGGCTGGCTGTTACTGCTAAGGATCTGATTGCCTCCAGTTGGTGAACTTTATAGTATGTGGCTGTAACTTGGGTGTCTGTCCGTTGGCATAGACTACATGGCCGGGTATGATGATATGACTGTGTTGGAAAGTTCGGGGAATTAGCTACACGAGAGGTAACCAGGACTCCATGGAAATCTTGTTCGTCTTCTTTATTGTCTTCTAGCTTGTGTGGAACATTTTGACGAATGGCTCAAGTACGGAATACTGTACAAACCCGAGACTTGGACAAGCAGAATATTTAGTAATTTGCAACAACCCGTAATATTCTTGAGTTTTTTGACTCAATAGTTTTGGATTTACTTTTTTGCCGCGTGACAGTGAAAACTAGCAATAAGCCCTATCACTGGGCCTGCGGCCGCTTCTCAAAAAGTCGCGAAATTCGAGCGCCTTATTCTAACTCTCAAATTGCGTTCCCTTATTACTTAATGAATTTATATTTCTGATTTGGAGTCGATTTTTGCAAGCGTAAGCTTTCCGAGCGAGGCACGAAGTCCGGGCACGAAGTGCCCACAATCAGTCGGTCTGCGGGTACATCAAAAGCAACACGATACTGACGATACTGACTTAGCCAGGAGTGGGCTTAACTATGGCGTAAACAAATAATCGGATAACGTAAGGCAAGCGCCAAGCACGATATAATAGATATGGAGGAACTCTGATATAAGTAAGAACATTTTAATATTGGCTCCTCTTCTCCCTATGTTAATGCAGAAAAGTTCATCGGCGAATCTGGGAGATCAATTCATGGAAGAATCAAGGGGCAAGACCGAGACATTCGCCGGCCACTGTCTGCCCGTATAGATCGAGCTCGTATTAATACACATCAGGGTCAACGAGCGTCTTCACATCAGACGTATCACACAAGAACGACGACCCATTTGGCTTGGTTTACAAAATCTCATAGAAAAATTGTATTACACGTTTTCGTTGTTTGAAGTTCGAGCTTTTAAAAAAATACCACGAGATAAAATTTGTTAGTATATACACACTCAGTGATCTTGGCTATTCCAGCAATCTGATTGGTTCGCTATCTCGGGCTAATGCCGCATTATTCACTCGCTACCGAGTGGATAATGCATTATCCCATAAAACAGAAACAAAATGGCCGGCGTAAACTCGCGTTTCGCTAGCGTTTCAGAATCAAAAATAGTGCAAATAGGAGACGACAGCGAGCCAGAAAACACCAAGAAGGCAACGAACTCTGGCCTAAAAGTTTTTAAAGATAAGTGAAGGAGTCATGTTTTGCAAACAAGTGTTTTTCAGTTTGTTTATCCTGATAATTACTGTGATCAATTCGACCTATCGCTAAATAGGCAGCAATTAATCTTCACGACTACAATTTGTGTCGACTCATTACGAGTATTTTTGTAGACTGGTTTGCCTGACAGAACGAATTTCTCACCGAAATCGAGGAAATAGAAAAAGAAGAATTGAAGTTTTATATCTCCGCAAGAAAACAAGACAGGTCATATTACAACAAGGTAAACACTCACCTCAATTCGAGCCGCCATTGACAGGCACCTTCGCAACGAGCCAAACAACAAGCCTTTCTCGATAACTTCGAAAACTTTGTTTGATCAGTTATCGATTTCCAAGCAGACTTTCGATTAAAGTTGCCGATTTGAACTGTGTAAAAGGACCATTTTGACGAGGATTTTATCGAAGATTGTGTATTTGCCATGTTAAAAGAATCTGTAAATAGTTTTGTACGTGTTTCACGCATGAATTGAGACGTCAAATTAGACGTCAATAAAATTGCCTTTCATAGGTTTCCTTTTGAAAATGTCCAGATTGTCTGTTTTGAGATCACTTCGTGTGTATATACTAAAACAATTATTCTTTTCAATCTCGGTGAATAGCGGCAGAATATTTACCTCGCCGCTACGCGGCTCGGTAAATATTCTGCCACTATTCACCTCGATTTCAAAGAATAATTGTTAAATATATAAATAAAATTACAGCTACAGTAGCGCGGAAAAATCGATCATATTGTCGTGCGCTACAACAAAGCTGATTTATAACTTCAATCTTATCTTGAACATTCATACAGCCGAAGCCGGGCAGCCAAGTGGCTGAAAACAAACGAAATACCTTATTTACAAAAGTAATTGGCGAAATGAAATAATAACACTCCAAATATCGGATGGAAAAGAAAATATGAGCTATTGGTACTCACCAAGCCATGCGCCTTAATACAATCCTTGAGGATTTACAGACAAAAAAAAAGTCGATTTATCGTGCGTTAAAGCTTGGAAAGAATGCAATGCCTAGTCACGCAACCGTACCGGCAAGGGATATGGGCGTTCACACATCATGCTAAAAAAGTGATTTAGCAGTATGCTTGCCGTCCTAAAAAGGACTATTATGCTCCAAATTATGCCAGACAATATCTTTAATTTTATGTTCGATTTTAGTCACTGCTAAGCCACAGCTTCACTTTGAAGACAAAGGTCTTTAGGTTATACTACAACTTCAAGAGTCAAAAGGACTTAATTAGATGAGTGAGCAAAAATAAAATCAAATTAGCCGTTGACAGACACGTTTCATCTTAGTTTCAAATGTTTATTCTCGAAACATTTAAAGCACGCAATTTGTCAATCAAGTATAACTGAAATACTAGTAATCATTCACATTCGACCTGACAAACACATCAAAGGCAAGATTTCCGATCTGTATGCAGTACTCACATGAGAAAAGTAGTTCTATCCGATAAAAAAAAAACAATCACATAATATGTGAATGTCTGTACCCCCTTGATTGCGTTCCTCAGACAATGACGAAGTTCGCGATTTGTGCGGTAGTTAATATAATAACGAAGTTCGTGATTTGTGCATTTAGTACTAATGTAAAAAATGTAAAAAAAAAAATGTAAATGTTGTTTATAGTGGTCATGCACTTACCTTCGAGATAGCTAGTTTAGGCATGCCACTGAAACATAGGAAAATAAAAAAAAATCGTGGAAAACTTTATTCTGTTAATTGAATTAAATAATAAATATAAAATAAATTAACATTAACTTAATAAGGAAATCTCGTGACAAACTCGCCCGGGATTCCACGAGATTTCATTTATTCAAATAAACATTGACCTTTACGAGTAAAGAAAATCTCGTGACTGACGCGCCCGGGATTCCACGAGATTTTATTTTTTCACGAGATTTCGTTTATAAGTATATTGTAATGTTTATTTGAAATAAAAGAAATCTCGTGGAATTCCGGGAGAGTTAGTCACGAGATTTCGTTTATAAGTACTGCAATGTTTATTTGAATAAAAGAAATCTCGTGGAATCCCGGGCGAGTTAGTCACGAGATTTCGTTTATAAGTAAATTGCAATGTTTATTTGAAATAAAAGAAATCTCGTGAAATTCCCGGGCGAGTTAGTCACGAGTTAGTAACGACTTAGTCACGAGATTTCGTTTATAAGTACTGCAATGTTTATTTGAATAAAAGAAATCTCGTGGAATCCCGGGCGAGTTAGTCACGAGATTTCGTTTATAAGTAAATTGCAATGTTTATTTGAAATAAAAGAAATCTCGTGAAATTCCCGGGCGAGTTAGTCACGAGTTAGTAACGAGTTAGTCACGAGATTTCGTTTATAGGTACTGCAATGTTTATTTGAATAAAAGAAATCTCGTGGAATTCCCAGGCGAGTTAGTCACGAAATTTCGTTTATAAGTATATTGCAATGTTTATTTGAATAAAAAAAATCTCGTGGAATCCCGGGCGAGTTAGTCACGAGTTAGTAACGAGTTAGTCACGAGATTTCGTTTATTATAATCAGTACTAAATGCACAAATCACGAACTTCGTCATTGTCTGAGGAACGACTTACAAACACTGGAAACTTCGCTTGTTCTCTAAAAGGTGTGTTTGTTTGTTTATCGTGCTAAGTTTGGAATACTTTTTTGAGTTGAATTGGCCAAAAAGGGAAGAGTCGTAACTCTAAATTATGTATCGGGATTTATCTTAAGTTTTATCCCGGGATTAGTGCTCATCCCACTTTGAACAGGGACTGGCGTATTCAATATATAGATTTAGGCAGGCCTAAAAGCGGAGCTCCCATTTATTAATTTCATTACTAAATAGATAGCCACACTATATTTCTAAGCTTATACAGTGCCCATATAGGTACAAAATAAATTTTAATCGCTTATCATGGTTTTGTTGACAAAAGCGACGTCAATATATTTCGTGGTCCCGACTGAATTTTCTTTCCTGTGACAGCCCGTCACTGACAGGTTCTAAAATTGAATTTGACGAGTGCGTTTTATTGGGTTCCTCACGTACGCACGTCGGCGCAAAACAAATCTTTATAACGTTTTCTGTACACTAATTTAATAATACACCTCAAGGAACCTCTATGAGTTTTTCAATGTAAAAAGAATCTTGACCTTATTTCGATTTACTACAAAACTGTCACGGCAAGAAAATGAACTCAAGGCAAAAACAAAATACAGAAAAACAAAGTGAACGCGCTGCTAAACACGGTAAACAAAATGAACTCACGCCACGGCAAATTGAGAAAATTGAGGCGGCAAAACAAACTCTGAAAATTTATGGTGCCGGTTATGTAAGTCATTTTAAACCAGCTTTTGTGTAAGAATTGTGGCAGTTTGTGATTTGGGAAGTAGTGCACGCTAACTTAGAATGAGCTTACAATGTTGTTTTCACTGTTTGAACCATCTTCTTTTCGTTGTGGTTTAGTGGAATGATTAACTAATCCTGTTTTATCGTACGCGTTGCTAAAGTACCTTAGATAATCATGTAGAGAACTGAATGAATTTTCTTCATTTCTGGTACGTATAAATATGCCGGAAGCTAAAGTCTGAACTCACGCAGCCAAGCACAGGTAACTCGCAACGAAACCGGCGAAATATTCCTTTACGAATCGAAGATATTTCAACACACTCACTGACAAGCAGGGACAAGAGAAACAAAACAAATGCAAGCGAGCCGAAATTCTGCGAAATTGTGATTTTGATCCGTGAAGCTAAATAATTGGTTTTCAAAATCCAGTAGTGAACATCACTAGTCTAAACGAAACATTTGACAAACAATGTCTGTATAAAATGTATAAACTCGAACAGGTTTGATAAATATTTACCAGAAGATCTGAAAAGCGACACAACTTCAAATTTGTTCATAAATGAAGTGAATTCTCTCAATATAAAATTAGGCTTATTCTTAGTGCATACATTTACGTTTGTTACCTCATTATTGAAGAAGGTTTGTATATTCTGCAGGGCAAAGCTTTCAAACCAGCCCAATAATATCGGAGACAAACACGGCAATTTCGTTGTGAGCTTTCTCCAACACCACCGACGTATACATTGCATGAATTATCAACGAAGATCAATTTCTCTCTTTCCATCGGTGTAGCCTTTAACAGTCTTTTATCTTTTACTTCAGTGAACTTGATCGGCTTTGAGTTCACTTTTATTTGAGCTCAATTCAGTGATTTTCAGCCTTGCTCAGCCGCAGGTCGAACCGTGGACATCGCTCTATTGACTTGTACTCCGATATATCACGTTTAAGTCCGCAATTACTTCGGTTCTTCCTATTACAAGGTTGTCCTAAATGATTTGGAATAAGTTTCCATGATGTAGATGGGTAAATAGAGCGAGAAATATCCACGAAGATCTATGTTGACTATGTTCATCAGCAGCTTTCTTCGCGTGTTTCATTCCGCTTTAAACGTGAACAGCGTGCCAAAGATTTTGGCGCCTTTTCATGCAATGGCTTCGTTTAAGTTGATGTGAAATGTCCAGATCATGTTTTTGATGTGAGAAAAAATCTCTGAAGTGATGGGGTGAAAAATAATAAAGAAGAAATATTTTCTGCTGCTCACTTTCTTCACAAGTTTTCATACCCGAGGTTGAGCAAAGATTTCGTCGCCTTTTCACGCAATCGATTCGTGTAGGCGAAATGAAATATCCCTAGTCGATTTTCAACATGGTTTAAAAAAATGTGCAGTGTCCTACAGACCTATATGATAGGTAACTTTTAACGAAAAGTGGATGGTCAATATCAAACACGTAAGATGCCCAGGTCAAGCTTTTTTCTGGAGTATGGCCGCCATTTTGGGCGACGTCGTCGAGGAGGTTGGACAGCAGCGCGCAAGGCATCATGGTCTAAAATTAATTTCCATTTGAGCTAAACTGTCAAAGGGTTCGGATCTCAGATCTCAGAGCAATGGACGCCATTTCGCAAGTTTCGGCGAATGCAGAGCTTTTTCAGAATAATAGTCATCTGTATTGTTGCGACTTCTGTTATACCTTTACTTTTACCGTCCCAAGTTTACCGTTTCTCGATCGAGGTCAATGGCATCTTTGCTCATTTTAGTTTTTTGGATTCCCGGCTTTCGGAAAGGCGAATGAGTATTCTGCCTCTGAGCAGAGAACTTCTCTCAAAATTGGAAGGACACAAGTCTCCTGTGGTAGCTGACGTGAAGTCGAGTGTAGTGTTCGAGGTATGTTTTTGTTTATGTTGCTTTTATTTCTTTCGCAACTTAATTCAAGAGCCTAAAGGCTTAAAATTCGTAAGAAATATTGGCGTTTGTCGTTCGGCCATATCACACGTTTGCCAGGCATCACACATTGTAAATTTATGGCGTGCTACAAGCTAGGGTTGTCGGCAGATTTGATGTAAAATTCTGCACGTAAGCTTTTACTCAAAAGACATTAAATTGGGCAGCGTAACTGCCAAGAGATCCTTATTACCTTAGACAACGTGTTTGTTTTCTTTCATAATGCTGGCACTCTTCGAGGATCGAAGCCCTTTTGCATGCTTATTAATCTTGTGATCTTGCCAGTATCTTATCGCTTTATTTCTTCGCCCATATAGTTTCTACCAGATGAAAGCGAGGAAAAAAACATGCTTCTGCTTTGGGATTTTTGTGTCGTGGAAGATCTGTCAGAAAAGGCTTCAGTACAAAAGCCACTGCAACCACCAACAGAAACCCTGCCAATGGCACCTTTGTTGGACCTTGAGAAAGTTAAGAAAGGGCTTGGGTGTAACTGCTCGAGTTTCCCAATGTCAAACGATGTTTTGGTGAATTTAGAAGAAAATAATGCTGGTGGTAAGAATCTATTATTAGTCCTTGTTTTGGTTTCATCAGTTAACTGTCAGGAATCCTAATATTAAATCCTTGCCTATTTTTGTACTTCAGAAATAACATTTCCCTTTTCTCTTTTCATTCAGACGATTGGTATGGGTCGGGAAATGGTTCAGAATTGGACTTTCCCAGTGATGAGGAATACAGTGAGGAGGAGGAGGAGGAGGACAGTGATGACGAAGGTGCTGATGACGTCACTCACACTCTAGCTTTCAAGTGCATTGGTGCAGCACACGAAAAGGAGCGCCAAGAATGTTTAAAAGTTGCAGCCCGCAAGTCCAAAGTGAGAAAACTTGATGCTCGATTGAGGCCGGAGCCAACAAATGAAAAGGATAAAAATGCAATAGCAATCGACATTGACCATGGCACTGGTTATTACCATGCAGGCTACATTGCCAGTGAATTAACTAAGTACATTCATCCTCTACTGGCCAACAACAAGATAGTCGATGTGTCAGTAGAGCATATTGAGCTAAGAGTATTTTTTGCTAGGATGGGACATTATCCAAAAATTTGAATCACAAGGAAAGGTGCATGGGACAAGTTTGTAATTCGGAGGTGCTACAGTACCAGATAGATACGTTTCCTGGAAAATATCCACACCCTTTGTTTTATATCACATTGTTTTGTGATTCTAAGTCCTATGTGTTCCTATCTGTAATTCTAGTGAAGCTTTGTACAATGGCTTCTGAACACCCATCCCCTCTCTAGAAGTTTTTTATGACCTTTTCTTTGGTGGATATGGATATTTTTGTGGAAGTGACTAATTTAATCACAAGCAAAAACAATATTTCACAGTTTGTTTTTAGCTTTATTTTTAGGTTTTGTTCAACCTTTTGAACCAGGAACTCTGAACAGACTGACCATATTAAGCTTTGTATTATGACCTATTATACCTTTGGTTGATTATGAAGATTTTTTCTTCCATCAAGCATACTTTATGCCATCTGTTTTGTGATCATGTTAACTATCTCAAGTCAAAGAGATTTTTTTTCAAAATTCATTTAACATTTCAGTGGCATATAGTAGTTCACGGCTTTTGCTCTTTATGCACCCTCATTTTTTTAAGCAGTAGTATGCAAATGAACTGAAAAATTGTTAACATTAATTTAAATATTAAATATGCGGTGAATCGCATCCATCTTATGCACGCGCATAAGTTTTCAATTTTTAACGGTATTCTTAACGGTAAAATTAACAGCTTTTTGTTAACGCATAACGCATCTTGCGCGGTCATATTGTTTGTGTGCATCTTTCTGGCATCAGTGTATATGGAGGATAACTGATGAGTGGGCCAACCTCGCGTTGACCTACGAAACAGTATTGTATTAAAATCCATATGAACTCAACACCGGAGTAGTTTTGCTACACAATCTATTATATAAATATATATATATATATATATATATATATATATATATATATATATATATATATATATATATATATATATATATATATATATATATATATATATATATATATATATAGATATTTGAAAGTGCTTCCTGAGCCAACGGAGGATGTACGCCAGGAGGATCCCGTATAGATTCTCAGTCCAAACCTTGGCATTGGTAATAATAATAGTTCAAGAAAAAATGCAAGGACGGACAACTTCTGACGGTAAAATGTTAAAAATTTAAAAATGTAATAAAAAACGTTTCGGTCGTACGACCTTCTTCAGTTTACAGCGCGTGGATAGAATGTTAAAAATTGTTCTTAAATACAACTTTCTTGCAATGTCCTTCGGGAATTACATAACTTTACAGAGTCAGAAAAATAAAATAATGAATACTACCTTAATTACAAAATGGTGTTACGTAATATTGAAAGGAATGCTTACAGGGTGAAACAAAAAGTAGTCTAAAAAATATTTACGACGTGAAACATGATGTGATACGAACAAAAGCCAATTGCACTTCAAGATAATCCTATGTTCAACAATATTGCGAAGCACAATGCAGTCGGAAAAGCAAAATAATTAATGGTGGATTAATGGTGGAGAAAGCAGCCGGGTATAACAAACTTCCCGCTGCGGGCCCCTGAATAAACTCGGCCAGAAACAAGTCATAACAAATTCCCTGACTAGGGCCCTTAAACAATAGTAATAAATTCCCCAGCCAGAGCCCTTGAATGCTTAAAAGCACGTAATAAATAACAGGATCCCACAATGGGATTTCTGAACGCCCGAAATACTTTCAACGGCACAGAATAAGGTGTGATGCTAATTAGGATCTTGATTGTAGTGGATTCGGTTTTTTGAATGGAATTCCTGCCTTTTGTTAAGACCGTAGGGCGACAAAGTAAACAACTGCGCACTCCAGTAAGCTTCTTTTGTTATAAGTGTGTTTTCCAGAAGAGTACGTGAATTGGCGTGAGCAATTTGGTCAATACATTGAAACTCAAAGTCTTGTAAACTGTGCGGCGCGCTATTAAAATGTACAGCGACTTCGCAAGTTTTTTTGTTAGTTAACATGGACGATTTATGATTTCTAAATCGGACTTTGAATTCTGTAGTGGTGGAGCCAATATACTGCAACTGGCACTTTTTACAAGAGGCTAAATAAATTACATTTCTGGAGTGGCAGGTTAGGCGGGACCTAATGTAATAAGATTTACCAGTTCTATAGCTAGAAAATCTATTAGAATGCACAAGAAAATTATTGCAAAGATCGCACCTAGTTTTGTCGCATTTAAAGCAGCCATTCTCATTACTGTTACTTTCGTGTAAATCATTAGAATTAAATTTCGAAGGTGCTAGAATTTCCTTAAGATTTTTCGTCCTACGAAAAGACGGAATTATGGAATTTTTCGGAAAAAATTCCCTTAATTTAGGATTTGACTCCAAAAGATGTAAGTGCTTTCTAATAATACCCCCGATACTAGGTAAATTCGGGTTGTAAGTAACGACGAATGGGAATAGCTTTTTTGACGGCTTCTCTTTGGGTCTAAGCAGATCTTTCCTAGGAATGGCAAGTGCTCTGGAAAACTGATCATTAACTAACTTAGCGGAATAGCCTTGATTTAATAGATAGCCTTTGTACTCTACCAATCTATTGGCAAAGAAGTTGTCATCCGAACAATTTCTACGTATTCTCGTAGCGACGCCAAAAGGAATTGCCTTAAAAACGTGTTTCGGATGGGCACTGGATGGTGGGAGGTACAAATGGCTATCGGTCGGTTTTGAATACACATCGGTTCTAATAAAGCCATCTACTAAATGCAAAGTGAGGTCTAAAACGTGAAGACAGTTTTCAGAAGAGACTACTTCAAACTTAATTGTGGGATACAATGAGTTTATGTATTGTGTGAAAGTGTCCAAAGCAGGGAGGCCTTGCTGCCATAAATCAAAAACATCATCTCGGTACCTCCACCATAAAGATGGTCTCAATGGACCACAAAATTTCGCTTTAAAGTCGATCTCTCCCATTGCCAAATCCGCGTAGCTACACGCATTTTTGGGTCCCATGGCCGTTCCATGGATTTGTAAGAAAAATTTGTCCTTAAAAACTGAATGGTTACTTACTAGGCAAATTTTAACTGCCTCTAGGATGCAATTTGTAGATGGTACTAGCGAATTTCTTGAATCTAGAGCCTTTCTAACCGCGGTGAGACCTAAGTTGTTATCTATATTAGGAAACATAGAAACTACGTCCCATGAAACTAATAATGTACCTTCAGGGAAAGGGCCAGTCTTATTTAATTCTTCAATTCTATTGAGTAGATCTGTGGTGTCCTTAATGAAAGATGGTAATTTGCGGGCGAGCGGCTGTAGGTAGAATTCCGTAAATTCCGACAAGTTCTCAATGGCCGTACCACAACAAGAAGTGATAAGGCGCAAGGGGTTACCCTCCTTGTGTGTTTTGATATTGCCAAATGCAACTCCTGGTTTCGCGTTCTTAGTAAGTATCCAATCCGCTACTTCGGGTGAAATATCTCCATTTCGGAGCCATTTAGAACACCACTTCTCTACCGACCCAATATGCTTAGGAGTAGGGTCCGACTGCAATGGCTTGTAATGCAATTGATTGTTGAGTTGTGCTAACATTTTATCTTCATAATCACTGGAATTTACAAGAACAAAACGCGAGCCTTTATCCTGAATTCTGATAACTGTGTTGGAATTTTTGAGTTTCTTGAGTGCAATTCTCTCCCCCCGAGAAAGATTATCCTTTACTGTCCTAACGTTATTCGGATCTAATAAGTCTTTTCTTACGTTAGAAAGAAAGAGTTCAATTTCAGGATATTTGGAAACCGGTGGTTTCCAATTCCTTTTACCTGGGACCTTTGGTAGATGGCTGGGAGTGGCAGCTTGGTCATCAGAATCTTCGGGATTCTTCTCTAAGAAGAACACAGCTGTTCGTAGTCGAGCTTCAAACCTCTCTAAGTCATCGTGGACTTGCAGCCAGTTGATGTCTTTAGGGTTTGGACAGAAAGAAGGGCCTCTCCTCAGCAGAGTGATCTGATTATTGTCCATTTGGATATCTGAGAGGTTGATGGCATTGAGGTGCTCCCTTTTGTTGTTAGTAACTGCCCTAAATACTTTGCGTTTTCTACGAAAGAGATTACGCTTTCTTCGAAGTCTGGTTAGTTTGTGGAAATGTCTACGATGGTAGTGGGATGTTGCTGTTCTGGGTTGCTGGTTGTCAAAATTCATGGCTGTTAAAGGAATGGTCTTTTTAAATTTGCGTGTCTCGAGAATTCTCAGATTGCGGTGTAGGACAAAGTTATCTTGTCGCAGGCGATTCCAGACGTCTGTCGCACGTGGATAGCTGAATTCGTTAAAAAGTTTCACTCGTAAAACTCCTAGTTCGCGCTGTAAATTTTTGACCTTCTGTAGAGATGTTTTAAGCACCATGTTACAAAGTTCTTTAGAAGTTTGATGCAGCGCATTGGTGCAGGAGGCATTTAACTCGTAATCATCAACGTTCAAAGCTAGATGAAATTTCAGGTTAAAGCCTTTCGGGATGACATTCTTATCTAAACAAAATTGAAGAAAGTTGCAGTGTCTCGAGACACGCAAATTTAAAAAGACCATTCCTTTAACAGCCATGAATTTTGACAACCAGCAACCCAGAACAGCAACATCCCACTACCATCGTAGACATTTCCACAAACTAACCAGACTTCGAAGAAAGCGTAATCTCTTTCGTAGAAAACGCAAAGTATTTAGGGCAGTTACTAACAACAAAAGGGAGCACCTCAATGCCATCAACCTCTCAGATATCCAAATGGACAATAATCAGATCACTCTGCTGAGGAGAGGCCCTTCTTTCTGTCCAAACCCTAAAGACATCAACTGGCTGCAAGTCCACGATGACTTAGAGAGGTTTGAAGCTCGACTACGAACAGCTGTGTTCTTCTTAGAGAAGAATCCCGAAGATTCTGATGACCAAGCTGCCACTCCCAGCCATCTACCAAAGGTCCCAGGTAAAAGGAATTGGAAACCACCGGTTTCCAAATATCCTGAAATTGAACTCTTTCTTTCTAACGTAAGAAAAGACTTATTAGATCCGAATAACGTTAGGACAGTAAAGGATAATCTTTCTCGGGGGGAGAGAATTGCACTCAAGAAACTCAAAAATTCCAACACAGTTATCAGAATTCAGGATAAAGGCTCGCGTTTTGTTCTTGTAAATTCCAGTGATTATGAAGATAAAATGTTAGCACAACTCAACAATCAATTGCATTACAAGCCATTGCAGTC